>JBBKCR010000027.1:10601280-10625885 GCA_037577295.1 Ladigesia roloffi | reverse complement strand
GTGTGTCCTTGATGTGGGTAATAATCAACCTGCCTTAGGCTGAACAAAATCTGTTTACATTTATTGGATAAAATGAAAAATCATCAAATCGAATACTCCTATGAAATTGTGATTGTTCAGGGAGCAGTGTTGGGATCAGTTATATGTCTTATTTGTTTTTTGCAATATTTTCTGTCAACAATGATGCAGAAATGTTTTGTTACTTATTCACAAATGATATATTGTGCAACCATATCATTAATGGGAGTGTGAGACACATGACTTTTTGCTGTGTGAATGTAGGTGGATGTGATTGTAACTACAGCAGGAGGTGTTGAGGAAGACCTCATTAAGTGTTTGGCGCCCACCTACTTGGGTGAGTTCAGCCTTCCTGGCAAAGAGCTCCGACAGAGAGGCATCAACAGGTGAGGCTCTCTTTCTTTCTCCTCAGAAAAACACTGTTAACGGTATTCCTGTCTGTATTCCTCTCACCTTAGAGATACACTAGTATTTCTTCAGGATCTAAATGTATCATCATGTATTCTGTGTGCTTTGAGGGCCAACATTTTTTTAATACGCCTTTTCCGTTTTAGGATTGGCAACCTCTTGGTTCCAAATGATAACTACTGCAAATTTGAGGACTGGTTGATGCCTATCTTGGACCAAATGGTACTGGAACAGAAAACAGAGGTCAGTTCAAAAGCTTGTCAAATGTAGTATGTCAGCTACATTTCAGAATGTAAGTTGTCCATGTTAGGGCTACATGAGAGTTTCTTGTTCTGATTATATTATATAGTATACTGGGAGAGTTTGAACATCTCTGGTAATTGTTTATCGAAGTGGAAAAACCCACATACTTCACATTGAACATACATAACACAACATGCAAAACAGATATGCAAAGTTTAGCATTTTTATCATTTTCAATGGGAGAGAAAGTTTTTGCATGCTTGAAAGAAACAGTCAAGCATCATACATCATAAGTGTTTTTTCTGAGCCAACCAATCAGATCCCATCAGAAGGAATCTGGGACAGCTGCAGTTGCGGAACTGTACCCTGAATTTTCTACTTAATAGTAGATCAGTTTTTAAAGAGAGTCCAGAGTATTAAAAAAATTATGAACCCTCTAAAAACATGATGTAAGCCTTCTGTTTTCCCCCTTCAGAAAATTGCAGCGTGAACTGCCCCTCCCCTTATTGTATGACTCAAAATGATTGTAATATTTAATGCGTAAGTGTAAACCTGTACTGTGTGTATAATTTAGGGCACAAAATGGACTCCCTCAAAAATGATCCACAGACTGGGAAAAGAAATCAACAACCCTGACTCTGTCTACTACTGGGCCTACAAGGTATTCTATATTAGTTCATGCACATTTTCAGTTGTTCTGCATTCACTGAGCTGTAACTGAAATGCATCGTTTTTCAGAATGACATCCCAGTCTTTAGTCCCGCTCTCACCGATGGCTCATTGGGTGATATGATCTATTTCCACTCCTATAAGAATCCTGGATTGGTGCTGGACATTGTTGAGGGTATTCTTTTGAGATAAAATCTTTATATTACAAATGTTATTGACCTTAAACATGATCTAACTCAGATGTTTGCAATGTTGTAGATATCAGGAGGCTGAACAGTAAAGCTGTGTTTGCAAAAAGCACAGGCATGATCATCCTGGGAGGAGGCCTGGTCAAGCACCACATTGCTAATGCTAATCTTATGGTGGGTGTCCAACAATGAGCCTGCAAGCTGCTCTGTCTCCACCTGGAACTTCTGACCCCTCTTTTCTTGTTCCTCTAGAGAAACGGGGCTGACTTCGCAGTGTTTGTGAACACGGGGCAGGAGTTTGATGGCTCAGACTCAGGAGCCAGGCCGGATGAGGCCGTGTCCTGGGGGAAGATCCGCATGGATGCCAAACCTGTCAAGGTGCCGTTTGACTTCAATCTTTTGTGTTATACTGTGTGGCCATTAAGGTAAAAATTGTGTACAGTAAGGTTTTAGTTTTAATATCCATGGTTCTGGGGCAGATGGTGGCCTGAAGGTTAGGGCAATGCCCCTGAGATCGGAAGGTTTTGGGTTTGAATCCCAGGACTTCCAGTGGCACAACAATGGTTCCCTTGAGCAAGAACGCTCCACTCCCCAACCCCCCGCAAACACACACACACACACACACACACACACACACACACACACACACATGCACAGCTCCCCAAGAGAATCAGGTGATTCTGAGGAGGGAAATCACCAAAACATGCTGGACTACGGCCCCCCAGGACCAGAGTTGCCCACCCCTGCTCTAAGGGGCCATTTTACTTGACTTACTTACTTGACTTGTCTTTGTTTTCTTATATGCTACAGTATTAGTCAGTATTAAACGATGTCTCTCTTTTGTTTTGTGTCCATTAAGGTTTATGCAGATGCCTCTATAGTTTTTCCTCTGCTGGTGGCTGAGACCTTTGCACACCATGCCAGCAGAATGACTGTGGACAGAAAGACCGACTGAGTGCCTGCTGTCCTCTCTGTCAAATTAATTACCTCCATCTCCTGTCTTTTTACTTTTTTGTGTGTATGGTTTCAGACTTCTTCGTTCTTGTTCAGTTTCCCTGATGCCATTTTATTTTTATTTATCATGACTTGCACTTTGTACCCCATCCTTGCTTACCGCAGCACATAACCTCTGTGAATCTGCTTTTAGCATGGAATTCATTTCAAAGTTTTTGGTTTGGACACCAGGTATGCTGATGTAAATAAAATGAATGATTTGGACGAAAATGTGTAAGAAACCCCATAAACGATTGATGTTTGCATATATTGAATGGCCTTGTAGGGAAAAAGGTCAAATGGCAGAATATATTTTTATTTCCTATAGTATGGCTGCTGTACAAATGCTAATCATTAATCAGTGAGGTATCTTATGCTTGTAAAAACTGTATTTAGAGAATAAATGAGTAGAATAAAGAAAGCCTTACATTAACTAATCTGTTTCTATAGATGCATCCTTTTCTTTGGTGTTTTGAACAGAAGAGTCTGTTAATATATACCTTAAAGAGCTCTATCTCATGAATTTTTTTTCTTTTTACTCCAGAATCTCCTTACCCTTTAAATTAAGCGGTCTGGTTACCTTGAAGACTAGGATAACAAAGGGAAAAAACAACAAAATATCTCATTACCTTGTTGAGCTGGCAGAACAGCTTCACATCACTCTCACACCATTTCAGTGATGGATTACGTGTTAGCATAGCATAGTTAGCATAGTTTCTTCTTTTTCTATCAGCGTTTTTTTTCCATTTCTGTAGACTGGTGCCTATGATTTTTACGCCACTGAACTAAATTCATTTGTTTGTAATTCACAGTTCACTGACCGAAGCTCCCACCATCTGTGCCCTCCTAGTTGTTTTTATCTTGCTAGTTTGTAAGATCCTCTGAGTCTGTTCAGCATTTGTATCACATATCACAGTAGGAAACTGCATTATTTTGGGATGTTGTACATTGGCTAAAAGCATGTGAACATATGTGTCTCATTTATTAATGGTTTCCATCCTTGTCACCCATCAGTATGTAAATGACCTCACCACTAATTGGCTACACTGACCAGAGGGCACACCAAATTCGTGAACCAAATCAAGGCTGTATTTTATATTGATTTGCATGACAGTTTTCTCTATTGTCTGTTATGTGGTGGGATGCACAGCAAATAAGATAAACTTTCCAGATTTGAACTTTTCCAAGATGCCAGAAGGTCCTGTGGTTATTGTCCTAAAGTTACACTTTGTGGACAAAAGGATTGGGATGCTTGATGAATACACTAAGAGGGACTCTATAAACATTGCATTCAAATACAAAGATAGTAATATGAAGTTGGTACCGTTTGCCGCTGTAACAGCTTCTGCTGTACTTTGAAGGCTTTCCGCAAGATTTTGGAGTTTGTGGGAATTTGTGCCCATTCAATCTGTAGAGCATTTATGAGGCCAGGCACTGATGTTGGGCGAAAAGGCCTGGCTCACAGTCTGTTCCAGAGATGTTGAAGTCAGGGCCCTGCCCAGTCAAGTTCTTCCACACATCAAGTATGTTTTTTGCCCTGGGGTGCAGTCCTGCTGGAATGGAAAAAGTGAAAGTAAGGTGTCTAGCCCAAAATCTGAAATACAGATGTGTCCCAATATGTTCGTCCATATAGTGTAAAAGCTTTGGTTATCTCAACATCACAAAAATAATGAACTAAAAACGGCCTGTTAGGACATCTTATATGTTTACTGAACGCTTTGACACACGGTGTCAACAAAGGGCTGTGCAGTGGCACTGTTTGGGCTCTAGGTGGTACGCTTGTATAGTTCAGATGCTGCACAAAACAACTTTTCCTACATTTCAAGCTCCGTGTGATTCACAGCCCACCCTTAGGTATTTCTTCAGATTTGTTTGATTTGGCTTTGAACTGGCAATATGTTTCAGTAGCTGGTGAAAAGGCCACAATGCAGTGACTGGTTGCAGATACCTGAGTTCCAGATGAAACATCCACATGGAACTCAGCGATCATTAAACACATTTCATAGGCTTGGTGAGTCTGATTTTGAGAAAGCCGTCTTTTCATCTTCATCAATGTTATTTTCAGCAGCGAAACACACATTGCCTGACGAGCTACAGTGTGCGGACCTTCTGCTTGGAATGATCTAAGTTTAAGACCATAAATGCACGAATTAATTTAGTAGAATACATGCAAGAAAAAATGGTTTTCCAAATTTAAACGGACTGAACAGTTTACTCTGTAGGGAGTTTGCTGCAGTTACAGCCCCCCACTCGTATGTGAAGACACTACTTTAGATGTCAGAACACTGGGGTGAGGATATAATTGCATTCAGCCATAATAGCATTAGTGAGGTCGTGTTGCTTCTTTAGATCTGGATCACAAACTTCACTCTGGATCACAAACTTCAAAAGATTTTGGAAAGAGCTCTATCAATCCACAGAACACCTTACACCCCTCTAACCGACGCTTTGTGTGGTGAATGGTGCTTACTAGCTTTTCATGCACATTTCAGCACCTGTTCCAAATACAGACACCTTTTCCTACCGTTGCTTCCGTTTATCTGAATACTTTTGTATAAAATGCTTTAAGGAAGCACCTTAAAGTGCCTTATCTCATTTGGGAACTGAGGTGAGTCAGTGCTTTAGGTGGTGCTCTAGTCTTGCGTCATATGTTTAGATTCTGTAATCCCGATTGGATATGCTCAATTGTGATAAACTATAGAGCTAAAACACCAAGATTACATCAGTTCCCTCGCTCCTAGAACTTTATATCAGTGTGTATGTGTGTGTATGTGTGTGTTTCTGGAGATAAGCAGAAAATAGAAAGGCAGTATTTGTGTGTGTGTCTTAGTAGATAAAATTTATGAAAGATGTTGTTGACAGGAGAAGGTGAGGTAGAACGTGTGTGTGCGTGTTTTTAACTCTGTGTGAGGACAAAATGTCCTCATAATGATAAGAATACTTGACAATCCGATCAAGTGAGGACATTTCAATGGGCCTCACAAGGAAAATATGTGCTTTTCACCACAAATTCCACTTATTTTGGAAAAACTATAAGAGCAGGTTACTGGGGTAAGAGTCAGGATTAGCTTTGGGTGTAGGTGTAGAATTAGTGAGTGACAGTAATAAACAAAAGCAGTAGTACCCAAATATGTTCGTTTTGTATGTGTGTGTGTGTGTGTGTGTGTGTGTGTGTGTGTGTGTCTGTGTTTGCTTGCATGCTCCATCTGGAATGTAAGCGTGGAGTGGGTCCAAGAAGCTGGGTCGGGTGGTAATGTGAGTCCCACTTTGGAATCTTCTTGTCTACCTGTAGTTCGCTACTGAATAGATGCACTGGGCCGCTCTAAAATAACTTTCCTCTACTGAGTTTCCGGTTTCAGAAGTGTGTTAAGACTCTTACAGCCACCCTTAAGTAAAAAATCACTACTGAAGTGATATAATGATTCCAGCAACAGTAAAAGTCCATTCCTAAAAACAAACTACAGGAGTAGGATTGAAACACAGGCTCATAAACAACAGAAAGTCCAGTTTTACTGCAGGAAAGCTCCAGTTTGCTACAAGCGTGTTAGATGCTGTTCTTCTCTATTTGATGCCCTCCTGGCTTTAAATGAAACAAATCAGATGCGTGACCAATCGCAAGGCAGTATAGATGATGTCACCCTCATAACAAAGAAGTGAAACACAAGAAATGAGTTACTAGTTAAATATTATTGGCTAAAACTGAACTGACTATTTTTCTGAAAAAAAGGTGTTTGGGCAGTTATTTATGTCACAGGAAAATAAGTAAAATGTATTATTATTATTACTTCTGCACAAATACTGTTTATTTGCTGAATGTAATGTATAAAAAACATCAAATGTTTAGTGTCGCACACACACATGATTTATGTCATTTCTTTTGTAATTTAAAAGACTGATAGCATAGGAAACGAATTCCTAGTTTATCCATTTTTGATGTAGCATGCTCACACACCCCATGGGAAGAAATACAAAAAAGACAATTTGAAAAATAATCACATATTATCACAAAAATATAAACATTTAAATATACACACCTATTCAATCTTAGTCCCACCCCTTCATTTTAGAGCTACAAATGGTGATTCAGCCTGGACTCCTTTTTGAATAATGCACATTTCAGGCTATCCAATCAGAACAGAGCCTGTTAACCATGTTCAATTTTAAAGGCACAATGAGCAAAACGAACTAGTTGAACAATGGGGGTTTATGGAAGTTGGATGCTTTATGTATATGAAAGTATACTAATGTCATAAGCTGGCCAGGGGGAAAAAGAAAGAAGGAATATGGGCATGTGGGATATGGGCCCTTTGGGTGTGTAGTTAATATGGGGGTTTAAAGTGTTCGTTTTAATCCACATATTGTTTGGGATGAAGGGATAATTGTGTGCGTTTGATTAAAAATTAAGTCTCACCCCTTCAGTTTAAAGCTACAAAGGGTTGTTCAGCATGGACTTGAATTATGTGCATTTCAGGCTATCCAATCAGAACAGAGCCTGTTAACTAAGCTCAATTTTAAAGGCACAATTAGCAAAAAGAAACAACAGGGGATTTATGGAATTCGGATGCTTTTTGTATATGAAAGTACACTAATGTCATAAGCTGACTTCAGGGTGGTAACAAAAGAATAAATATGGCCATGTAGGATGTGGGCCCTTTGCCCATGTTGTTAATATGTGGGTTAAAAGGCTCCGATTCTTTGATCATCATTGAAGCTTCTGTGCTAGGATGAAGAAATAAACTTCAGATGCCGAGCATGTTTAGGATGAAGGGAAAATTGCATGCATTTGACTTTAAAAAATTACATTTTAAGTCGGCGTCTGGGCTTAGAGGCTGTTAAAGGGGAAATATGGGAACTTCAGGAGCGCCTCATTTTTTCCTAGCTCTCACGGTTCCAGTAAGCCCCCGCCCACCTCTCCCGCCCTCCCTGCGGCTTTGCATTGAGTTTTCCATTAATGGCCCACTTGGCCCGCCGCTCTCGCTGCCCCACTGTTTACTTTACAGTATCGTCTGTTTGCCGAGGGCCCGGCCTAAGGTGGCCCATGCAGGGCGATGGCGGTATGGATTTTTCCTCTAATCTGTGTCTGATAATGGTGGTGTTTGCGGAGGGCTTTATTAGAAGTGGAGGGGGAGACGGAGAGGAACTACTGGGGAGGGGGGTGGCAGCCGTCTCCTAGCACACTTTGAAGTGGAACTAAATTCGCTCCAGACCCGCCCGCCGCTCCAGTGCTGGCTTTTTACTTTTGCCTGTTTGCAGTGCCATTGGTTTTATTGCTAAAGCCAACAAAGGTCTGAAGCGAGGGTCAGAGTTTGAATGAAGCTGGCCTGGGGTTTCACACACACAGTCTTGCACGCAGAGACAGAGTGTTGAACTGACAGATATGGACGCATTATGTGATCGCAGGCCGTGAGCTGCTGTCATGCAATCAAAATGTGGCGCTGAGGAGGATACGGCACAGACAGTGTTCAGTCTATCCATCTGTCTAACCCCCATTCTCAACAATTACAGGCCTGTCTGCAGCCCCACACAACCACATTCAGAATGCCATTAAGGATTGACGGCCAATTATGTGGGCCGAGAGACACAGATGGGGGAGGGGGCTGAGATTTTTAGGAAATGATTAAGTGCATCATGAAAAAAGACGTAAAATCATAGAAGTCATTTAAAAATATATTCCAAAAATGGGATTAAATCGGCATATTTTTTGGGAGTACATAAGTACATATCCGTCACAGAAAGAAATTCTGCACATTTTAATGCACAGTTACTGTGTACGTCCTTATTTTGGAGTGGAAGAAAAAAAATACATAAAAGATACCACAACTTTTTCATCAGTGTCTTATTCAGAATGGTTTCTCTGTAGAGGATGTGAAATTATTTTCACACTTGAACTTTTCTGCAGTAAAGAAATACAGAAATAAGGACATCAAGCCTTTTTTCATATTTTAACTGAATTTTATACAGGCATGCTTTACTGAGTATTATTCTAATCCATCACTGATGCGTTTTAATAAAGCCACATTCAGAATCAACAGACCTTTGCTCAAAGTGTGGTCAGCAGTCGGCAGGTTTATTATTTTTACTCTTGCTGATATTTGTTTGTGTTTTATGGAATGAATGATGTGAGGCATGTTAAGTCCACACCTCCTAGAAATGACATGGTGCTTCAAACCTGCACCAAAATGTGCTAGATGTCAGATGTAGTTATAAAAATAGACATTTAATTTTTGGTTATTTTGTGGTTGTCGTTTTATTTTATTACTATAAGTGTCCACTGCTTTAGCAACAACTGTGAATTACAGTTTATACAAGTGAAGCCATTTGATTCTGAATGAGAGTGAGAGAGCAAGAGTGAGAGAGGTGGGGGGGGGCTGGAAAGTGTAGGGTCATCCAGCTGTGGGGTGGGGTGCATCTGTTGAAAGTTTGAAGTGTGTGCATGTGTGTGTGTGTGTGTGTGTGTGTGTGTGTGTGTGCACGTGTGTGTGTGTGAACGTGTTCAGAGAACAACGAACAACGTCCTCCCGCCCTTATCTGAGTCTTTGTTTACCTGTTGTGTTCCCATGGTGATTCCCGCCCTGACGCTTGTGCTGTGAACCTGAAAGGGTGTTAGCAGGTGTGTGTGTGTATGTATTTGCCTATGTGTTTGTTGGGGATAGGTTGATTGATTTTAAGTGATCAATATTTCCGATCCCGATAAATCTTTCTTCAATCAATCCCTCCACAAAAACATTGTTATTAGGTTTTCTTTGTTCAGTGAGATCTCCACCCTTACATTACACCTGATCTGCCTTTCATGCTATAAAGGTGTGTTTGTGAGCACGTGTGTGTGTGTGAATGAGAGAATAAGAGAAGACAGTAAAAGGAGAAGGGCAAAACGGTCTGTATGTGTGTGTTTACGTTTTGCGTGTGTGTGTGTGTGTTTGTGTGTATGTGTAATTGTGTGTATGTGTGCTTGCATTAATGTGTGTAAATGTGTGTGAGTGTGTGTGTGTGTGCATGTGTGTAAATGTATCTGTATGTCTGTATGTGAACATGTGTGTGATTTGGTATGTGTGTGTGTGTGTAGGTGTATGTTTGTATGTGTGTAAATGTGTGTGTGTGTGTAAATGTATGTGTGTATATGTGTGTGTGTGTGTTTGTATTTGTGTGTGTTTGTTTAGGTGTATTTGTTTGTGTATGAATGTATGTATGTGTGTATGTATGTGTGTGTGTGTGTCAGTAACGCTGAGAGAGAGAGAGAGAGAGAGAGAGAGATTGTGAATGGCAGTCTCGCGGTGTTCTTTCGAAACAGGAAGTGTGCTGATGTCAGCCACACATTGACGCAGCCATCTGCTGCCGCTGATGGATCATTTTGCGCCGTCGCTGTGGAGACGACTTCAGCTGGAGCAAACATCCGGACACACACACACACACACACACAACCCTCATCATTTACATTATCACACACACCTGCCCATTCGCTCTAGGGGCATCCCGAACAAAACTGTGCTGAATTAACCGCCCCCTGTCCTGCCAGAGTCAGTTCATTCACTTCCATATCAGAAGCTTCACACAACATGTTTGGGTGGAACATGTGCAGTCTCCCACTGACTCTGAAGCAGGTTTTAACATCTAGCTGCCCAAAAGCAACACTTTTGGTTCCCTAAAGAACTTGACATTTCTAGTGGATGGTTCCTAAAAGGACTATATTTATATAAAGGATTATACTTATGTAAAATAAAGTGTGAGACTGAAGAAAACTTTAAAGCATCACATCAAGTTTCTACACAAATGGAATGCTTTTCTTTTCCAATATTCCGTTGTGCATTATGTCCAGCTCCAGTCCTTAAAGGCCTTAGTCCAGCACAGATGTGGGATTTCTCTCCCCATACACTCCTGATTTAAGGCTGAAGTGACTGAAAGCTGAACAGTAAATACAGAAGTTTTCAAAGTCTTTTGAAATTTTTATTTTTTTCTCACATTAATATTACTAAATAAAACAAAAAATTGTCAATGCAATTAGCATCATACAGTAACTGATGATTTTATGTTCAGCATTTTAATGTGTTCCTTGTGGAAGCCCAGTGTTTTTTGGTGTTTCACAAATCTGGAACCGAACCTGGGTTCTCCTCACCAGCTCACAACAGATCAGCTACTTTTTTCTACTGCTTTGTTGTTTTTTGTATCTATAGTTTGTATTTATGCTTAAATAGCAGAAAGTCACTTTATCACATGCTAAGAAAAGTGCTTTGACTAGCTACCTGAGACACTTGCACTGTACTGTAGATCTGAAGCTGGTCATATTACATCTGAGCCACTTTTAAATGTAGTTTAGAAGTAACGTATAGGTCAGACTCTAGATCAGACACACGTCTCATGGACAAACTTATTAAAAACAATCAGGCTCACGAATCCATGTGGTAATTTGCTGTGGCTTTCGTCCAATATGGACAGCATGTCAGCAGTTGCTAACTGTTAACTGTCGTAATAAAACATGCACATGTGGGCCCCTGTCCACAGCTGCCAGAGTTTAGAAGCTAAGTTCAGTCTTTACACTCAATCAAACCCATTCTTTATTTGCAAATGACTTAAAGGGATCCAAAGGCGCAGTCACTTTTAGAAATATCCACATGTGAAAATGCTTGGATTGTGGGCAGTTGTGTGTTAATTTTTCCTGGGCAGACAAACACATTCCAGGATGATCAAGGAAAATCCTTGATTGGTAGCAACCCTAGTCTCCAGTCCTTTTGAAGTACTAAAGACAGATATGAGTCATTTACTACCACAAGATCAGAGTAAAACAAGTCATGATTAGGTTGAGGTTTATCTAGGAAAGGGGTTTTGTGCTGTTGGGACCAGAGCCTGGAGGCCTGTGAGCTGGCTCATATATGAAAGACATGAGATAAACAAGTTGCCCTTAAATATATACAATATATATAAGTACATGCATGCATATGATGGTCTATTTTAAATGAAAAATAGAATACATTTTCAAATCTTACACTCAGACTGGTGATACAGTAATATACTGCACATTACTGAGGCTTATTTGGTTTTCCCGGACATTATTCACATTCATGGACGTGAGAATAAATGTGAACAATTTTACCTCACATTTCACACATTTTTTATCCAGTATTGCCGGAGAGCATGAGTTGGGGAATGGAGAGGCGTGTAGGTGTGCGTGGGTGCGGGGGAGGGCACGACTTCAAAGATGCTTGTGCACAAGTACCCTCACAAGAACTTTATGTTTTTATGGCATTTTGCCGATGCTCTTATCCAGAGCAACGTACATCCCTGCTTAAGTAGTCTACATCTGTTCTTTGTACCTGTAAAGCTGTACTAAAATCAGTGGTTCTTACCTGGTGTGTTTAAGCAACAAAATCTCACAACTAAAGTTTTCCAAAACCAGAGGTGGACATTCCTGCTCACACCTAATACCAGGTCCGTCCCGAATCCCAACGAGAGGCCTCATTTACTCCAGATACGCTGAACCAAACTCACAGATTAGGTCATGTTAACACTAGTCGCTGTGATCAGTTATTAATTTCACATTCACACAGTCACTCCTTTAATGACAGGGTGTGTTCGTCTCAGTCCTGTGTGTGTTAAGGGCAGCCATGCATCAGATGACGCCACAGTTGTAGGACAGTCTGAGTCTGAATATACACACTTATCTAGGAGGCGTGATCCAGCCGAGCACGTTTACATTGCACATTTAGAGTTATTTGTAATGTGAAAGGCACGGTTTAGTTTTAAAGTTTTGCTAAAGGACAACCACATGCTCGGAAACCTCCTAAAACACACTTCCCAGGGGGCCAGGGGCTATGAAGGCCTTTCGATTAAGTATATGAAGGAATATATGCACCAAGTACACTGACATTCGTAGTGCGTTTGGTGACCTGACCGAAACATTAGTCACCGCGGAATCGTTTTCAAATGTGGCAGACGCTTCCTCTTTGCTCTGGCGACCTCGCATGCAAATGTATATGTATGTAGTTTGGTTTCTATGGCAGCGCGACGTGGTTGGTGTTTGTTTGGCTGGCGAGTGACGGGCAGTGGGAAACCTTTGAGCCGTTGAGGTTTTCTGCTGCCGGCACCGAGCGATTTGGCGGTGGAAGTGGGGCTCCGAAAATGAGAGGAAGAGACACTATGACACACAGACTGAGAAAAAGGAGGGTGATCTCTGCTCAGATTCATTTCTGATAATCACAAGTCACAAGGGAAGAGGCAGCAGACTTGAATTTGACTTGGAGCGTTTGGCTTTTATTAAGGTTTTATAAAAAAAAAAACTCCAACAAAAAAACAAAACACATGCACATAAATGACCAAAACCGCTGGCGGCACCACTTATTAAATTACACACAGCAATATTACTTTTACTAGAGATGGGATGGTGTAGAAATATCCTATCTTTGTATCAGTGACCCAAATTATAATGCACATAATAATGCAGACTTATTAAAAAAAAATAACACTGAAAATGTTTTACATACATTTGAAATCATTCCTCAGCAGAAATATTCACCCACTTTACATATTTATTGTTTACAAACACAGGATAAAAGCAGCATTTTAAGTATATTAACACAAACACTACTGCTGTTCATTAGTCAAATGTAACTGAGCAAGTAAGCATTAATTCTGTGTAATCCTTTCTAAACAAAACTCAGGAAAAAATACAATTATTCATTTATTTTGGAATTATTACTATTCTTTACGAGACATTTTAACTGCAGTATATCTTTGGCACTAATCCTAATCCCAATGACATTATTTCATAGTGTTATACCTCATGAGGACTCCACTGAAGTATGTCTTGTGTGAAGTAGGCTGTGTGTGTGTGTGTGTGTGAGGTGTCAGACCATGAGCGCACGAGGTAAAACCAGGCCCCTGTTCCTGCTGAACTGAGCCAGCTAAAGAGAGACACTGATTATCAGCACAGCAGGCACGGGAGACCAGCCCAGCCAAGAAAGTGGGGGGAGAGAGAGGCCAGCGCTGACACTGTAACAGAGAAAGAGAGAGAGAGAATAGTACTGAGTTTCTACATTCACAACAGTATATACCACACTGGCCCATATGCACCATATCTATCCTGATCAGGGGTCAGCTTCTGCCTGTTTATGAGGTTACATTTATTTGTATATATAAAAAACAGATCCAATACAATTTTTCTTCTATACGAGTTTCTAGAACTTACCCTTTAACACAACACATGCTATTTTTAACTCCAAATTCAGTCCATCTGTTTGTTTTTTTAGCTTTTCTCTGGAGCCAAAGGCTAATATATGCTAACAAGTAACAGAAATGTATTAGTCAATTAGCATCTTGCAAACTGCAGGCTTAAACCATCACACATTTGCCTCACACAGTGTTGAGCTGTTAAAAAGAAAACTCAGATGGATTTGTTTATGTGGTTTCTGACACTGTATGAAAATAGACAAAACTATGAAAAAATCTAGATTTTAAATAACCGCTACTACTGTTGCATTCTCCTGACCATTTTAATAGCCAACAAAGTACATGCACTTCATTTGAGACAATAACCTTTTCTCTTTGCATGCTCGACCTGGCAGCTTCTTATTCACGGGCACAAGCAGCGAGTACTGATTACTTCTCTCCAAAGCAGACTTTACATACACACACACACACACACACACACACACACAAACATGGGCGAGGTCATCCAGCTGCCCGCGGAGAACACACAAGAACACCAGCAACAGACATCAGACTCCTCAAACCACACCACAGTACTGATCTCTCCCACACACACTCACACACTCACACACACCTACAGATGGAATCTTGTCCTAAAAACACACACATCAAGTATAAGTCTATGATGACTGGCTTTATCAGCTTAAAGAAACACACGGCGGGTCTTGAACTCTGTCTCACATCCTCACTGCTCTCTTACTTAGTGCTACAATTTTAGTTTTTTATAAGATTTTCCTAAATCTGGAATAGCATTACTGATGTAATTCCATGACCTAGTTACAATATAAAAAGCAATGCAACAAACAAAAACATGACTCTGGACCTTTTTTCACGGGATAGAAGCTTTCCACACACACAGGTAATATATGTATTGATGCCTATAAATAAATACAAATCCTGTCCTCCAGTCCTAAAATTTGGTCATGGACCCACAAACAAGTGGAAGACCCCAGAATGATAATCTGCATATTGGAAGCTAGCCACAGGTACTACAGCTGATTTTTAAAAAATCCTTTCTGTTTTCTCATGTCTGATTTCTGGCTTTTAAAAAATAGCCAGAACAACTGAGTAGATTGATGTCAGTGAGTGTGAAAAACAAGTTTTTTTTAAGTCTTGCATGGATCTGTCGGCTGTCTAGGCTTCTATTGTTCTCTGTTATAACCAATAATAAATCAGGTCGCACGTTTATATATGTTACTGAATACATGTAAGATTTATGATGCTCCTCAATTGTGTGGGGATTGCTGGGGGATGGGTGTGTGTTTACCCAGATTTTCTTGCACTCTTTCTTCTCTGGACTTGTATACAGAGGTGCAGCCCCACAGGGGCAGAACTTAACCACTGTGAACACAGAGCTTTACTACACTGTTCACATGTGGGTTAAGTCCTGCTGCTGCAGAACCAGGAGCCAACACTGTATGTATATATATATACATATATACATATATACAAATATATATATGACATGACTGCTTGTCCTGACGTGTGCGTGTATATTTGCATTGTAGGACACTTTTGCATGTGTGTACTGGCTCAAAAGGGTGTGTTGGCGCCTTGCAGTATTCACACAGACACACTCACATTCCTGCAGGATTAAGAACCAGTGTATTTGTGTATAAGTGTGTGTGTGTGTCTCTCTGTCTTTGCCTGTATGTGTGTGTGTGTGTGAGAGGTGACTGTGTACTCTCTAGGTCGTTTTCTTCATACCAGCCATTGGAAATCCCTGGCAATGTGATTCAGTCATTAAGGTTAAAAATCACTCTGCCAGGAATTCCCCTGGCCAGCAGATCAGCAGGTTGGGGGTTGGGACTGAGGTCATCCTAGCTGAGATGGTGGGCTCTGGACACCTTCACACTGCTAGACGTGCAGGCAAGTCTCAGGTGCTGTGGGTAAAATCTCACTGTCCAGCAGGATGTGTACAGTTCACACAGAAGATTGTTATGACGTGTCGGACACTTCAGTATCTGTGCAGCTTGTGCAGGCATGTCTTTGGTTAAAAAGTCCAACGAGAGAGAGAGATAAGCTAAAACCATCTGTCTGGTTTGTTTATGAACACTTCACAAATGCTCTTAGTTTTATTCAGAGACTGGTGGTGCTAGAAGTTCACACATCTGCAAGGCAGAAGCACCATTGAGATATTAAGACAAATGTTCTTCTTTCTGACACCGTATGCAATACAGTAAATAGACAAATGTGTAGACAGATTTAATCCTTCCCTGAGACTGACATTGTTTTAATAGTGCTCAGCAGGCAATTTGAAGAGGAATGAGGGGAATTGCCATCCCTCCTATTAGCAAATTTACCAAATTTCATTCTGCTTGTTACCCATGTGTGTTTGTGGTGCCGGATCAGGGGGGTGCTTCCATTGGACCACTCGCTGTTTAAAAAAATAACAGATCACCTACTAATTAACATGTATACTTTCATACAAATACTTGCTTTGGATAACTAGCGGTATATGATAGACTCAGAGCTTAGTTAACTGATGCCAATTTTCTTTTTACCTCCAACTTTTCTTTATTTAATGTGTTTTCTCTAGAGGAAGAGTTAATATTTTCACTTGAAATATAAACAAAACACGTTAGATTACCAGGGTGCTCAAACGTTTGGATACAGCTGTCTGCAGTATTCTACTGGTTTATGGTTTAGTCACAATTAGCTTTGCAGCTGCAATGAAAAACCAAGGAAACTTCAGACGCCCAGCATGTCTCGGATAAACTGACTGTATTCATGGTACAGAGGGTGGGGCTGGAATTAGGTTTAGTAAGTTAGACGTTTTGCTGAACAGTCATTCCATGTGTATTTCACAGAGTAATGTGTCTCCTGTCTTTGTCATCCATTCGCAGGCCGCTGTGGCTGCCCCGCTCTCTTGCTAGGGCTTCCTGTGGTCTTATAAAAATAGCTGTTCAATGACAGGCCTAAACGAGGCCAGGCAGGAAAGTTGTGCTTACACTTCGCCCTCGACCCGTGATCAGCTTCACCAGCGGGGTCTGCAGGCTGCTTGAATGAGGAACAACTTGATCTTAAAACCGTTTCTGAGTTGAAGAACCACATCGCCCAATCTGATGGCCAAAGGCTTTATAGTGGAATTCTGTGAATATCACTATTTTAACCTGAATATCACTACTTCAATGTTACTTATATACTACTGATCTCTACTACATGCAGTAATATCCTTTACCCACCATCTGTTATTGGTCCTTCATTGCAAGTTACTTATATATAGTATTTATATCCAGCATGTGCGTGTATAGTGCATTTTCTATTGAGGTATCTCTCTGTGCAGTCATAGGCAATTTCCTGCAGGACCAATGACGTTTTCTACATTTAATATATTGAGAATGATAGGCTCATTCTACAGTTAACTCCTTAAATTCTGAAGGCCTTTACCTGAACACATGGTTCAGTTCCTCACCCTCATATCTACTTTACTGTTACATGGCAGATACTGAATATATTATAGAAGGCTAATATGGAAAATCCATATGAGATGTTAAAGTGTATTTAATGCAACACTCAATCCTTAGTTCATAACATTTATGGTCACTAAGCTGCAAAAACAGCCAGTTGTGAAATCAAAAACATAAATTTATAAGCTCAAAATATTTATTTAATGCAGATTTGCCAGGCCCAGTAACACACACTGCATAAAAAGGAGAATATAAACAATGAAAAAAAAAATATTATGGCTGTCTTTAGTACACAAAGCCACACAAAGTCAACATGCGGGAAAATAATAAAATATATATGAAAAATGTACGATATAGGCCTCATAATAAATGTACTGGTTTAACTAATGTAATAAATGTTTTTTTCCTGCCTTAAAATTGCTTTGCAGGGAATTCAATTAAACTAAAGATTAAAAACTTAAGATTAAAAACTAAATACTACATTTAAGTTGATCAAATGAACTGTTCCTGTTATTGAAAAGAAAATTGTTATTGTTATTATATGCAGGTGCATGCCATACAGTAATACCACTTCTGTTTCTTGTCATTGTGTTCTCATAGTCGTCTAGTTGAATCGTTGTAAATTGTAGCTTATCTTTGAAGTACATCGAGTTCTAATCCCTTGCTGTGTCTCCATGTCTTCTAAATCCCACATGGTCAGTGACAGAAGAATTCCAACAGCGTGATCGTCCACAGGGGGAACTCCCAGCCTAAATAAACCTACATTATTATGCGTGTGTGTGTGTGTGTGTGTGTGTGTCACTGACAGACTGGGTGCTTTTTTCCGTTAGCTCTTCTCCCATCTTGACAATGAGCATCCCTGCTGTCTGTTACTAAACGCTAATAAACACCCAACGACCCCAATCACTCGCAATTACAGCCCCCAAAGTACAATGAGTCGCAGAGACCTGAAACAGTGTCGGTCTGTCTGCCTGTCTCATACTCTTTTTCTTCTTTCTCTCACTTCTTTTTTTTCTCTTTCTTCTTTGTCTATCCCCACCATTCTGTCTCTCCTCTATTTTTCTCCCCACTCTTTCTCTTTTTCTCCCTCTTGCTTTTTTCTCAACTTTCACAGAAATCATCATTCTTTCACTCTTAATTTCTCACTCTCTTACTTTCCATCTTTCTCCTTCACTTTCTTTAGTCTGTTTCTTTTTTTTCAATCTATTTCCTCTCACAGGGTGTCTTTTCCCTTATTCTTGGTTTTACAACTCTCTTTCTCCATTCTTTCTTTTTTTTATATTCCCGTTTGCGTTTATGTCTCTTTCTGTCCCTGTGTTGTCTTCGGTCTCTTTTCTTTCTCTTTTTGTCCCTTTCATTATGTCCCTCTCTTTGACTCTCTTGACGTCTTTTTCTTTTTACTTTGCAGTCTGTCTTTCTATCTTTCCATTTGTCTCCCATTCGGTGCCTTTCTCCTCTCTCTAATTAGTCCTCTCTAGCTTTATGTGTCCCTGTCATTTTTCTCTCTCCCTCTCTTTATTTTTTGTTTGGACAAACCTGGAAAACCTGGAGTTTTTACATCTCTCTCCCTTTCTCTCTATCTCTTTCAACATTCTTTCTCTCTGTCTCACTCTCTCTCTTTCACACACACTCTCTCTCTCTCTCTCCCTCTCTCTCGCTTATTCAAATGGTTTTGGTGTTAAGCGTGACTGGTTGTGAAGGGAGTGTTGATTGGATTACCTGAGTTATCTTTTCCACACACTGCCTTTCTCTCTCTCTCTGTCTCTTTCGCTCGCTCGCACACACACACACACACACCACAAAGTCTGGGACAATCTGCCTTAGCTGAAGGAAAACTGGAATGGCCAATTATCCCCCTCCCCAAAAATGAAAATAGATGGGAAAGACTGCATGACACACTTATTTTCATTGAGACACTCTTATGTGTTTTCCATATTCACCAATTCAGCCGCTCTGAAGAGGTCCAGCTGACAGTGACATATTAGAAATGTGAATATTGCTTTTGGAGGAAGAAGGTCATTTGAGGTACTGAAGCTGCTTGGAGAGTGAATGCATTTTCCCGATCAACGACGCCACTCTGAGACTTTCAGCCAGCTGTCTGCTCGTGATGGAGCGATATTGGGCATGGGGAAGATCCTGACACTTTATTCTTTCTCTCTCTGTCTTTCTCTCCATTCATTAATTTTTTCCATCAAATCTCTTCCTCCCCGCCTCCTTTTTTCCCTTCGCCTCAATCGAAGCGGTCGTTAGTGTTGGTGAGCTCAGTCTTTCCTTCTCTCTGTGCGAATGACAGCTCATAGGGCGGCTCCGCCTCAGACGAGTGAAAGGTCGCAGAGGCCTCATGCTTCATTTACCTAAACTGCTAAAAGTTCACAGGTATGGCTATTGCTTTACCCTACTGCTCATTCAAATGTAATTATGTCATTCTATTTAATTACATGTTTAAATCTAATTACATGCGTTTGACAAAAATACCCCCTATTTAATCGTGGCATACGTTATAATTGTCAAGTAGGACAGAGTGCACTGTTACCTCCACAAAAAAGTAAAAACACATGTAACTACAAGTCATTTCTCATTTAATAATGTTGAATAATGTTGGTATTTTTCTGCAGGCTAAGGATACATGATGCTACCATGTTGGTAGGGTGAAAGCCTGATTCACGTAAAGCATCTGTAAAACAGTTGCTATTGCAACACTCTTGAAGGAAATCACTAACTGGCTGACATCATCATTCAGAGAGAGCATGGAGAGTTGAAATCTGATAGTTGAAAAATGATTCTGAACTCCTAATGATGAACAATTTTTTTTTTTACACATAACAATTAATCAAATTTTAGAAATTTCCTCCGGGATAAATAAAGTTTTCTGATTCTGAGAATTAATATTCAAAAATATTATGAGGGCAAAGTTGAGGTCTGCTTATTTTTGCATATGGAATAATTCATATAAAATGTACCTCTGATATCCAGCTTCAATATGACCAGGACCATAAACTAACAAAGTACAAAAAGTTCCATTCTGATTTCAAGCCTCCCAATACGCTACTGTATAATCTATTTGCTTATACACAAGAACAAAGCATTGGATATTATATAAGCTTTTGTAAATATGATCTAAAGCAAGTAATCCAGCTAATTTAATACATAAGAGGGAAACATTGTATGTTTGTAAATGCCTTCACTCATGAGTGGATGAATGTGTGTGTGTGTGTGTGTATGTGTTTGTGTATGTGCGTTTGTAAAGTATGAAGTGGGTGGTTGAGTTTGGGGACCAAATGTGTCTAAGGAAAGGTAAGGGTGTGGGGACATTTGGCTAGACCCTTTGAAGGAAAAATACTGGTTCTTTCATTTATTGATTTATTTTTCACTATAAATATAATTCTCGGTGCATGATTTAGCATCGTAGCTTTAGCATTGGTATTATTTAGCTACAATAAGGCTGAGTTATTTTCGTTATACACATTTAGAGACGGTTATACATACGCATCTGTGTGTGTGTGTGTGTGTGTGTGAATGATGGCTGCCTCCCAGACAGTGACACTGTCTCTAGAGGACTCTAGCACCAGCAGGAGTTTGTTCAGTGTTGAAACAGCTGGGGCCTCCTCTCCATGCTCTTTCCACACGTTTCTCCTCCGTCTGCACCCGACTGTGTGTGTGTGTTCGTGTGCATGTGTGTGTGGTCTACTCGCATGGAAGCCCATTTACAGTACACACACTGTCGGACACCCTGCTTATTTTATTTACTGCCCTGTTGCTGCTCTTCGGCGCACATGTGGATGACTGTACTAGGTGTTACAATAATTCTCATACATCATGTATTAATAAATCTCTCGTGAAAGGATGTGAAACGCCTGCTGCGTTTATGAGCCTCAGCCTTTTTAACTTCATAAATGCGGCAGTAAACATATCAGTATCACGGGGCTTGGAGAGGTGGGCATGGGTCAGCAGGCCTGTGACTCAGCAGAAACGGAGCAGAAGGAGACGGTACGGCTACCCGCACACTCGCCTGTATGTGTGATAGTGCACGTATGGGTCGAATTTGCTTACGCACTTATCGCCTCAAGAGCAAAGTCACATTCAATGCCATTCAAACAGGCCTCTTATTCGGTTAAGAAACTACAAGCTTCCTATTCTGTTAATAACTTCAACACATAATTATTCTAGAACTGATAACTAATCTATACTGTCTATCTATATGTCTGTTTGTCTGTTACATAGACATAATACTGTAAAAAATACTGTAAAAAAAAAAAAGTTCCACCACTTGTATCTCATATTTTGTGAATGTTTGTGTGTGTGTATGTGTGTATATGTAAGCAACTGAAGGCCTTTAGCAGAAGACCTTCGGTGCACCATAATGGCAAAGAGGTGTCAGCTGCCTAACTGTCTCCTTTACATATACATACACACACACACACACACACACACACAGACCAGCACACTGCACTTGTTCCACTAGCACACTGTTTCCTGGTCCCATTCCCAGTCCTCAGAACTCCACCAAGCGACGGGCCTATGGCCAGAAACCTCGCCTTCTTCATCTCTCTCTCTCTCTCTCTCTCTCGCTAATACTCTCTCTCCCTCTCTCTAATACTCTCTTTCCCTCTCTCTCTCTCTAATACTCTCCCTCTCTCTCTCTCGTCTAATACTCTGGTCCTTAATGAGTGCAACATGAGATGAATAATCACCTCAGTGGGCTTCTCTCCTCTCTGCCACCCTCTATGGCGCCTGATGTGCTTTTTTTAACCCCTTAAATTGCTTATATGTGGGACCACACAACAGTCGCTTACTCTCAAAACTATATATTTTATATATAAGCTTGAAATTAGATACTCAATCATATTTTGTACTGTCAAAATGACAAGTCATAAGATTTATAACAGAATAATAATTCTGCAATTTAAAGAAATATTAAACAATGTCTACCCGCCTCTTATGCAGCATATGTTCGATTACAGACACTAGTTTTAATGTGTTTCCCCGATCTGACTTGAAAGACAGTCAGTGGGCAGTTACACTCTCACCAGCTTCTACTATGATTGAGTAAATGGAAATTAGTTTAAACTCACTGAATCTGCAAAGGGGGTGCTAAACCGTACATCCTAGCTATGAAATTTTTAGTTTCATACTAATAAATAAATAGTAATTTTAAAGATGAATAAGTATTGTAGCTATAAATGCATTATATAGAAGTAAATGTGTTATAGAACAATATTAATTATAATAATAATAAGCTCCATAAACATTCCACATCTCCAGCTGAATGCCACACACTTTTTCCGCCAGAGTGGGAACTAGGGCCTCTTTTTTTCCCCTAATTTTCCTTCGTACTCTTTCCTCCTCTCTCCGTTCTCCTCGACCCTCTCTGAGTTGTTTGGGCTGCGCGGCGTCTGGCTCAGCCCTGTGAGCCCCGAGAACAATGAGTGGAATGTTTTCGACTGCTCCGCAACCCGCCTGCTCAGAACTTTTTTACGACCTTCTCTCCACTCTGCCTATCAGACGTCCACACACACGCAAACTCGGATGCAGACAGACACGCACACACATACATATGCACACAACACGTCCCATTCAGACTTCCTTACAGATGACCTTTCAGCCAGTCTGGATCTGTCGGTCAGTGTGGGCAGCGATGGAACCGCGTCTCCGCACACTCCAAATCCCCAAGCATGACCAACTAAGGCAAATGGTTCTCAGTTCTAGTCATGAAGACGCAGTGCCCTGCATACTCCTAAAGGTCCCTACATGGTTCTTGACTTGAATGTACAATTCCAGGGGGAAGAGTATGTAGATTACATTGATTTTAAAACATTTTTTTTGCAAATCGTAACTACAGCAGTGCCCCGAACATTCAAATAATCCACTGGTTCATAGTGAAACACGTGTGGTTCTTCTGAGGCATCGTTCCGAAGATCTCACCTTTATATTCAAGTAGCAAACACACCCAACCTCGACACTTAATCATAGGTTGAGGAGTTGAATCAGGTGTGTTTTAACCCATTCAACTCTCAAAATTCCAAACTTGAGCTGTACACCCATGACTACATAACTTTTTTATTAGTTTCTTAATAGCAACAGAACGATACATTTTACTGAATTCAGAAGGTTAAAAAGCTGCAGGTTAAGGGTTAACAGGGAAAATGCTACATCGTGCATGGCATGGTACTGTCCCGCTACCTCCTGACATACACACACATACATTTCTGTTATACCCAGTGAATGAATATTCAAGAAATAAAGAGATGAGACCAGACAGTACACAGAGTTCTTGAAGTCAACAAAGCCGCCCAACTGTCCGAACCTGCTTTTGCGCTCTAAAGGAGAGGTCCAGTCACTTACCTTCTACTTTCTCTACTTTTTTCCCCTCTCTCTTGGCACGAGTGGATCCTAAAAAAGGTTAGATCTGAAGCCAGTCTTGAAGGGAGCGGCCGGCGGTCTCTCAGACAGCATGCGCTTGATAGAGTGAGATCGAAAGAAAGAGAGAGGCAGGGAGAGGGACAGAGTGAAAGAGAGAGAGACAGAGAGAGAGAGGGAGAGAGAGAGTCTGGGAGCCAGACGGGGTTAGAGGGAGTGTGCGAGTGAGTGAACGAGTGCGGGAAGGGAATTCCGATCTGTATAAACGTCAGAAGGTCACTCCCACTCCCACTCCCACTGCCCAGCCCCCCTCCGGAGGCTTTCAGGAAGAGGCAGTGCTGCTAATAAAAGAGGAAGCCCGTTTCCCTGCCTGTCACGACAGACGACAGGCAATAACACAAACACACACATACACACACACACGTAAACACCCGTCCTTTTATTCTCTCTGTTTGATGGTCCCAGCTACTCCCTCGCCTGTGCTGTTTGATCTCCCATAACTGCATTTGATCCTTTGTTGAGCAGGAGCCTTTACAATCTCAGCTCAGTTGTGTACTCTGTTGCCGTTGCAACAAAAGTAGCAAACATAGAAAAGTGGATTTAAATCTCGGGGCCAAAACACTTTGAGAAATGGTTTGGTGGAAAATCAATTGTGCACAAACTGCATTTAATTTAGCCGAGAACGGCCTCAAACCATGTTGTGTCTACATTAAACTGAAACCCTTCACTTGTTGACTGTATTAACCTCAAAGCATCAGACAAAACAGGCATTGGAGACTAAACATGTCTTGACTAACTACATTTGGCATAAGTTGTATAAAACTGAAATTTTGTGGCTCGACTCTTTCTCCAACACTTTGTGTCATGGTGCTACTGGGGTGTGTCCATGGCAGTAGTGGTTCCAACTTTAGCAGCTTTAGCAAAGCTGTTGGTTTGTCAGCGGTGGCATTTTAAAGTGGTTTGCTTAGATCAGAGTGTGTGAGTTCGGGGTGATGTAACTTAGAAGAAGGGCTAGTTAACCCCTGCACCTGTCTGCTGTTGACAAGGCACACACACACACACACACACACACACACACACACACACACACACACACACACACACACACACACACATACACACA
>JBBKCR010000027.1:10579058-10596202 GCA_037577295.1 Ladigesia roloffi | reverse complement strand
TTGTTCCTGCTCCGATTTTTCATGAGATGGACTTAAAGATCTAAAATTCATTCCAGATACACAATATTACCATTTATCTCAAACATTGTTCACAAATCAGTCTAAATGTTTGCTGAGATAATCCAGCCCATCTCACAGGAATTTTGAAATCCCTCCCCTTGTCCATCGTACCGCACGTTCTTTACTTTTATTAATTTACCATTCGGGTATTTGCAGTGCAGTTTAGTTTTAGCTTGGTTGTCAGTGCAAGTGCACTAAAATAGAGCACTTGCAAAGATTTAGTGTGCGATTTTATTGTTTAGTGCTTTCACACTGACAAGTTAAACTTAGTTTTAGAAAGCCCAGGAAGTCTTCCAGGCAATACAGTAGGAATGAATTTGGTTAGTCAAATGCCATTTAAAATAAAATGGTCATAATCATGTCTATCTACTGAGAACAAAATTAGTTGGCGGGACACAGGAGGCTATTACAGTGTTACTGTGCCCCAGTGCCCAAAGCAATGTCCACAATAAAGGGAAGTATGTGTTTGGCATGGAAGAAGTTGACTGGGCCGCACAGAGCCCTGACCTCAACCCCATACAACACCTTTGGGATGAACAAGAACAGAGACTGGAAACCAGGACTGCACAAATTCCCACAGAAACTCCATTATATTGTGGAAAGTCTTCCAAGATGAGTGGAAGCTGTTGCAACTGCAAAAGGATGATCAACTCCATAATCAAATCCATGTATTTGAATGGAGCAGGTGGCCTGGAGATTAAGGATTTTCCCCCGATTAGGAGGTTGTGGGTTCGAATTCCAGAACTGCTGCACCCTCGAGTAAAACAACCCACACCCTGCTCCCTCGCTGACTGTCCACTGCTGCACTTGGTGAATGGGTTAAATACAGAGAAATAATTTCACATTGTTCACCCTGCGTGCTGTGGTGTTTGTCAGGTATGCCAATTTAAAGTCCCTGATGGTGTAAAGGCCAGGCGTCCCAATACTTTTGTCAATATATTGAATTACTGGAGTGGCTTCGTGTCAAGCCTGAAAGAACTATTTGCTATTCTAGAGAATACTTTTAGTTACTCCAGATGAAAAGGAAAAAGGTGAGCCCAAACTTACCCGTTTTGTTGTTGTTGGAGGGGGTGTGCTCTTTTCCGAGCCTTCCTGCGGGGAGCTCTCTCCGGGCTGTCCTCAGACTCACTGCTCGGCTCCAGCTTCACCTCAATTTCACAAGGGCTTTTTGCTCTCGTACTAATTTCGACAGGACTCGCTTCTTCCTTTAAACTCCACTTTTCTCCTTCTTCAGCCTTCACATCTTCTTCGTCCTGCACCTCCTCCTTCACCCTGGAGACCCCTTCTTTGCTGGGAGGGGAGTACTCCTCCTTCACCATTCTTTGGAGGGAAGCCATGGTCAAGAAAAAGTAAAAAAAAACTAACAAACCCACCCCATTATTTCTTAATTCACCCAAGATTAACACCCCAAAACCAGAAACGAGAGCGAGACTTTCTCTCTGTCTTCAACTATGGTTGCTGGACATGCCCCTCCATAATAAAAGGTATACTAAACTCTGGAAATACAAAAATATGTGTACTACAAAACAAAGGCACACGAAAAAAATTGTGTTTATCCTTTTTGGTTGTCGCACTGAAGCTATTATGTCAATTCAGCTTAAAGTAATGGATGTCTAAAATACTTTTTGGGACTTTTATGTTATAAGCCTGTCCCATTGTAATGCGTGGGAACGAGATAATTAAAGTCACAGGCACAACTAAGTGTGGGAATCGTAATGTGTGGTTGTGATTTAAGTGAGGCATGGGACTGAGACAATGAGTATGTTCCCACAACTTATGCAGTCATGAACACATGGGATGAACAGTTTTATATTTTGCCTCTTATTTTGGAAAGGTCACTTATACGTGATGATTTACATGCCATTTTAAAGAGGCTTACTGGCTTTAAGACATATACTATATGGACAAAAGTATTGGGGCATACCTCTTAATTCAGGGTTAGGGCTGGACCCCTTGCTTCCATTAATGGACAGTCTTAATGCTGCAAAATACCAATACATTTTGGGCAACACCATGCTTTCAACATTGTGGACACCGTTCAGTAAAATGTCATTTTCTATTCCAGTATCACTGTGCCCCAGTGCAAGCTTCATAAAGACACTTGGATGAGTTCAATGTGGAAGAACTTAGACTAAGTCACAGGTGTAGATAAATGTGGCATCAACAGTCTTGCCTGACACTACAGGACTCTTAATGATGTATCAGGGTACTTGTCTTGATGGAGAATGAAAACATGATCTGCAGTTTTCTTCTGACAGTTATAATCAGGCTTGTGCACAATTCAGAATTGAATTGAGAATGACATCTAAATTCCAATTCAATTCTTGAATTTGAAATGTCAACAGGATCTAGAATTACAATTAGAAATTGAATTAAAGGAAGCAGAATTGCAATTCAATATAAATTCAAATAAATACATTTAACAATGAAGCTTTACAATATAAGTCAGATATGATTTCATTACTTATTCTGTAAATTATATTAGTTTGC
Source organism: Ladigesia roloffi (assembly GCA_037577295.1). Taxonomy (NCBI): domain Eukaryota; kingdom Metazoa; phylum Chordata; class Actinopteri; order Characiformes; family Alestidae; genus Ladigesia; species Ladigesia roloffi. Next base: position 10,593,652 of record JBBKCR010000027.1, on the reverse strand, counting down.
ACTACTTAAACAGAGTATATTAACAGAAAATGTTTTCCCCCAGCAATGAATGTTTAAAGCTCTAGTCACAGAACACATAATTAAGTTTGATTTATTGGAATGGTATTTTTTTGGAACACAATGGAACATGACTCCATATCCCAGAATGCTTTAACCAAGTATTTAAAATGGTTGCCAAATAATTAGTTCTAAAGCTTCTTTTCTGCACAGTTTGATGGTCAACACTGGACTTCTTAAGTTTCAGAATTCACCTGTAATAACAACCACATGGAAAATAATATCAGGCCTAAAAGATAATTTGAGGAGCTGTTGAAAGTTAGATGCAACAGTGTTGCTCAATGAGTTTTGCATTGGAATAAGTGATAACTGTATTTACAATGAATTTGTGTTATTTGATTACTTTGAAATGAAAATTTGGAACAAAACTGATCATTGAGGGAGTAATTTATTTCAAGAATTTGATCATTACCTATATCTTGGAACAAAATGTATGCAGGGTTGAGGAGTGACTAATTATGTGTAATGGAAGTGTGCTATTAAATTACAAAATTAATGTGTTTTTATGTGAGATTCAACACATTCTTTCTGTTGTATGACTGTTTAGAATGTCTTTGAATTGCCATTAATTTAATTCCACTTCCTGTCATTCCAACTCCAATTCAAATATAACTTCTTGTGGGGCGGAGTCAATTCAATTCAAATTCCAACTCATGAATTGAATGGCAGCAAATTCTGAAATTCTGAATCGTGCACAAGCCTGGTGATTATGTAAGTGACCTCTGTTTTGAATTACCATATTACTTTCTGCCACAATCAGAAAGTAGTCTTACTTCAGAAAGTAGTTTTACTTCAGTGTAAACAGGTGATCATATATATATATATATTTTATTTTTATTTTTTATTTGTGTTCATGGTTGTGACATCACAGCTATGTTGAATTTAAAATGCCTTTATATAAACTAAGGGTGTGCAGAGCAGCCTATATTCGTATCTGTATTTGTTGAAAGGGGAAAAATATTCGTATTCGTATTTGTATTCGAGAAACATTTTAATTCAGGGAAACTTGGGGTTTGGTTCCCAAATACACATTTTTCTTTAAGTATTTGTCTGAATACTGTATTCGTAAAAACAACATGTTATGTGTGCCTTTCCGAATACCGTATTTGTATTTGGCTCCACCCCTAATATAAACAATGTAGGGGTTAGGGAGTGTATGCGTTTGATATAGGCCCCTTAATCAAATGAACCGGCCTTTGCTTGTGGTCTTCTCATCTTTAAGCCACCGAATGGAGGAGGGAACTACTGTTTCAGTCGTGCTTGTGTTTTGTAATGAACCGTTTTATTATTTGCACTATGCATGTTCTAATAATGTCATGTGACACCAACCCCTGACTGTGAATGTGTGGATGACAGGCAATCAGGTCACTCAGTGTGGCAACACAGTATTGCAGTAATGCTTCTCGTAGTAAAACCAGTGGATCAAATTTAAACTGTCTGGCAAGACTGAAAACACAAGAAGTAACACGTTGCAACAGTAATCCTCTACATTACAAAATAGAGGTTTATACAGAATGCATACAGTTACAAAGCACTTGATCTTGGCACTTTGTGATCATCTGTAACAGAAAGTTATCAGTGTGACATCAAAAGCTAACAAGTAACAACTGAATAAAGACCAGTAGCAATAATCTAAAAACAGATTCTCCTTTCCACAAAGCATTTTGTCGGCAAAAAAAAAAAAGCCATTACTGTTCAGAAAATACCTGACGGACCCCATTTACAAACCAGGATGATCATAGAAATGTGAACTGTGCGCTATGATCATGACCATAACATGAACAATAGCCTACTGGGTATTACAACAGACACGTCCGATGGCACTACGAAACACTTTCCCTATAACGTCACTGATACATGCTGAGTGTGAAGAAAAAGACCACGTCTCCTTTCCGTTTTTGAAAACACAGTCAAAATGGTGTGAAGTTTCATGGGTTCGCTTTGTATAAAGTTACAGAAAAATAAGTTCCTGCCTCGGGGCCCACAATATCACGAAGCACAAAAATAAGTTATCAACAGGTCACTCCAAAAACATGGCTTTCTATGTACAAAATCTGTCGCACAAAGGCATGGCTTAGAACGCTTTCATATCATTCCTTCCCAGCTCGGTCTCCAATATAAGTGGACATTAAAGTGACCATTCACCAGAAAATCTCATTTACACTTAGGTGTGAGGTGTGTGATGAGTAAGAGATGCAGTTTTCACAATGCTAATACAAAAGCTTTTAGCTTTAGCATTACATACCCACATTAGCCTTGTGGTTTGAGTGAGAAACTAAAGATATTCAACCCTAAAGAAACGAATGACGCCATACACGTCCTGGTCCAGCTGAATATATGTGGGGTGTATATAAGATTTTTCACTGAACGATCACTTCAAAGACAAGGTGATCATGAAAACTAGAGATTCTGGTTGCTTCAGTGCTTGGAGAGGTTCCTATATCCAATTGATTTTCAAGTTTTCTCTCCTTTTTCACATTAACTTCCATTACCATTTATTACACAGCCAGAAAAAAAAAACACAAAAAGTGTGGGAGTGTACACCTGATGGTTAAGAGTAGATGGGTTTAACGCTGGACTTATCCAACTAACTATCGTTTTACTCGCTGTCTATATCTGCAGCTATCAGTCCACACTTCCTTCTGCTCATTTTTTTTATTGATGCCTCTTTCTAACTTCCTTCAGCTCTGTCTTGATCTCTGAAGCGTAGGTGCACGTGGTCACATGAGTCCACCGCAGCAGCTGGATTTCTGCTTCTGGGACTCGATGTAATCATGGATCTGGAACTTGGGCTCGTGGGGCTGATTGGCTGCTCTCTGCGTCAACTCTCTGCAATTCAAATGAAGGGAGAAACAGTAATGTTTAAAATCTCCAAAACTGAAGAACGGGATGCAGGATTTCTTGGTTCTTGTTCCTTTTAACATTAAAGGAAAAAGATAAGAAAAAAATAAACATTTTAAATGCATTAATGTTGATGTGTGAATATTTTACTTCTTTTAAGGTTTAATATCTTTAGTGTGAAGACATAAGGACATTTTTCTTTAAACTTTGAAACTTAAAACATTTCACTTTATGTGATAATGTACACAGAGGGTTTACAGATTTTGTTTTTGAAATTAAATATGACAAACATCGCATAATTACGCAATTAAGATAAACACTCCTGCTAGAGTTGGTTTAAATACACTTTCCAAAACAGAACTACATTTTGTCACATTGGTGGTGATGGGAACTGGATGTCTGACTAAAAAAAAACTCATAGAATGCTTTCACATTAGTGGTTACAGATTTAGTTTTATGATAGATTTATTAGAACTTTTTGGTCCAAAAAGCATTATTAAAGATTCTATTCATCTTGGAAATTTACATGCAGAACTATCCATTAAGATTTTTTTACTGATTAACACTACTTTAAAGGGGACATATTATGCAAAACTCACTTTTTGCATTCTTTTGTATTTCCATTTGGGTCTCTACTCCTATAGACACTCCAAGTATGAAAAAAAATCCATTCGTTTTCTGTGAATCAATTGACAGATTTTGGTGTCAGGAATCATATTCGTCTACGAGTTGTTTGGACGATACCCCATTGTGAGGTAATAATGGGGAAATTTGCATAGAACATCTCATCTGTCAAGCTCCACCCACTAGATTAGTTAAAGATCAACTATTTTTGTCCACTGGTTTTGAGCATGCATAAGACATCAAGCACTATGGCTTTCGACAAAAGGCAAGTCACACATGAATTTCGTCTTGCTCTGGGTCCGACTCATGGTCGAACATATAGGGCTGGATAGCGCCTCTGTTTCACGTGTGTTAAAATTCAGCAACATCTTATTTGCAGAAAAGTGACAGAGCCCTTAAACGTCTCATGAATCTGGAACTAAAACTGTGAAGAATAAAGCTGGTGAGATCTCTTTATGTGAGAGTGGTTTTGTGCAAAGAACTTCATGAACATGTTTTGTATAGTCCATAGACCTATTATAACTAAAGTGAGTTAAAGACAACTGTAAATCCACTAGCCATTTTGGACAGTAAAAAATGCTATATTTAGAGACTGAAATCTCTGGTTGCTATCAGCACCACTGTAAAAAGAGTTGGTTAATTTCTCTATAAATGAGTCATTGATATCATTGAGCAACAAAATGACACATTTTACTAACAGGATCCATAAAGTACAATGAACAAGACATTTTGAGTGACTTTGTGATTTAATTATGTTGAATTATTAAAACATCTGTGAAATTCCACTTTGTCAAACAAAGTCATTTATTAGATTTTTTGGTGTAGTTTATTTTAAAGTGTTGTAAGTCAACACTAAATACAAGAAAACCATTAAATGTACCTTTATCTACAGAGCATACCTTGCTATAGCATGGAACGCGAGCTCCACATTAAGACCAGTCTTGGCACTCGTCTCCATGAAAGGAACTCCATACTCCTTGTTGAAAAGAAAGAGGCATTAACTGTTTTCAGAAAAAATGAGCTGCACTATTCAGCTGATGAACACCATTTATTTTTATATATTAAATCACTGGACATTATTTAATATGTGTAGTGAAACCGAGTAGTGAGTGGATAAAGGCAGTATTACCTTGGCCAGCTTCTGTCCCTCCTCATGCTTGATGACTCTCTCAGCTGCCATGTCTGACTGTAAAAATGCAAACAGTTGAAAATCCTTTATATTATTGTTGGTCTGCTACATTTATTATAGCATTGTATTACCAGACAACAAAAAACAATTCAAAATGTTTCATAGTTGTATTAAGCCATAATTACTGTAATATGTGAAAAAACACACCCAAGTGCCATTTCACATTATAAAAGGCAATAAGAAACATCCTTGTGTGCATCCTGGCTGCCTTGTCTCATATAACATGTGCTCATTATGCAGGTTTGATTAATACAGGACAGTTAATCGAATTTTCCTCTATTTTTCACAGCACTGCCCACCTGTTCTCAGCCAGCTGGTACAAATTGACACTTGTGATTTCCTACCAAATTAGAATTTCTCAAACTTCAAATTTTCTGTGAAATAGTTAAGGGAAAAACAAAGCCACAGTGGTCTGATGTAATAATCTCTGTTCTAAAAGATATTAAGTATGAATTCCCTGAGGTGCCGGTGATACAAACCAGACATTAAAAGCATGTAATGCATGCTTCTATTACTAACAGCTCCAGTTTTATCTTCAGCTTATATAAAGTAAACCAAAGTGAAAGTGACCATTGTGTAATATGTGAAAACACCACACCACAGCACACAGTGTGAACAGCACAAAATTATTCCCTGCATTAACAGCGCCCGGGGATGATGCACTGCTCATTTAGTGGTGCTACTAGAAGTCTTGGGATACAAACCTACGACCTTCTGATCGCAGGGGTAGATTCTTATCTACTAGGCCACCAGCTGCCACAATTACGTTGTATTAGTATAACAGATTCCATTAAACTGAAGTGAAAAATGCCCTTCTAATGCCCACTGAAAAGTCAAACTGCTTTCACATGCTAATTAAACTATATTTAATGATGTTTCCAGTTGAGTTGCTCACATGAATTTTAGTGTTTAATGAGTTTACTTTAAAGGAATAAAAAGGGTCACTGAGTATGAGTAGCTTGGCACCTGACTAGAAGAGAAACTTGGCTCCTCTTACAGAAAATCAGCTTGCTTCCCAAAGCCCAGCAGGGAAATGACACTGACGGCACCATTCTGTCTGTCTTTGAATATGGAGATGCTGTACAGAGCTGCCTCAGTAAGCACTCTTCAGGCTCTGGATTCATTACAGTTACTGAATACTGTGTATCTTATATGTATCTTATGATAGTGATCAAAGGGAATCTCACTGGCTATGTTTTATTTAGAAGTTACCACTGTTCATCACTTCTATACTCACTGTTAAAAATGGACTCTACCAAAACCACTGGGCATTTACTGAGCTGGGCAAATCAAATTTTACTGAATAAATCAACTTTTATGGGGCACTGTGGAATATTGTACAGGTTAAATTAAAGCTCCACTCACTCGTTTGTCCTTTGTGTCTAAATACTTACTTTTTTAGTTGATTTTCAGGTTTTATTTATTTATTTTTTCTCCAAATTCCTCATCCTATTTTTTGGGGAGGGGGGGTTACTCCTGATCCATCGAGGTTTTACTAGTGTATATATTTAATTGTATTAGTTATTCTTGTTTACTTTTTCTTTACTGTTTATTCCTCACTATCCTGCTCTCGTGGTTTTTCATCATTTGTTACCATATCAGTGCTGTTACCTTTAAGACTCGGCTACACTGAAAATAAGGTTCTCTGTCAATGGAAACCCAAGTTTAAACAAAGAATGACAATGATATGTCCAATTTTATGACCTGTTTGAAACAAGGTGCAACTTATTAGAAGGAGTGTCCACAAACACAAGACCAAAAGATTCTGTGTTCTGTGACAGTGTTCAGCTTGGAGATGTTCTTTTCTGTTTCATTGAAGCAACTGAGCTTATATTTCAACACACTAGTTTGAGTGAGAGAGGCTGATATAATAGAAAAATCAAAGCTACTGCAGCATCCCAGAACTGTCTGTGCCGTCACTATAACAGGGAAAAGAGTGCAGCACTGTCTAGCTGTCCTGCTGAGCTGGAACACACTGTCACTGCCTCATGGAGCACAGTTGACTTTAAACTACATTCCAGTGTCCCAATTTAGAATAAACCTAAGCAATGGATTTTATATACAGTACTGTGCTAAAGTTTTAGACAGCTTAGAAAACTTAAAACATGTCTACTACTGCACAGTAGTGTTAAATTAGTGTTAAAACATTAATATTACATTTAATACAATTCACTTTATTACAGTAAAGAGTGGTTTTGTGTTTGGCAAAGTGTTCTAACAATTTCCAGACATCTTTCCTTATGGAAATCCAATATTAATTTTAGCTACATAAATACGTAGTTTGGCTGGTTTTAGTTCATTAGATTAATTTAGGTGGTGCTGCTTATGGATTTATAAAACAGAACAATAACTGGAGGCAATTAGCAGAAATCTGAAACCAAACCCATGTTCTTCTAACCAGCACACAAAATATCAACACCTTTAAAAAAAAAAAAGGAAATCTTGATAATGTTTTAATGCTTTCTTATATGTTTGAGTTTATTCTAATGTTCAATTGTGTTTTTGCTGGCAGAAAGAAATCCCCTGCTGATGTAATAAGATTCAAACCATTTTCATAGGTGCCTATGACTTTTGCAAAGTATTGTATGTACACATATACACACACATACAGTCATTCAAATAAGGTTTTGTGTTATTCCATATAATATTTATTTCTCATTACATAAATATATATATAAATATATTTAGTGTGTATATAAGGGTGTGTCTATCTGTCTATATATACACATATCTATACAAACACACGCACGCACACATACATTTGTTTACATTTCACCACTATATATATATATATATATATATATGCTCCCACTAGGGGGCAGTGTTGCCCCTATCATTTAGAAATAGGCAACACCCTTATCCTTCAGTTAAAAAAGGATTAAATCCTGTTTGAATATTGGATAGGTACACACAATAGAGCGAATTTTCTAAACCACAAGGTTAATGCCTTTTTATTATACCCAACACTGATGTAGCTACAAAAGCCCTTCTTGTAATATTTTGATTGGACTTGATATTGTATTTTCAGTGCAGTATTAATGTGAACACTGGAACAAAACTCATTAAGAAACTGCAGAGTTAACACTGCTTCTGCTATTATCAGAGGCAACCAGCTGCATTGCAAAGTCGTTTAAGCCTCTGATTCAAATGTAGACTGCATAGAATAACTCCTTCTTGATTATGTTCCATACTAGAACTGACAGTTTAGGTTATACAGTCTAGGCAAATCGGCCTAAAAAAAGGTCTAATCCTTAAGCATGGCTTTGTTTTCAATGCTTAAGAAAGAACAAGTTCAAAAACAACCTGTAACCTGATAAACGACTCTGCAGTGTTGGGGATTTTGTTTACCTGTTCTCTTTGTAGCTAAGGAATTATTTGGTGTTTAACATTTTCTTTCCCAGTCAGTGCACATATTCAATTCAGTGGTTCTTTCACAACAGGTGTTTTCTTTGCCAATTTTTCGCACATTAAATCCCTCTTATTGTGGTTTTCTTTGTCACAATCACATATTTTGCATGTTAGCAGACAAGGTGCTTTACTAAGACATAAAGGTTTAAAAAAATAAATAGAATTAAACAGGGACAAAGCCCAGCAAGTGTCAGAAATGAGTGTGCGCTTGAGGTCTATACTTTCAGGGTGGCTGGGGGGCGGGTGGCTAATCTGTCTTTTTTCTCCCCTCCCAGGAAGTCCCACTTACCTTGTTGCCAAGCAACATGATGACCACATCCTTCTGTGCATACTCATGAATTTCAGTCAGCCAGGCCTGCATGGTGACACACATGAGAAAAAAAAATTATTAAATGATGCGAGAGCACTGTGGGAAGAAAGAAAAAGAATTGCCATTTGAAAATGAATGCTTGTCACAACTGAAGCGAACGATGCCCGCGAAAAAGAAATTTGCTTCTGGTTCAGTCTACGCGCCCGAAGAGGAAATAAGGTTTGAAAGTCTCACCCTGATGTTGTCAAAGGATGACTTTCTTGTGATGTCATACAGAAGCAGCAGAGCTAAAGGGGTGAGAACAACAAGTTGACCACAAAGATCTCAAGGGTAACTACTGTGATTCAGTGATTTTACTGGGTTGCACCTCCAAATATTAGCATCAGGACAGCAATGCTGCACCACAATCACAACTCGATTTTGATCAATATACACAGTGAACTTGTATCTACACTCATGTCCATTGTTTTCTCTTTAAAATTAAATAGATAAATTATTTTGGGTCCCTGAGGGATGAGGGTTCTTTAGAAAAACATTTATTATTAATTGGATGTTTGAACATGAAAAACTTCCACATCCTAGAACAAAAAAGGTTCTTCACACTTAGTCCTTTAGAAAAAGTGGTTCTTCTATTGCATAGAGGAACCCTTTGTGGCATATTTTTTAAAGAATGGAGCATACCCAGCTGGCATTTTAACGTGGATTCAGTGTTGAATCAGGTGGGTCAGGTGTCAGCGTTGGATAACCGTTGGATTTTGTTTAGATTTTGCAAATCTAATCAACGTTGGAATATCAACGTCATTCCAACGTTGATTTGAAGTACAACTCAAATTGTATTTATATTTCTATGTTGAATCCATAGTTAGTTAACCACACCATTTCAACCATTTGGTATTCATTATTTCATAAACTAACATTATTTCAACCACATTTAAAAGTTTAAGGTCGGTCGAATGGCAGCTGGGTATAGATGCATCTGTAAAACTACTAAACCTTGCCCTTTTGTTGCTGTGCAAATATTTTGGACCTCCAAAAGAACACTGACCAGATGTTATTGGAGTGCCGGACAAACCCCCCTATAGCTTACAGTTAAAGGCATTATAGACAATCAGATTTAAAACGATATCTGGTTAGAAAACTTCAATTAACAAGAAAACACTATATAACAGGTACAAAGCAATAATACAATAAGTAGTAGGTTCTATATGTTGATATGTTTGTTTAACCATTATCAAATCTCCCACTGTGACAGAGCAACATTATTTATAGTTGTCATCTAACACCTAGTGTGGCTAATCAGTGCCTCATTAGGTTCAACAGTTAGGTTGACAACACGAAATTGTTTTTCGTTTTCACTACATTAATGTTTATTCACATCTACTCTGATGTTACAAGCAAAAGGCATTTACAACCCAACTAAAAAAAAACAGTTTGCTTGGCTGCCCAGGACTTTGACAGAATGGTCTCATTCACTTCCCTTTCAAATTATGTTCTAGCAAAACCACTATGTCTCCATACTGTGCCAAACATGAACACAACCCTGCATACAGTGTGAACAGCATGAAAATCTTTCTCTACATATATCCCATTTAATCCATTCACCAAGTGAAGCAGTGGGCAACCAGGAACACTGCCTGGGGGGGACCTTACTCAAGGATATCACTGTGGTGCCACTAGCAGTCCTAGGATATGAACCTATGACCTTCTGATCACAGGGTGAACACCCTAACAACTGCCCCAGGTAGGTTTTACCACAATATTAGCTGGAACGTGCTGGAATATGCTAATGAAAAGACCAATCCGTTTCTTCACCAAGCCTCTTAATCAATCAGAGTTCCAGGTTTGAGTGTTTTGATGGACACAAGAGAGCAACATCTCAAGGCAATAATTGTAATACACACAAAATGGATAAAAATATTGGGACACACTGTGTTGTTCAGGGTTTTAGCTTGGGTCCTATCTTGTTAAAACTTACTCCTTAAAAAGACATTCTGGACAATGCCGTGCTTCCAAAATTGTGGACACAGTTTGGGAAAGACCTTTTTATATTCCAGCATTACTGTTCCCCGGTGTACTTGGCCACTTTATTAGAAAACTCTGTTTTACTGGAACGGCTAATTGGTTACAGTTCGCGCTACTAGTATGCCAGTGTCACTCATAGCTGAAAATTAGTCCACCACCACACAAAAAGGCTACAGCTGGTAATTGCTGTCCTGCAAAGTGTCATAGAAGGTATGATCTTATAAAATAGCACAGCAAATATGAAAATAAAGTTACCCTGTGCATCTCGGTAGTATGCGTGAGTGACACTGCGGAACCTCTCTTGCCCAGCCGTGTCCCAAATCTGAAAAAGAGGTTTATAATTAAACATTTTGATCCAGTCTGAATACAGTTTCTGATCTCATGCATAATTTAAGTACATCAAAACTGCAGTTTAATCTCCTACGTTTGATGATTATCAAGGTTAATTCCTTTGAAAAAGGCAAGACAGGACTTCAGTTAGATTTGGCCTGCGAGACATACTTGGCATGTAGCTACGGCTCTGCTGAGATTTGATAAAGCCCATCTCCGAACAAGGTTGAATGTGAACCCACCATACAAACTATGCCAAAGATAGCAAATGTTATGTAACAGCCAATTCACACTAATAACCTGGAGGTAGTCTTCCGGGAAGCAGACTGTATTTTTGCTGCTCAATTGTGCTCAGTGAGAGAGAACTCAGTATGCAGAGCTCGGATTCTGCGTGGGATGCCACAAAGGGGCATCCAAAGAGTGCGAAAGATCAGAAAAAAAACAACAGGGCTACATTTAATGGATGTTTCTGTGAAGCTGTATTATAAATAGTCTTAAAATTATTGAAAAAAAAACGAACTAATCTGTTCTTACTTAATATGTGGAACCCATATTTAAGGAGAACATTTTCAATACACCTCAAAAATTAAGGCCCTTAGATAGACATTGGCTTGGCCATATGGTATATTATGTGGAGCTGTAGAAGGTTCTTCACATATATGTCAGTTACAACAATGGTCTTTTAAAGAATTGTAAGGTTCTTTAGGCCAGAGGTTCTAAAAGCAGTCTTTAGGGTCCCTCCGGGTCCATATTTTTCCTCAATTCCTAAATGTATCGAGCAGTGTTAGAGCAAAGAAGTGGATTGCTTAGGGGTTTTGCACAGACTAGTATTAGAACCACTGCTTTATAGAACCAAAATGGGTTCTTTCATGACAATGCCCACAGACAGCATGTGGCAATTACATTTTTAAAGAGGGTGTCTAGTACATGGCAATGGTGGACAAGTCTTTATCACTTACCTGCAGTTTCACTTTCATGTTATCCACTGACACCACCTTGTTCTGGTAAATTGAGAAAGAGGAGAAAAGTACGCCTTTTAAAAAAAGATCCATGAAAATGCTCCAACATGCTAATTTATTACATGTCAACACTCATTGTTCAGTCTGCTCAATCTATCATAAACCTGATCATTAATACTGCCTGTTAGTTTGTGTAGGTTCCACTAGCACTCTGAAGCATAAAGACATGGACTCCACAAGACCTCCAGAGCTAAGCTGTTGTTACTGGCACCAAGACATTAGTTGAAAATGTCCTAAGCGTTGTGAGGTTGGTTCTCCATTTATTGGACTAGTTTGTGAAGCTCATGCCACAGATCATCAATTAGACAGAAATCTAGAGAATTTGGAGGTTACCTCATTCTCTCATCATGTTCCTCAAACTATTTTTGATTTGTAGCAGGCTGTGCTGTACTGGACCAAGAGGTCATTTGCCAGTAGGGAACATTTTTTGCAAACATCTTTAAGAACTTCGGAAAACACATATCTCCACATATCTCCCAGCAGAACACGGCCCAGGGTATCACACCGCCTCTACCGGTGTGACTGCACATACACAACTGTCCATATGATCAATAGGAAAACGTGTTACATCAGACCTGGCAACATTAGGCCAACATTCTTTTGCACAATGAGTTACAGTCATTAACCTACAGGGACAGTCCCCCTGGAGAACTGAGTGTTAAGTGTCCTGCTTAAGGATGCAGTGGTATAAAGGGGGGGGTTGAACCTGCAACTCTGTGGGAATTGGGTTCCCAGGCAAATGTTTTACTCACTCAGCTACTACCACACCTCCAGTTTCCATTTTATGCACTTTATGGTTGTGCACAAGGGTCAGCATTAGCACTCAGACTGGTCTGCAGCTATGGAGCCCTATATGCTGCAAGCTGCAATGCACCGTTCTGTCTTAGGTAGCTCTAATTTCTTTCGCAATTTGTGCAATAGGAGATGTAATATGGACAGTAGATGTTTGTCATTTAAACCATACACACAGTATACAGTGAAAACAAACCACAGAACTACAGAAGTGCAGGCAGCACAGCACTACTGAGAGAGAGCAGAAAGCCCAGAAGAGCAACAGTACAGTTTACAGGGCAAGACAACATACTGTCTAGCCCTATGTTCTAGTGCCAATGTGGTTTTAAAAAAAAAGCCCCAAAAATGCAAATACTGATGTAGACAGAAATAAATAATTGTACAAAAACACCAAGTAGCAGAAACAGGATTAGAAAGGATGTACGGTGTATGTCAATATTATTCATGTTATAGCCGGATGCTGTAAATTAATCTGACAGTCACAAGAGCAAAATACATTAAAAAGTTTGTTATATAAAGATGCTGCAGAGACAAATGAATCTCACACTAATTTAATTCCTGGCAAAGCAAACGCTTCGTGAAGTGCAGCTCTCTGATTAGACTTAATTACACAGAAGAGATGATGATGGCGATCAGAAATAACAGGCCGGCTCCCTGTTCATTTCCTGACAACATGGTTGGTCAGCATGTGGCATCCTTCGCGGGGGGAGGGAGGGGGAACATGCCTCGAAATTACACCTACTGGCCTGGAAACATGGCGCTTATCAAATCTTTTCACACATCACCGCCAAATGGCTCATTGAACTTGACAAAAAACACTGAGATGTTTCACGATGACGGCTGTGAGATGTTACAGCCCTGAGCAAGACACACTGTCAGTGATGAAGATCCGAGCAAAACCATTAGCCTCCTTGTTACCATGCAGACTCAGTGGGGCTGCAGAAACTGCAAAACCCGTTTGCTCTGACCTCTAGATATCAGACCTTCAAGGTTCGTCTCATGGCTCAGCAGGAACGTTTCTACAAAGAGGGAGGGATGCCAATGCTAAAATAAACGTACAATATGATTAAAACTGAATGTATTAGGACAGCTCCGCATCCCAGCTGTGCCATCTCTGAACAGATGAGCTCTCTTAGAGAGAACATTGCTTAGATGCTGAGAACATTGCTAAGGCTTGAGAAACTAATGTTCTTGTCTAAATTTACATTTGAAATGTGCATGCCATTTCGCACACAATGCACTGAAGCAGCCTTCATATTGCTTTAATTAGTATGGCAAGTCATGTAACATGCAAACTGTTTGCTTAAAGGAATACTGCAGTATTGTTTTGTCTTCCACGCTTTACACAGCCATCCAATATTACTAAAATGCAAATACAGCTGTGTTGTTTTGGTAGCTCTGTGATCCACAAAAACATACATTTTATCAGAGTGCATAATCCAGCATCGCTACACTGGGCTTACTCAAGATAAAACCCTGAACCTGCCCATTGGCTTCAAGTTAGCAGGTTTCCTGTTATTTTGGAAGCATAAGGAAAGAACAGGTCACATTATAGCCTAAAGTAACTGAATTCATGCCACAGATAAAGTATAAGACTAACTAAGACTAAAGAGTTTACAGTACAGCATGAAAACGCTTTCTGAGAGATGAGAAATTAAAAGGAAGTTCTTTATCTCTTCCTGATCTAAACTGCAAAGCCATGATAAGAGAACAGGCCACCAGTATAAGACGACTGGCTGAAATGTCGATCATTACTAAAGTGACCAGGTTTTCAAGAGGTCTTTGCTGTTAAACTGTAGAGAGGAAATAATTTTGTGTATTTCATAACAAATTCAGTTCACTAATCTGAAAACAAAACAATGTAACTTTCAAATATGGAGGTTTTTGGTTTTGGCCAGAGTGACCACCTGTCCCGCTTTACGTTACACTGTACAGCAATTTCACCCTATTTCACGCCTCACGCAAATTGAGCATTTTGTCCCGCTTTTTCATTAACCTACCT
>JBBKCR010000027.1:10516674-10566985 GCA_037577295.1 Ladigesia roloffi | reverse complement strand
TGCAAAGCGGTTCTGGGCAAGATTTGCAACGATAGAGGTTATATGAGATCCTGCACACACACATACACACACACACACACACACGCACACACACACACACACACACACGCACACACACACACATTTATGCCAGTGCTTGATTACGTGTCACACACTTTACAAGTTATGTGGAATGTAAGTTGCTTTGAAAAAAGCCTCTACCAGATTAATGTAATTTAACTGCACAATGTTTTGTATGAAAAGGTCACTGATAGGAAAAACTTGCAAAAAGGCCAAGATTATGGTGGGTAGGGGTGAGTGGGGGTATGGGAGGACGCAGTGGCATTTCTAATCCACAAAGCGGGCCTTAGACCAAAAACGTTTGGGCAGCTGTTTGGGCAGAGTTAGACACATCACAGAAATGTTCCTCCAGGTGACAGAAGCTAAATCAGAAGACCTGATATCAAGCCAACATTAGAGAATTTAAGCACACATTCTGGAATTTTCAAATACGGCTTTATAAGCTGGAGAAGCTTGGTGGCACAGCACTGTGGTTTCATGCCCTGCTATATTTGGGGGGTAATCTTATTTCATAGTGGCACCAATATTAGCCAGTTTAAAAAGCTGCTAAAAACTGCACCTTTCTTCTCTGCGCTCACTTTCAAATACATGCATTTGCCCCACACATCCTAAGTTGGGGGTTTAAATCCAAATTCAAATCCAGATTCAAATCCAGAGTTTGCATGTTCACACTCTGGGTTTCCTCCAGAGACTCCAGTTTATGCCACAGTCTAAAGACAGGCGTGTCAAATGAATTGGGGATTCTAAACTGACGGCAGGTTTGTTGGTGGACTGGCACCCTCTCCCCTGTCTAGGATGAGAACCTCAGGATAGGTTCTGGATACCTGTGACTCACAATTAAGCAGTTCCAAAAAATATTTTTTTATTCTATTCATGTAAAGCACATTGAATGAAAATTTCAACCATGTACTCCATCAAAAAAGGTTGGTGGGAGATAGGGGGATGAAAAATACCTTTAATATTAGTTTTACAGGGTTTGGTTTTTAATACTGTGGGTTATGCCACAAATAATTTGTTCTTCCCTCAAGACAAAGAGTAATCCTACTTGTGCCTCTACTGTGTATTTTAAATCCTCTCATTGATTTATACCATCGCAAATTTTGCCCTAATACACGTGGTGTGACTGAATCAATAAGGAAAAATAGTCTACCAGAGTCTTGCTGCAAAGTTTGATTCTCAAACTCTCCAACATTGCCTTTTTAATCTATTTTTTGTCATTTACGACTCCTCATTGATTATATTATGATTTGCATATTCTTCCCATAGGCCCCATCTTGCCACACACACAAACTCACAATGAGTATCTATTAGTCATTTCATTTGAGAACTCCAGACCTGTATCTTTTTCAATAACTGTCTCGGTGGCCTGAAAAATGCTCAGCTTATAAATCTAAATTTACCAGGTGTTATTAGATTATTGTGAAAGACCTGGGCCTGTTTCTACACAGCGTCAAAGAACAGGAGGATCAATTTCCATTTTATATAACTATTGATGAGGGATGTGCCCTGAGATCAGCTTTACATGCAGGTCTGGAAAACAACAGCAGACCGCAGACATGGGAGCCCTTTACAATTACTGTCATTATTTGTAACTCAGCATTAGTCTCCATACAAGAACTGGTTTCAAGCGGTTTTTGCCTAGAGGAAGCTTTTATTGTGCCCTGTGGTTAAATGACAAGTCTGAATGCTAAATGAACATCAGTTATTTGACTAGTTAACACTCCTGAACATCAGATATCATGAAACCTTTCCACAAACACACAGACAGTACCATTGGGGCATCTGACCTCGGCACCCAGAGGTACTTTACTGACATTGCATTCAAACACCTAGACTTTGACGTTGTTCCCCTCCTTTGCAGCTTTAACAGTTTCCACTCTTCTTGGAATGATTTCCACAAGATTTTGGAGTTTCTCTGGTAGTTTGTATCCATTCATTCTGTAGAGCATTTCTGAAGTCAACGTTAGACGAGAAGACCTGGCTGACAATCTCCGTTCCAGTCCATCCCAAAGCTGCTTGATTTGGTCAGGACTTGCCTGGGTGGGCCAGTCAAGGTTTTCACACTGAATTCATCCAGCCATGTTCTTTATGGAGCTTGCTTTGTGCACTGGAGCACAGTCATCTGTTGAAGCCCTTCACTGGAAGTAACAGGCCAAGCCCAAACCCTGAAAAACAGGTGTGTCCCAATATGTTTCTCTCCATATAGTGCATCTCTAATGCCAGCAAGTTTCATCAGGTGTGCTGTAAGTGCTGTAAACTGTACAACACTTAAAAAATTTGGAATGTTAGTAACAGTTTTATCTTAAACTTTGACTTTATTGACCTTCTAAAAGTTCACAAAACAACAGTATCTTTTCTTTGTAGTGCAGGCAATAATCTGAATGGCTGGTGTTTAATATTACTGAGGTTTATGGTCATAGTATCAGTTACTTTATTCTTAAATGTTTGATAATGTAGGTAGACCTAAAGAAGCATGTTCATTCTCCATTGCACATTTTGAATCAGGTTTAACTTTTACTGTAAAAATTCCCACCAACTCATTCACACAATTTTCAAAAACAGGTCACCTCCTAAAGCACAAAGAGCACAATCAACCAAAGTAATCTGTGTACCAATAGTTTCACATGTTTATTGAGTTTCTCTTGCACTTCACCATACGTTTCTCACAGCACCTTCCAACAATGAAGATCTGGCACGATGTCCCTCAACCCTACGACTCGTTTAGGAACCCAAAACCTCCAGGTACCATTTCATGTCGGACCGAAAGAGACAGATGATGACGAACGAGGGTCATGAAGACTATAGACTAAAGCAGCGTTCACGACTTACAGGTGAAAACATGACTTCCCTTGCTAAGAGGGATATAAATAGAAAAATAATTCATTCATTCTCACAATGCACCACTACATACTTTTGTTCTAAAACAAAAGGCTTCTCTGAAGCAAGATTATGAAGACAAAAGGTCACTTAAAGTCATTGCAACGGATGTTTAAAAACAAAACAAAACAAAACAAAACAAAGAAAAAACTCAGGACGGTGGATATTTTCATGGTCACTGCAATTTAGAACAAAATAAACATAAATAATTACCACAAATTAACTGAACAAACATACCTTATTTTTTCCCACCCCATTTTTGTCACACCAATCATGATATGAGCCCCAGGCCCATGTGCCCACTGGGAAACGCTTGTGAAAAAGACAAACACTGATAAAATACTGTATGACACCTAGTGACAAGTGGATTATGGTGTACTTGACTGGCGATGGGAGTATTACCAGTCATCAAAAGCCCGTACTGCATCGCAGAACTTGGAACAGCAGCTTCTATGCATTAAAACCAGATCGACAGGTTGACAAAATGTAACCATTTAGTATCAACTGTAACAAACAACATTACTAAAGGGCATTTAGTTATAATTCAGGACCAACCTGGTGGCTGAGTACCGAGGGGCTTGCATGCCACTTAAACCCCATAATGGTTGAGGTTTCCACATCATCCACACTCCTAGCGGACACTATCCATGCTCCTTCCACACAGGGGAGTTTTTCAAAGCTGTCCAACCTGAATGTTAGTTTGAATGGGATGTTTTTTAAAACAAGAAAACAACTAAACGAGAAGCATGGATAGGCCAACTCGCCAAAAACATGAATAAGTGGGAAACTCAAGTTTCATAGCATTTACAACTGGAGTAAGAGAGCTTTGATTTAAGTGCAGCAGCAAGATGGCGAAATGGAGCAGCAAAGCGAGAAGCTTCCTCTGCAAAAAGGGCCCCGCCAGTGCAAAGTGGTTTTGATGGTGCTTGAACTGATTCTGTATCACATAATCCATATGCTCTCACTGTTACTCTAGTTTAGCCATCAAATGTTTGCAGTAACAGACAATGCAGTGGTAAACATCTATATGCTGTGTTTTTAACTGCAGCCATTCCAGCCACAGTGTTACAAAACTCTGATTCACAACAGTCTTAATCTTGTCTCCTAATGGACGGATGTCATTAATGGTCTTGTCCGTTTAGTTGCTGAACTATACACAATGAATCCATGCGATGGAAACGCTGCACCTCTGTAAGCAGCATTTGAAACATGATCAGATGTAGCCAGCTGTAAGCTGACCTCCATCAGTGACTTCATAAACTTCATGACTTGCAACTCTGCCAACTGGTACAGAGAAGACCTTTTGTCTTACAGTAAAGTGCACTTCATCGATCTGCTTCTGAAGTTTGGGTATTAATGCTTCAAAATAAGCACAGAAATACAGGCCAGAGGATTCCAATCACTCGCCTTCAACAGGTAGTAGAGCTGCAGATAAGGATTTTGGCCACACTTTACACAGAAGAAGAAAAATGTGCACTTCCTTTCATTTGTCCTGTAAATACAAAAAAAAAAGGAGTAAAAGTGTTGAGGTGAAGAGCTCTTCTTCATCATAGCCACTCGAACCAAAATCATATGTGGGCACACCTCAAAGCATTGTAACATGTATGGGACATCTGAATAAAAATACATTAAGGTTAGAAAACGTCCAAAATTCCTCATGTGCAAACATCGATAATTGCTCTCCCTGACATGTCCTATACCCTCAAAACAGCCGGTGCCTTAAATACACCCCTGTGGGACCTCCAGCAGTGGGACGGCCTGAGAGACCTTACTCCGTAAACAACACTCACAGGGGCCATCCTCCGGGACCCCCTCTCTTCTGTAGTTCACTTTAGTGTTCTTTCTGCTTGTTTGCCCACACTCTTTGGGCTACCTGATGCGGCCGTCACTTTTAACTGGCCCCAGTTCCGATTTTGGGTCTGGGGACAAGGAGCTCCAGGTGGTCTTCGCACACAGTGCCACAGTGGGGCAGAGGGAGGTCTGGCTGGAGCAGATGTCTCCAGTCACCCAGAAAGCCCCAACCAAACTGTCCACCCAAGACTCCAGAGCCTTGCCCACCAGAGATGCCTTCTTCTGGGCCTCCACCAAGGCAGGCTCCATCGGAGGCAGCTTCAGCACGTGTGCCAGCTGTTGGAAGCCCTGCTCCATGTACAGGTTGCCAGGAGGACCTGCATGCAGCCAGCCATGTTCTTCTGAATATACATGAGTAATGAAACAGAAAGGAGAAAAGTATAGATTATTATTATTCATAAGACTGGGAAGTCAGCTCACAAATAAGGGCCCAAGGCCACGAAAACATTTGCTTTTAGGTTATTAGTTTCACTGAAATCTTCAATATTCTTGACAGAAAGTGATTAAAAATCTCCAATATAGTTCTAGCAAAGTTTCACTCACTATTTTTGCAATGTGTTATTTGCATGTCATATCATACAATGTCTGGATGATTTTTCAACAAGCTGACAAAGCATTGTTTCTAATGTAATAAGAGTAAAAATTCTCATTCCTCAGATCCCAAAGGAATCTCTGTTCTGGGTATTTCTGGCCAAAGGAGTCAAGGGAGGGGAAGATTTATAACCCAGCTAAGCATACTGCTATAAAGTAGTTTAATTGCTGCCACAAGTAGAAAAAATGTCTGAAACTTCTGTTCTTGTAATCTCAAGGGCTAATTCAAACAAGTCACTCAAACCAATCAGTAAAAATATAAGCGCTGAGTCCCAATCGCTGCTGCTAAACAACATGCTAAATGGTAAAATACATATAGTTGTAGTCACAGTATAAGTGCTGGACTGAACTTACCGTTGCGAAGTGGTTCCCTCCCTTTAAATGCAAGAGGCATGACCAGGAAACGAGCTTCTGCCACACGCTCCCACAGCCTCAGCACACGGACTGTCCACACTCCAGGCCGGAGGGGGTGCTGCAGTGGTGGCTTGTATTGTGTAAACTCTGCCTCTATGTCCACGTTGATATCATAAGAGGCTGCTACCACTTGTGCAGGGTCTATCCACACAACGGTGGCTGTGAGGTTGGGGCCACGAGCCCACTTCTGCACCGCCACAGGCTCGTCCAGAGGACCCACCACGCCTCCAAAGTTCCTGAAGATTCTCTCCTTGGGGTCCCACTCAGTTCCAACCTGGAGGATGACAAGGGACAGACCACGCCTTGTGATATGAAAACACACAAATGTAAAAACCTTAAATGTCAACATTGACATTTACACACATTAAAACATTTGTTATGGCAGACAAATATAGAGTCAGGTCTCTTTTCAGACAAATATGGAGTCAGGACTCTTTTCAGACAAATGTAGAGTCAGGACTCTTTTCAGACAAATGTAGAGTCAGGACTCTTTTCAGACAAATGTAGAGTCAGGAATATTTTCCAAGGACACAAGGCCTTAAGAATGGCAAAACCCACCACGTCATTCAACTGTTTTCTCATGCACGTATCCAAATGAATGCTAGATTAATTATTGCACTATTTACTATTTCTCACATTTGCTACCACATGTCTATTTTTACTCCGAAATATAACTTAGTAGCAGACTACTATATAATATCAAGTCCAACCCATGGACTCAGTCATGTTGCACTACAAACTGAAGTCTCAATATTTGCAACAAATATTAAATACATTTTTGTTGCATTTTCTTAAGTTTAAACACAAACACAGTCCTACATCCAAACTTTAACACAGTGTCCTAAGACATCATCCCACATCCTCTATAAAGCCTGCAGCTATGACCCCTCCTGCCAGTTTCATCTCTTACCTCCAGGTTCTTCAGCCTCTCAAACTCATGCAGATTGCTCTCAAGTTGTAGAGTTGCCTGGGGAACAGCCCAAACCTCCAACATTTCTCTGCCACCAGACACAACACTCTGCACCTCTTGTCTCACGAGGTAGCCCTGGAAACGGTCGTCATAGAAATAAAGATGCACTGACACCGGATAGCCAATTGCCTCAAACCTGTTGAAAAATGGAGCAACAGGAAAAAAAATCCTTTTAATTACACTGGGCTTACTGCCAACAAAGAAAGGAGGGAGAATGTAATATATACAGACTACTAAATCATCTCTGTTGATTTGCCAAGGAACATAACTGACATTTAAACTGAGTAATTATGACAGTCCTTCAAAGCAGTCCTGTAGACACGTTCCCCAACAAATAATGAAAACTACAATGTTCTGTAGCTGAAAGCTGGAAATAATATAAATAAAACCCATTGACAAATGTCCAATATGTCATGCACTTCATGACTCATGGATGACTACTACTACTGACTCAGCCGTGACAAAATTGGTGTGAAAATCACGTCCCGCAGATTTTCATAAGCAATTCACACATACTTAAGGCTGAACACATTGAGAACTCTGATTCATTGTGGAACTGAAAACCCAAAAACAAAAAATATTTAAGTTCCAGAAAATTCATGCTCGCTTAAAACAAACAAACTGAAATGCCCAGAGACTTCCAGAAAGATAAAAAAATGTTTAGGTTGCATTTTTGCTCCCTATAGTGACTATTTGGGCTCACCTGCATGCCTCACTGCTGGCATGAGCGGCCTCCTGACTGCGCAGACCCAGTCTGAAGAAGGAGGAGTAGGCCGTGAGGGCGACATCACTGAGTGTGCCCACCCCGTCTTCCCGCTCAAAAAGACTCTCCCAGTATGCCTTGAGTGCCACCATGCCTGGGGGGTAGTGACCATACAGGTGGGTGTCTAGGATATCTATAGCCTCCTGGTTCACTGTGGACTCAAACTTGCGGGCAAAGAATGTGGGCCTGGTCAGCTGCTGTTGAGGGGAGAAGAGAATATTGCAGAGTCAATACACTACAGCAGCCTCAGAAAAATTCTCTAACTGGGACAAAATTTGAATGCCTTGGAGACCTTACACAACACATCTCAAAAACTTATGAAGTGCCTGAGCGCTGTTTGAGTTTTGTAGATTTCTAGGATCACACATGACCTCCGGAGATTCACAGAATGTGTTTATTTTACGTCTTTAAGCATTGTGTTCAGTTACTGTCCACTCGGTTACATACTGCTGAATCACTTTGCAGATATAGTTACTGATGATAATTCATCAGATACTGCATATTTTTAAATTCACACTCTAGTCCATCAATGGTGATTGGCATCTGGCCATCTAAAACTGTAGAATGGATATTTTTGATTCGTAGGTGCTTCAAAACTCCACCAAACCTGTTGTGTGAGATCCGCCCTGTCTGGCACACACAATCACTGACATGCCACCATCAGTTCAGTGTCAACTCTGTAATCCATTAGCAAATAATATCTGCTCATTTGGTCCTGGGTGGGTCCTGACTAATGAATGCAGTACAAAGGCCTAACAAATATTGCAGAGCATCAGATGCACTATAGTCCTACTGTACCCGTTTGTTTAGTGGAGCTTGAGTGTATGCGCATGTATGAGTGAAAAACCAAGGTAGGTGGCACAAATTAAATAGATAGCCCATGTATTATTTTATTATGTATTATACCGACTAGGGCTTGGTTTTGTTGCCGAATTCCTGAATCGATCACAATCATGATCTGACTCGATTCTCGATCTGATTCGATATCGATTTATTTACAGATATCTTTGTGTTAATACTAGTTTGGATTAGTTATAAATGGACTTGAGTGGAGGATATCCCTATGCTGACAGATTGTACTGCAATATTACCTGTGGGCAGTAAACCTTTCCAATAAGTGTTTATTTTATAATTAATCTAAACCAACATAATAAAATTGTCTATTTAAATTAAAAGAAAATGAACAACAGAAACAGTGTGTGTGTGTGTGTGTGTGTGTCTGTGTGTGTGTGTGTATGAAGAACAGAGAAAGAGGGAGAGTCACAAATTAAAATAATTTAGGAAAAAAATAACTTCCAGGGCTTATTTAATTTATTACATTTAAAACAACGACAGAGTTAGTAGCCCTGTTTGAAAATGTCTATTTGACAATGAAATGAAAACCACAAAAATGTCTGAACAACTGTAACCATAAAATTGGTTATACAATACAAAAACAGCCACAATAGGTTAAAACCATCAACACTAGCTCAGCAACCACGGCAAATACAGCATAGAAAATTCTGCTTGACTGATAAGGCTCACTTACTCTTCAGGTATTGAGAAATTTTCTGGAGAAAAAGTGAAAATGATCTACGTGAACACCCTTGTACACAGTGTGAACAGCATAAAATTCCTCCTCTACATTTAACCCTTTCATCGAGTGAAGCAGCGGACCGTCACTGGCCGCCCGGGAAGCAGCGTGTGAGGACAGTACCGCGCTCAGGATCTCTGGGGTTGCTGCCGGTCTCAGGGATCGAACCCACACTCTCTGATCGCAGGGCGAGTGCTCTACCACTGAACCACTACCCGCCCGACTGATCTACATGAGGAAAAGATCGATCCCTGATATTTTGAATTGATATCGTATTTTTTGAACGAGAATCGATATTGATCGGTGAATCGATTCTTTGAACCCGGCCCTAATACATACACTATTTTGCACTCATGATTAGCTACTTGCAAAGTTTCCTTGAATGTATATATTGGATGTATATATATTCAGTTACAATTATTGAGTTGTGAGTACATTTGACATTTTACTTTGTCTAAAATAAAAACAATAATTAGTATTTTCCATACCGACTATCTCAACAGTTACAACTGAATCTCTCATACTCGGTGAACATCACTGTGCAGAATCAAGACCAAAGCTTTGGAATCAACTCTCAACCTACAAGCCTGCGAACTGATTATTTTTGAACTCCTGATTCTACAACACAAGAGTTGAAACTGAGTGATGACACAGAAGGGCCATTTTTTGTTTTGTGCATTCAGAGTGCATAATAATTTACAACACATAAGCGTATATAATTCATTCTTAATCAGAAAGCTACATCACTCCATTCAATTGTATGAAAACGAACTGGGTTCTGGGCTCCTCACTGACCTGAATTCGGATGAGGTCAGCAGGTTTGAAGTCATTGGGGGAGCAGCCGCACCAGTCCACGATGTGCTTATACTGGCACTTGCAGCCCAGCTTGCGGTTCCAGTTAGTCACGCGCAGGTTGTTGTCCACTAGCGTATCACACATAAGGCTGTTGCCCAAGACAGTGTGAAAGAAAGACTGAAAGATACACAGGAAAAATTGGACAGAGTTACATTTTGGAAACTGTTCCTTCCTCTTACAGCCTGGTTTTGGGTTTAGATAATGGGGAGAGTACCAGAAACATGGGGATAGAATCTATAACAGTGTACTATTTTCTGTGATTTATGACAGTGCCCTAGTGTATTGATCTTGCTCAGAATCTACACCAGACATCATTAATACAGCAGCAGAGTGTGAACAGGCACCTCGGCGGGGAGCAGGGCGTAGGTGTAGAATTGCTTTAGTCCATTCACCAGCTCGTCCTGGGAGGTGACCACATATTCCACAAAACGACGTGTGAGTGAGAACCAGTCTGAACCGCCCGACACATCCAAACCCTCGGGGATGGTGCGTTCGCCCAACCGCCACATGTGATTATCACACTCATGGAAGAGCCGGTCCAGTCCCTGCTTTTTAATGAACCTGTACAGCATCAGAGAAACGGCAGAGATTAATAAGCAGACTGACAAGAGGGGAAAAAAAACACAACTTCACACAATTTCTACCTTAACCCCAACTGTAGTTGAACAGCCAAGACATGTTTGGTCTTTTGCATCAACGCTATCAGATAGAGGCTAATATACTTTTTAGAAACAGTCAATCAATAATTGTACAAACTAAGAAGGGGTATGGGTAATATAGCAAAAATATTACAACACATTACATCAGGGATGTCAAACTCCAGTCCTAGAGTTCTGTGGTCCAGCACGTTTTGGTGATTTCCCTGCTCAGAATGGGGGAGTGGGGGAACCATAAAACTGTGCTGGCCACCAGCCCACCAGGACCAGATTTTAACACTCCAGCAAAACAAGGAATGAGCAAAATACACCAGCATATTTCATTTAAATTGTGCTGACAGACATTTAGTTTCATTGGATGTTGCTGTTTACAAGCTAACTATTTGTGCTAAATATTTTATTAAACAAAGTTTACTGCTACAGGATCACTGCTAACATACGATATACAGAAAATATGAAAGTATTATTTAAAACAGTAATGTAACGCCTTTTTCTGACTATTGTGGATTAATACAGATGAATGCTTTGGTTAAATGCATTGACACTTCATTGATTACTCCAGTGGCTTATATCTATGATATACGGCATTTCACTGATTCTCTAAACATTAGTTTTATGTGAGTGTGTAGTTTTACATAAACGAAGGCAATACAGTATCATAAGTGCTTTCTCTCCATCCTAAGTGTTTTCACAGTAGATGAACCACCGAGTAAACAGTCAGCATTAAACACACAGCGTGTATTTTCGGATTTGCATGCCAATGAGTCAGGGAAAAAGAAAAGATGGTGACCAAGCTACCTGGCGTTCTCTCTGCCGTGAGACTTCAGGAAGTTTTTGTCACGGTTCTGCGAGAGAAAAACCACCAGCTCATCGTTGGTCCTGTTTGGGGACGATAGGAGAAAGGAGAGAGAGAGAGAGACATGAGAGAAAAAAAAGAGAGAATATAAAAGAGCTGACTGGAGGCGAGCGTGGATGAATTTGATGACTTCCTCTAGATGGAATTATCCACTCCTGACAGGATTTGGTGGTCATCAACGTCTCTGTGTGCGTTGGGCCGTAAATGTCGATTTAGCTTTTCTTTTTTGAACTGCACAGTTGGCTGTGGGGATTATAAACTGCCAGGAAAGGCTCTGATGTGTCTGGCGGGGGGGGGAAAGCTCCCAAACTGATAGAGGAGAAAGAGAGAAATGTGCCAGCTTCACCAAACACCAGCACAAAGAGAGCTTTCACACCATACAGCTCAGGGCCAATACCTGCAGCCACACGTACCAGTGCCTTTACTGCTCACAGTCGAGGCTTGCATGGTCTAACCTGAGAGAAGATGAGATCACCTCTATAAACCCCATTGCAGTGGACGAATGCTCTGATGCATGGTAGAGGCACTTTGTATGCAACAGCAGCAGCGCTTGAGGCTCCATTATTGTGTGTTTGCATCACTGCAGGCATGGCTATGTGTCTCTTATGTTTATACCCTCACATTTTCAGAATCATTTTGCAAAACAATTTGGCGTATCAATCCACATATAAATGGTAAACAGAACGGGTTCTTTGTTCTAGTCCAAGAGTTATATTGTTTGCACTGATCATACAAATCAGTTTAAGCTGTGGTCACAGTAGAGTAAATGTTCAGTTTTGTAACCTTGTGAAATGAGTGTGAGCGGTACTTGTTATGGGGGACTCTGAAAAAAATCTCCATACATTAGTGGTAAATAGTAAAAAAAACCAAAACAATCAAATCATTATATTCTTGCAGGATTCAAGGGATGCACTAGTTCACATACTACATGAAGAGCCAATGTTCAGGATGGTCAAGCACATCAAGTTCGCCTCATTTGCCAAATTGGTCTTCATGCCAAATTCAACACCAAAATTTAACGCCTGTGGCACAAAATCAATCTTTACTAATGATCCCACTGAAAAAAAAAAGATTGTTGCTTGTGAAATGACAAATATGACTGTGCCTTGTGACAGAAGTGAGGTGAGCGTGATTTACAAGGCAATGCACTACAATGAACCGGGCTGTGGGCCATCAGGACCAGGGCTGCTGTAGATCAGAGGTGTTCAGTCTTGCCAGCAAAGGGTTGGTGTTTCTACAGGTTTTTATTTCAAACAAGCTGAATCAACACTGTTTAAATAGTTAATCTCAGTCTTCAATCAACGGTTTCATTGTGTCCTGCTTTGTTGGAATAAAAACCTGTTGTTGTGGAGGCTAACACGACTCCTGATATGTTTCAACCTCATCTAACCACATTTTAGTATTGCTTGGACCTCTGAGAGTACTGTTGTGACTCTCTCGATTAAAACTACCCACAAGCAGGTATGGCCTACAGCGTTTCTCAAACTTATTTGTCCTGGGGACCAGTCACGTCAGGCTTTGGCGCGTCACGGTCCTGCATAAACGGCATCACTATATACATACGTACATACAAACCAAGAATCCTAGTTTTTTCACTTTTTTGTTTTGTTTTAACATGCAGATGACTTTGAACCCAAATTAAATTACAAATTATAGAAACACAAGGATTATTTGCCACCAAAATGTTTATCAACATTTAAATGTGATGGATCTGCCTGCTTTCTTGCCACTAACTGGTCGAAACCAGGAAAACATACTGGCAAAGCCGCTCGGCCGTGTTCTGAGTTCAGCCTGTTTGTGTCTGTTTTCGTGGCTGTCAGTTAAGAAAAGCGTCTCGCACAAATCTGTGGTCTGTCCAATTTGATGTTTGCTTCCCAGAGAAAGAATCCAGACTCGCTCGTTTCGCAAAGTTTGGAGAAAATGAAACAAACAGCGGAACGCTGAACAACCTAGAATACAAACATGGGGCGAGCCTTGAAGTGGAGGGGGCTGGGCACGCAGGGACTGCAGCGCTGAGATCAGAGCTGGATCTGACCGAATTTTGATTGGTGCAGAAACGAGGCTCTGCGGACCAACGGGAAAGTTCTCACAGACCGGCACCGGGCCGCGGGCCATAGTTTGAGAAACGCTGGTATTAATATAACATTAACAGATCATAGGTATGATTCGACAGAATCAAGGCTTACCTAGTGGGGAAGTCAGTGGCACTGAGGTTGATGAAGAAGTCCCACTTCCACTCAAGCATGGAAAGCAGGTCCTGCATGCTGTGCAGGTAGGCCTTCAGCAAGCTGGCCCCACCCCAGATGGTGACCATGCGCCAGGGTGTGGCCCTCACATTGGGGTACAGCTCAGCCATCTGCAGAACTTCACGGTGCAGATAGTTGGACCGCTGCAGGGAACACACACACACACACAAACACACACACACACACACACACAGGTCAGACCGTGTTTACACAACGGCCCGGTACAGCCCTGCTGGGTCAGCAACAACTTTTCCACTTTTCTGCTTTGGGAGAGGTACTGTACCCTGGCACTACTATTCGCTGCCCATAGGAAGCTTCCAGCTGTGACCTATAGCTTTGTTCACATATACAGAGCGGCACCCAATAGAATCCTGAGTAAAATCTGAAATGACATTCAGATTTTAGCATTGTTTTACCATTATCACTCCCCAAAATAGTACATAATGGCTTATACAATAGAATAATATTCTGGTGCTGAGGTACAGTTCAGGGAAAGGAAGTGGGGAAATCAAGTATAGTACAAAAAATAGTTTACACAAAATAGTTACACAAGGAGACTATTGGCTATTATAAAGACAAATCTACTAAAGAAAAAGATCTGTGCACCCGATCCCCTAAAAAACAGTTCAATACAGCTACACTGGGCACTGGGTCATGTAGAAATGTGGGCAGACATTCAACAAAGTGGTGCCCTTTCAGTCTGTTCCTCGGTTTTGACCTTAAAAACGAATTCCTGGGTTTAGCTTCACTAAAATAAGATCACTGCACACACCGCCTTTGGTATAAAGCTCAGTTGTTTTTTTTATCTATTTTTATATTTTTAGAACAGTTTCTGGGCCTTTAGGCTCTGGTATGCACTACAGTCTATCACAGAGAAGTGTGAAACCAACAGCTCTGGGAAAGGAAAACAGAACTGAAGTGTTAGATGACTGAAAGGAAAAACTTAGTCTGCCAAGTTCTGAGATTGATATAATTCTCTTTTTTTAACTGATCAAAATATATTTAAGTGAGTATTAGTATTGCAACTATTCTGAATTGGAATCATAATGTATAATGGTTCGGCACATAGCGTCCCACAGATTTCAATGACGACCCAGTTCTCCCAACCTTAAGTGTAGACTTAGGTCACACGTATAGAAAGGTTGAACGTGCTCAAGCAAGAATCTTACATGGTGTAAAAGATGCACAAAAAAACAAAGGCAGGACTCCCTAAAATTCAATGCACTTACGACAGGTAGGTTCAATATTCAAGCAACAGAGAATTTTTTAGTCACAGCACACTACTGATAATGCAAAAACATTGGATAACAATACATTTAGCTACTTAATTATCTTTAAAATATTTCCGTTTTACTTTAAAATGTATGCTAACACAAATATAAGGTTTAAGATAAATCTTAATGTCCCCCCCCCCCAAAGATGAACCATAATACAAACCAAAGCATGGCTTAGAAAACCAGGTCTATACTGCATTTTGAAATGGCTAAATCTGTGTGTGTGGGGTTCTGTAGCACTTTTATCTATACAAACGTTATAACTTAAAGGAAACAGCAGATGACATGATGAAATCAAGGCAATTCACCAGGCACAGGACTGAGGGCAGGTTGGCACCCCCTCCCCACTTTTCTAATTATAATAGTCAAGTCTAGGCTGTGAAATGAGAAGAAAATACATTACAGCATGTGGGTGTGCTACATAGTTTATACATGGTGTTTTAAATATAATGGAACACATGATGAGGTAAGAAAAGAAAAGAAAGGAAAAATGTTTCCTGTGAAAATCTTTGTCCGGCCTCCTCGATGCCTGGAGAGGTTTTGAGAAGTGCATGTGAAAAAGAAGAATGGCTAGAACTGGTCTTGGAGATGCTCAAGTAGAAAGTGCGGATATCAAAAAAGATTTTTGTTGGTGTTTCTGAATGTGGACTTGCTGATTCACTGTGTGAAAAGCAGGCATTTGCTGTTTAGAAGTCAGTTTTAAAACACTTTCAAAAAGACAATATGAAAACCTGAACAAACAAACCAACGGGGGTGGAAACAACGAGCCGACAATGCATCACCATCTAGCAAAGACTGAAAAATGCACTCCCGCTAACACAGTCTGACCACCCCTGGTCCTCCATACACATTTTTTCAGGTAATAGCGCCATGCTATTCTCTAACCCCTTATTGCAGCCTTTCAACCAAACCCGAAAAGTGTTCCGAGTGCAGGCCACATTTGTTCAGGAACATACGAATGGCGTCAAAGATCCATTCGCTGCACCACATCTCCTACAGAGATACTGCAGAGTGCTTCACCTGCTGAGCTATTCAATATCCAGGCAGCCACTGCATCATGCTGAGCATCTACTGGAGCTGGTTGCTCCTGATAAAACTGAATATCCAGATGTTTTCCAAATATAATGTCATTAAATATATCACTGTCCAAAAACAACAAAAAAAAAGCTATGTATCTCAATTGTTTCCAACTTATTTTCGCATAGTGCTATCTATCACATCAATTAATAAATAAAAGAGCACTTAAAAAAATAAAAGGAAGACAAAATGAAAAGGAATTAAAAAAGTACACTATATTGTACTAAGTACATTGTAATAAATAAGAAGAAAGAAATTTTGGAAAACTGTGTGTGTTTTTTTTTTTATATGAGTACACCTTATAGACCCGAAATAACTTGCCTTTGCTGGACTGTTCTATTTGTATCAATCAAAACTATGCTGGAGATACCCACAAAGAAACGTTTTCATAAGTTACAATTAGTTTAGTTTGCATGTATACTAAACTGCTATTTTACAGCAATATGAGGCACCCATAAAATGATGCACACTGGAGTTCACTTCATGTGCAGTCCTGCTGTATGACAAATACTGGTTTAGATGATATATTGACAAGCGCGACTGTTTCTAGCCCTCCAAGGTCTCCAGATGTTCAAAATCTAATCCAAACAGGGCGATCACAGAGACCTGGTAACCTACCTTGTCTACATGGATGTAGTAGAAATGGTCTTTGTGATAGATGGCCTTAAGGAGCCGCTTTAACTGCCTGACGGCTCGGCCATGGACCATCAGCACGAAGGCCACCCTGACTGGATTCTCCACCTTAGACACATCGTTGTCTATGATGTCAGCCTGCTGAGCAGCACTGGACAGAACTACAAAGACACCAGAAAGGAAAGCTTATTACTCAGGTAAATTTTGTTAAAGAAGAGAATTTTTAAGTAAAAACAATAGATATAGAAATAAATAACTGTCTGGGCAACCTGTATACTTAAATCAACACACTTGCCTCAAACAGACACACTGTTATATATAAAACATGTTATATAATAAGGTATTTCACAATTTACACAGTACCAGCATCTTGTATTTTGTACAACAGTCTGCAATGTATCATTCACTGGTAAGAACAACATGATTGTTTGTGATCAGCTCTTACTGCTTGTTACTACATTAGACCCAGATTTCAAAAGTACCCTTACATCAAAAGAAACTATCAAACCCCAAATTTGTGATTTAAGTGATTTAACAAAGTTGGACCAAAATATTTTAAGGCATAACTATAGAGATCGACCGATATATCTGTTTACCGATATTTTTCCCGATATTTAAGCATTTTACCATAATCGGTTATCGGTTTTGTAATATCGGGTTTTCCGATAAACACAGCATCTGAGGGGGAAACTGTGTGCAAAAGTAAAGTATACTTACTTGCTTTCCTATATTTAGTAAACTTTATTAAACATTACAGCTATTAATGCACACATTAGACATAAATGACTGATATGTAGTATATGCAGCTTGTAGATATGTAGTTTATGCATCATTGAAGACTTTAGTAACAGTGTCCTTTTTTTAAGGTTTTATTTATTTATTTATTTTGGACTTTCAGACCCCTTCTTTTGATGTCTATGCAAGGAGGGAGCGATTATTATATATAAAACAGTTTTTCAGATGAGTGGTGTTGTAATACTTGTGTCAAAAACAGAAGTATAATAGTAAATAAATATCGGTTCTGAATATTGGTTATTGGGCACATACAAATGCATCGGTATCCATAATAAAAAATCTATATCACTACATAACTACACTCAAGAAATTCTCCCTACCATGCTGTGGGCAGAACTGAGGCAGAGCTTGTGGCATCAGTTCTCCAGCCTGGTGCTGGCACACAATGTTGGCGAGTTCCTGGCGGCATTGGCGTGAGCTGGCACGATGGAGAGCAGACAAGGCGTCCTTCCCAAAGATCTCGCATTTTGGTACAAAGTCACTGTTTGAGACCTGAGGGGCACCCTCCACGCTTCCCGGTTCTCCTGGAACGACCAGTGGGATCTTGCCTCCTTCCCCTGCCCGCATGTCTGTGAAATTGCGGCTGCTGGATGGGTCATAAGGGGCGACACCATCAGCTGCTGCACCTGCACCAGGCACCTTTAGGCTCTTGTCCATCAGGGAGGACTTTGCTCGGCGCTTGCCCCCCCTCCTGAGGGCTCGAGTGACAGCTGCCCGTTCGATCCCCTGCTTCCATCGGCCGTGAGAGCCCCCAGACAGGGCATTCTGCCTCTCCCAGGATTCAGCATCTCTATTCAGGTCCTGATTGCTGTGGTCAGGCAGTTTAGAGCGCCGGTGCTTCCGCTAGAGAAAAAGAGAAAATCACCAGTAGATTAACCAAACTAGTAAGAGGCATCATCTGTTTTATTTCACCAAACAAGCTCATACGAGGAAGGGCTGGTGAGTGCACACGTTAAACGAAACTGACCCAAAAATTATAGTGCTATTACAACCCACTTATAAAATATAAGGGCCAAAACTTCACCCCTCTGAAAAACTGTCTCTACTAAATATGAATAAGTAAATGGGTTATGAATAAGGTAATTAAGGGCAATATGGGGCTTTTCTCTGCATTCAATGTGAAACTTCATAATGAAGAAACACCAGCAGATCCTTCATGATTTTCAACATATGGAAATGCAACTTGCAACCCATCATGGCGTCTCTACAAAGTGGTACGTCAAATCCGTTTGGTGATGAGAGGAAACCACAAAAAGAAAGGAAACAACAAAACAAAATACATTTTTAAACAAACCAGAGAATGAGTCACACCCAATAAACAATAAAAACCCAGAGATGTGACATGGCGAGGGCCCAAGGGCACAAATTTGTTTACTCTTATTTTTTTGTCTAGTTTTTTTTATTTACAGCTCCAATCTGAGCTATTTTTAAATACAAAGCCACCTCATTTGGGAGAAATCTGGGAGGAAGCAAGAAACAGGAAACCAAGATTTCTAATGAGGACACTGAGTCACGACGAAGGGGTGGATCAAGAACCACTCTCTGTAAGAAAGCAATACACTGCAAAAGCTCAAGTCAACAACAACTCAATGTAGTGCCTTTTGACAAAGCTAAAGATATTTTCATGATATTAATTGTATGTGCAAGCAAGTTGTTATTATGCCACTCAAACTGCTTTGAAACAATTAGTAAGAAGATTTTACTTCAACAGGAAGGGGATCGACAAATGTCAAAAATTAATGAGTGTGTTCCCTGGAAGTGCTGAAAATATACAGGATATGCATCATCACACACCACTAGCATCTACACAGAAGGCTGCGCAGGCCTCAGCTGGAACAAAAACAAGAAAAACAAAGAACAATATCAAAGAAAGAGAGTGAAGATCCACTGATCAGGTGAGTGAGAGAAAAGGTGAAAGAGAAAGAAAGAATGAAGCATGCTGGTAGGGCCTGTAAAGAGAAGAAAGGAAGAGGAACTGGAGGGTTAACATGGTCTAAGCTTCCTAATAAGATCTCTGTCAGGGAGAGACCAAGTGGCCATGGCCTTATCATCGTCCTCTCCCAGTTACACAGTCCCACTAATTAGGCCTGCAGCTCCTGGCTCAGCCCCTTCGACCGGGCTGGGCACCACAAGCCAGGGTTTTAACTTTAGTAAGAAATTTCTCATATCTGTTCTTAATACATAAAGAAGATTTTAGTTGTTCTTTATATGCCATTGCCATTGAAAAAGGGGGCTTTTTTGGTGATAAAGTACACATTCTATGTGCAACACGGTAAGGAGCTTTGGATAAACATAGATCCGAGTTTGTATGGTTATATAGATACTAAAATTATACATGTTTATTTATTCTGTAGTCTGTA
Source organism: Ladigesia roloffi (assembly GCA_037577295.1). NCBI lineage: Eukaryota > Metazoa > Chordata > Actinopteri > Characiformes > Alestidae > Ladigesia > Ladigesia roloffi. Next base: position 10,547,134 of record JBBKCR010000027.1, on the reverse strand, counting down.
CAGAAATGTTGTTCAGAAACACAGCCTGTTTTCAGCATTATGATGCACCAGGGCCTAATTGCTTTTAGTTTACATAACCGCTGAAGGTCAATAAGCAAATATTACTCACTGTTGCCCTCCCTACACCTGTTATTAATCAGAGCTGAAACAACTGCAGATGACAACATAAAACTGCCCTTTCTGTATTTACTTTGCAATCCCACCAATAGATTTAATGAAGAGGGCAATAGTTATAAGGTAGTACTGATGAGAGCATTAAACCTGAGAGAAAGAGCAACAAACATGGCAGAAAGCCCAAAATCTGGAAGGAATTTCTTATCTTCAACCATGTGAGACATCTTTGTCTGAGTGGTCAGCAAACAGTAGCTTTCCCTTCACACAGGAATCAAAACTATGAGGGACATTTAATAAATCTCAGTATCTAGATTTTCTTTGGAAATGGTAAAGGCTGCTAGATTAGTAATTGTGTGTCACGTGACTAGATCTGTCTGGCATACCAGACATCATTTGTTTTGAGACATAATTTTTCAAGAACGTTTTGAAAATGTTTTGAAATGTTTTGAATGTCCCTCGTTTATTGTTTCCTGAATACAAACAGATTGCACTGTGAGTGACTGTTCAGAACAAAACACTGGTTTACTTACAAAAAGAACTAAAGCTAACCCTATTACACTACGGGTGCTCATCACTGGAATACTTTAAGCCATACCAGTTCATTTAGACAAATATTTAACAACTATTTTAAAAAATGAATGCACATTTGCTAGCCCATCCTATTCCAGTGGAAAAGCTTGCTATGTAAAAGTGCTTAATTAGAACTCATTCTGTAAACACAGCGCTCAGGTATTATCCGCTCTCCCTGAAAACCTATTTGTATTATTATTACATTTATTATTCTATGATTCTTCATTATTCTAATTCTAAAACCTAATAAGTAAATGAGCTAGGATATCAGTTTAAACAAATATTAGCTCAAAGTTATTGGCAGGCTTAAGACAAATGCATTCAACAGAGCGACATATGGTATTTCCCCAGAGATGACCAGTTACTCCGAGTTGTTCATTCTTTGTTAACTCTTCAGAGCCACAGCTTGTCAAAACACTGCAAGGAAAGGTTATTTAAAAACAGGTTTTCCATGAAAAGGTCAGTGGAGTAACAAAATGTATTCTGACCTTAATTCAAATTCAAAGCAGCCAAACATTAATAATATTTTTCATTTCTGTAGCCCTAAAACATCAAATAACACAAATATTACCTAATCTAAACAAACATTACTCAAATCTACTCGTGTTTACATCTATTAAACAAGGACTACTTAATGCAGCCTGTAGCTGTGTTAAAAACATCAAATTAACCACATTATCCACCTCTGCCCTAACTGTGTTAGTGAATATCATAAACAAATATAACTCAGCACTAACCACCAAATCCATTACAGCACAGGAAGGTAGAATTTTTTAGCTTTTTTTACAAAGCCCATGACATTCTCTGTTTATTATGTTCAGAGAGCTCTTTATTTACACACATTTGTAAAGACTACTAAGGATACTACCATTAGGGTACCCTTAAAACTAATATAGTAATATATTCAAAACCTTGTTACAGGACAACTGCTGCGACCCTCAAAACAACCAGGGGGTCTCGATTCCTCCCGCTAATTTTCTCCCACGAATGCAGCATTTGATGGTGTAAATGCATATCCATCAGTCAGGATGGATGGAGGAACATTACAATGTGGAACACAAGGGGCAAATATGTCATGTCTACTATTTCAGTCAATCTACCATCAAAGCAATATTAGATGAGACTTCATTCTTAGAAAGGTACCATGAAATAAATCAATGGTCCCATATCCCCAGACATTAAAGCTCCAGCTGTGTATCATCTTGCTCAGCCCAGCCTTGTACAAACATCAAACAATATATCAAACATGTTTATGGTGCTATAACATAGAACAGACATTCACTGGTAATATTCGCATAAAAGACGGACAGAGAGACAGCCAGACAGACTGACTAGAGTGAGTGCCGATATCTATCCCAGTTTCTTGGTGTACCAGATCATACTCCCATTAATTGCCAGGTTTACTGGGTATATCTGAATATGGGACCTGTCAAGTTCTAGATTCAATATAATGCAGTATTAGTGTAATGTAGGTGAATATATAACTGCCGGTATACGGTGCTAATGGCAGAGCAGTAATCAGAGCAGATGACCGAATCACATCCATAAACACAGAATACACAGTTCACGAGAAGTATACACATATAAACATGTAAACAGGTCTTTAAATCATTCATGCATGTTTCTAATGCTGCTAAACGTTGTTTCACAGTTCCTGTGACAGTAACGATCTCTCTTATCTTATCTTATTTGAAAGAATTCTCCTGTCAGAAGGAGCCAAAGTAAGTGACATTCTTCCCAAACTGTAATTTGGTTTATTTCAAACTCAAACATAATTCAATAACTTCAGTGATTTTGGTTTTATTCAGGTCTGTAAATGCTATGAGGCCCAACACAATTAGCACTGACACAATAATAAATGGGACTGTCTTCAGCTCACACTAGCTCTCAAAACTAGCCAAAATCACAATTTAGGAGTTCGAGTGAGGAACTGGCCTATGTAATATCAAGCTTATTTTCCCATCTACAGCATGTAACATCAACCATGTCTGTCATTATAGGACCATTTTTAACTGCTTACTTTGGTGTGACTGTTTTAGCAATTTAGCTAGTCTTCGCCTAAAACTAGCACTACTCCCTACCTCAATTGTAGCGAACAGCTAAGCCCAGTTCTGTTTGTTTCAATTCCAATTTCAGTCATCTGGGAAACAGGACTAAAAGCATAAAGTTAATGGTAATTAGCATTAAAAAAAAGACCAGAGGCTTGTTTCTTGTATTCTAAGAATCACCTAGCGATACCACATTAGCAATACTGGGGCAGCTGCTGAGTTGTCTCTGCAAAAGAAATGTTGGGAATTAGAATCCCAGAACCATTAAGCAAGGTACTCTACACACTGCATCACTGGCTGCCCACTGCTTCAATTCATATAAGGATTAAGTGCAGAGAAAGAACTTTACATTGTTCAGTCTGTGTGCACATGCGAGTGTAAGAGGCACTTTACATTAATCTGGACTTAAATGTAATTTAATGTTTGGGGGGGGGGGGTACCGTGAGTGTGAGAAAGAGTGAGTGAGAGAGACTTCCAAAACATTATCTTCATGCAAATTGGCTGATAATTGTAAAATCCCGGAGAATGTACATTTTAATAGATTTTTAAAGAGTGACAGCCTTGGTTTCTGTCTATAGTGGGAAAATGCCACACACTGCACCCCCATTCAGTAAGCAACAGCAACCGCCTCAGGGCTTTATTGAAAACTGCAACTCCCATAAGTTCAGGTGCAAGAAGGAAATGATCTTACTGCAGAGTTTCAGAGTAAACTTAAAGAAACAGATCAGCTGTTTCTAACAGACATTGCAGGGATCATGAATTTTCATGGCAGATAAAATAGGCTGGCTGATGGCTTCAATTTTAGGCTGATGGCTTCAATTTTAGGCTGATTTTTTTTAACTTCTGGTTTTAATTCAAATCTCACAATCTGCAAGGAAAGTAACAATGCAAAAAAAATTATTTGCTCATTAATGGTTCATGCTAAAATTGTTCATTTTTAAATGAAAGCTGTTGATCAAAGTATCATATGTGCTACACAGGAAGAGGTCACTGACTTTAGCACAAGGGGTCATGCACAAGTATGCTACGCTTAGGTACAGGTGTAACGGCAGTGTTTAATCACAGAATGAGTACACTTACCTTCATATCATTGTTTAATTTTATGAGATAAGTACACAGAAACCTTGCAAACAAAAAAACTAAAAACCCTGGCAATCACAGGGTTAAAAATCTGCCAATTCCAATCATGCATGCCTGAATGTCAGTCACATTAGCGAAGACACCTTAATCCCTTCCAGGCCGCAGTCAAGGCATGTACCAAGAGCTGCTATAAAAATAAGGCAGCTTTATTTGAACTGGTATTGACACTCTGTAGAGATTACAGAGCTCATGACACCTTATCTGCGGAGGCAGAACAATGAGAGCTCTCTCAGCTTGCCAGACAGACAGCATGGAATGTAAACGCAAACTCTAAAAAAGCATGCAAAGCATAACAGAAGAAATGACATCTGAAAACACCTCATCCTGCAGTGGGACGAAGAGAGCTTCCCACCACTGCACACACAGGCATGCAGATGTGGGCCTGCAAGTACGCAAGCAGAGAGAAAGAAAGAGATGAAGAGAGATGAATAACATAAACAAGGCCCAACATTTAATGCTGCAGAGATACAGTGTGGCCAAATCTGGACCTTTGCCACACGCCCCTGGCCTGCATGCAGCAAAGGACTCTGGGAACAGGGGGCGAGCCAGAGACCACATGCTCCAGACCAACTGTCAGACGGCACGAACCACCGGCTCCTCCAGCAGAAACTCCTACATTATGCAGTCCTCTCCAAACTGGGCCTTTCGCCCACAAAATACCAAGTTTACCCAAGAAATGCAGTGGAGAGGAGTGGAGAGAACTTGCTCTCGATGCGTCAAGACACGCACTGGACACCCACTCCAAAACACTAACAATAGGCTGTGAGCTGTGTGAAACAAACACTACAGCAAACAGTATTTTAATGAAAATCTCAGAAACGGACATCAGATTTCTCCCCAAACTACGAGGTTTTACCATTGGACATTTCCATTAACATAATCCTCCTATTCAGGTAACCCTGTTAAAACTATGGTAAACAATTCTGGGGGAGACTGAGTGTAAAGAGAGACTTCTAGTGGGCATTTTCGTCTTTGATTTATTTTTATCGTTAAACAAGCATTTGCATGCACAGCGGGTTTCCTATCACTTATCTTCTTTAAACTGTCCATATAGTGGAACATCAACGCCTCAAACTAAACAAGGGAACCTGAAATTAGCTTCATCTCTGATGTTTCTTTTTGTAAATAAAGAGGTCATGTAGTGAGAGATATCAAACTCCAAACAACTTAGGCTACATCTACTTTAAGACAGGTAAACTTTACATTCATTTCAAAGTAAAAGGCAATATTGTAATTAATGTACGCATTAGACATACAAATTTGCCTACATAAATAAAGACATTTAAAAACATGCCTAAGCGGATTCAGCTCTTCCTCTTGCGCTTGACTTGCGATGTGTAAAACAACATTAGCATCCTCACTTGGAAATTTCCACATTTTTTTTTTTACAAGCTGATTTCAACAACTGGAGCCATGCATGGGAATGTTGAACCAGGTAACATGTTTGTTCTGTTTATTATAGAGCGTTTTCGCAGCCTAAGAAGGTATGTGACCTATAAATGACATACACGGCTACTGTATGTTTATTTCAGTGCACAGAAGAGATGTAAAACAGCCTGTCATATTATTCTGATGTGGATATTTAGCAACAAAAACAATAGTAAACTAAATTCTGGCTTTGACCTCCATCTTCTGTGTCCCTGCTGGGGCTCCAGCTGTTCTTAAAGCATGTCTGCAGTCTCCACACATTAAAACTTTAGTACAATTTCACCACATAAAACTGATAACTGTAATAATCTGGTTACTATAATCAAGTTCTTATATTTTTGTACCATTTGTGATTTGTAGAGGCATCTTTAATTTGGTCTGGAAACTGTAATTGATTTAGTAAGACAGAACAGAATTTTATCATCAGAGACCAGAGTGTCTGCATCATATTGGGTTTTTGGTTGATGACAGGAACCAAAGATCTGATGTCGCCAAAATGCACACTGTACTATATAGAGCGTTTTTGTACACTTGTTCAATAATTCAATAACTGACAAGTCAACTCGTCCTCTCTCTGTGGTACAAATGATTTCTTCTGTGGAGCAGCAAAACAACAAGCCCCCTCTTTGTGAAGTTAGGAAGCATCACAAAGAGTTTTTGTCCAAAACAAAAGTCATCTTCCTTTCCATAAGTGACACCACTGGCAACTAATCAGCCAATGGCTGCAGCCCTACAGTACAAATCTCAAGTTAATGCCCGCTTTCACCAGCTGCACGTTTAAGTACACAGGTGATAAGGGTCACACTGACACCAAACGCATTGTGCAGTATTTCATCTCTTTTTCTCAGAGAGCGAGAATCAATGGCCTCTTTCATTACTCTCCCATCATGCCCAGTATATTTGCCTAGAGAGAGGTCACACTTGCCCGTAAACCAGACTGTGGCGCGAACACTTTGCCCACGCCTCTATGTGCAAACCGCAAAAAAAAAAAAAGATAGCATATGATAAAAAAAGAGTCTCTCCCTCCAAGGCCTGTGGCCTTAAGCCCTGTCAGGACCATTATATTCAGCAGGGTCCCTGCGGTCTGGTCGGGGACAAGAGTTGTCATGCCGAAGCCCCCGCAGCTACTCCACATCATAGATGACACGTCACGTTTACAGTCCACGTTTGCACCAGGGCTTGTACCCGAGGGCTGTTTTTGCTGCATCTCAGACACTCCAGCTCGCTCAATACAGCAGAATTCCTCCCAATGGGAAGAAACATCTGCTTCTCCCCTCCACTCAAGCCATGGCTTGTTCTATATGAAATTTGAGTGCACTGTGACAGTGTGCAGGAGCAAAATCCTTAACACTCTTTTCCTCGTGTGTCCGACAGTGCCAAGCCTGTACCCTTAGTCACCATTCGGAGGCTGCTACTAGGAGAGTGAGAGTGAGGTGAGATGGAGAGAGGGTGCATACCCATGAGGGCTAATTATGAGTGGGGCTTCAGGAAAACTTTCCAGCGCGGATGCAAGCTGCTCCAGTTCAGGAGGTACAAAAAAACAAAACAAGCCTTGCCTGCCTCACGACCACATTAAAGTTATGCTTCACCCTGAAAATAACGTTGAGGGCTAATAATGAATGAAAGCAAAGGGGGAACTGTTAACACAAGCCCATCTTTTTTAAAGCCCCCCCTCACCCAAACTCTTCATCCATCATTAGCAAGGCATTTTTGGGAGGTTATGTGTTCCCTCAGCATCTCAGAAAGAAAAGATCATGTCTCTCGTCCATGAGCGGCCCACTGCTCCAGCAAATTCTATGCTGAACGTGGCACTTTATTAGGAGAGCACTGTATCATATATCAGGTATTCCTGACAGGCATGAGCTTCTGCTACCTCAAATCAAGGTACACATTCCTACAGCAACCTCAGCAGACCTGCCTGTAAAATAAAAGACAAACTCTCAGCTTGACATTCTGTTTTAAGACTCAGAGCTTAACCGTCTAGAAGCCTATGAGGCTCTTAGTCATCTAGGTCACTGAACTGGCTAGTATGTAAAGGTTTACATGCTTGTGGTACATTGGTGAGGCGTTTCATCACTAATTTCAGCGATCTGATGTTGATCCTCAACATGGTACAAGTCTGCCTGTCTCAACTTACCACTGCTGAACAGTCTTCCAGTCATTGTGCCCAAGCTTTTTAAGAACATAATGCGATCCCAGTGATCTAAAAGGCATTTGGCAAGCAGCCTAGCTTTCAGGTTCCCCTCGACCAAGTTTCCCCCCCTTAAGTGATCAGGCCCCATCTATGTAGCATATACACTAGATGGACAAAACTACTGGGACACACCTGTTTATTCAGGGTTTGAGCTAGGCCCATACTTCCACTGTATGACTGTCCCTCATTGCACAAAGTAAGGTCCATAAAGACATTGTTGGATGAGTTGGGTGTGGAAGAAGTTGACTGGCCCACACAGAGCCCTGACCTAAAACCCACCCAAAACCTTTGGGATGAACTGGATTGCAAATCAGGACTTTTCGTCCAACATCAGTGCTTGACTTTATAAAAGCTCTACCACAGAATCACTCCCGAACATTTTGGAAAGCCTTCTAAGAAGAGTGGACGCTGTTCAAGTTTTGCACAAGGGATCAACTCCTTATTAAAGTATTTGTATATAAACGCAGTGTCATGACAGTCCCTGATGGTGGCATGCTCAGGCGTCCCAATACTTTCGTCTACGTAGTGACAATCAGTGCACATTAAATCACAGACAATCTGACCCCGTTACGACGCTGGGAGGGCGATTAGGAGATCAGGAGAGCCACAACAGCACATACACGACAGCACATTCCTCACACCCGTTGTAATATAGGTGGCTGATCACAGTCAGATCGTAACCAGCTTTAACCATCACACCAGACTGTCTGAATCATTATAGACACGTTAGTTTCATTCACGCTTTCTATTCTGATTAGCTGGATAACTGGCTAACTACCAAAATGCAGAAGTTAAGTTTCCCAACCATGCCACGACATTGCTCACCAGTTAAGAGCCAAAAGACGGCATTAACTCCACATAAACACTGAGGAAATATGCACCTATAGATTGTTTCTTTTACAACATTGGCACCAATGGAGGAGTTTTAATGAGGGCTGGACCCGTTTACATTAATATACACCAACAGACAGACTGTTCCCGTACAGACAGGAGGCTATTTAGCACATTTCACATATAATTAGTGTGTATGAATATAGTAACTACAAATGAAACTGCAAACCGGTAAAAGTATACGCTGTTAAAATAGAGAATTATAGATTTATTGCAAAGAGTCGCCGCTAAGTTGGCTAGCTAGCTGACTGGAGTACACATCATATGGAGAGCTGGCTAGCTTGTTAGTTTCCCATTTCTCAAAGGCAGGGTCGTTTTAAAAACCGTCCTCACCTCCGCCTCTCCTTCCTCCAGACTCCGAAGACTCCATACCACCAAGCCCTGGATCAGGAGGATGGTCAAAGCAGCGGCGATAGCGAGTTTGTATCGTCGGAGCAGCTTCTGTACACGGGTGCTCGCCACCATTTTCCTTCCCCCGTGGTTTACATTCGGCAATGAATCGCGTCTAGAAGAATGACTCAGTCGGAAGAGTCGGTTCTTCTAACGGCTTCATTGAGAGTCCCTGGAGAGCAAAACGATTCTGAATCTGCCTCAGAGGCTGGACTAAATGAACACACTTGCCACCTCTTCTGCTCTTTTGATTCCAAGATTTTATCAGTCAGTAGCATTTCAACCTCGACACGAACAAAATACAGTTTAATAATTCAGTATTGCTCGGATTTCATAATTCATCATCTATCATGAACGTCATCTGTCTTTCTATCTACTTATTTGTCACTGAAATAATTTAAGTTTGCAAAACATTACAGCCGTATAAAAATATGGCGCATTAATAATGTATTATTATTCAATGAATGTTCACCCATTTCACTTGGATTTCATTATGAGTCTGATATTTGTATTTATTTATAAATTGTTTATTAGTTTATTTATTTTCCAAGTGCCTTTAACAGAAATAATCCCGACTGGTAAACATTATGGTCCCACATTCATGTTGTGCATTATTAATTTTCCATTTAATTTGTTGGAATTCAATCTTTGATTTGTTCCACAAAACCCTTAATAGAAATACAGTGCTTGTCTTACACCTTGCATGTGCTGAACATTATACATTAAGTAATCAGTAAGTTCAGTGGTTTAAAAACAATTGGAAATTGCTCAAAGTTATCATGAGCTGCCTCAGCTTCCAATCCACCATTCTCTAGTCAGTTTGGCCTTACACACTTTCAGATTTCAGATTTCACCAACAGTTTGTGTTAACTGCAACTCTTTTGTAAATTTGCTACAAAACACAATGTACTTATAATGTGCTTATCCCTACCTTAATTTACCCCTCAAAATAAACCAAACCTCTTAATTTGAATTAAGTGGCCACTAAATTATAAAACCAACAGCTTAATTTTACCTTAAAATCAGATTTAAAGCATGAGTGTAAAATCAGATCATCTTAAATTTAAGGCTTTAATTCTGGAGGTTCTATAATTTAAGGAGAAATTTAGTAAGGGGAGTAAGGGGTTAATCCAGTAGTTTTACCCTTTAATAATCTTTAATATGTGTACTTTTCCCCTTAATGTATCTTAATCTCCTATATGGGAACTTAAGTTTGAAATTGGGGTCATCTAATTTAATTAGGGTCATGTAGCACTGTAAATATGTTTAGCCTTATAAAAACTCCACAGATTTGCCCAGGACAAGAGAAATGCTCTCGAACCAAGGACCCTGGAGTCCAGGGAGTCCAGTATCCAGCACAGTTTGGTAGTCCCCCTTCTCAAACACATTCACTAAACCTATCAATTTAGAGATGAGGTGAACCAGATGTGTTTGAGAATTTACGGAACGCTGCTGGACACCAGCCCTCTGGAGAGTAGTCTGTTCAAGACTGTTAGCAGTGTCTCAATCAATCAAAAGGCATTCCTCATTAACAGTAGATGGTGCTACAACACAGGAGGGGATGACCCAGCTCTTCATGCTGGTAAAGGGAACCCCAGCAAATCACCAACTTTAATAGTGTCCACTGAGGTCAGAGACAAATAATTGCGATCTTTGGCTTTCTAGCCAAACAACAACAAAAACAGCCCACATACACAGATTTGCCCCAAAATGCTTAAAAATTTTTTCTCAAGTTTCTCCTTCTTTCAAAATGTATACTCGGAAGGTTGGTTTTCTAGTCTTTAATCTATAATCAAAATAAGGCAAAAACTTTGGGCCACCATAGTTGTTTAGCAAGCCAGTGGTTAAAACAAACAAACAAATAAAAAGAGCTCACCCACATAGCCGAAAATGCTTAAACATTTCTTTCAAAAGTTCCTCCTTTCTTCAAAATGCATTAACAGAAGTTTCTTTTCTAGTCTTTAATCAATAGTTAAAATATGGCAAAAACTTCTGTTCCTACAAAGTTGTTTTTCCTGTCAGCTGGAGTTAAATCAAACAAACAACACCAAAAAAACAGTTTGCCCACAAGTTCCTCCTTGCTTCAAAACGCATCATCAGAAGGTGGTATTCTAGTCTTTAATCCAGTGGTGTCAAACTCCAGTCCTGGAGGGTCGGTGTCCAGCACAAATAGATGGTTCTCCACCTCATACAACATCACTGAACCTGACTATTACCTGGCGAGGTGAACCAGGTGTTTCAGAGCAAGGAAATTACCTAAACCTGCTAGACCACAGCCCTCAAGGACTAGAGTTTGACACTCTGCTTTAATCAATATATATAACCCTGCAACTCTTGGCCCACCACTGTCAGAGGCACATGGTTTTCAATGTATGTTTTGTGTGGGTTGCAGTTTAAAGTAATATTTGTGAGGGTTACCATTTAAAGTATGTTGTGTGAGGGCTACCATTTACAGAATTTTTGTGGTGGTTACACTGTACAGTACTATCTGTACATTACAATAAGATTTGTGGGGGTTACAGTTTACTGTATGTTTTTAAAGCTTATAATTTACAGTAGGACTTGTGAGTACTGGTTCATGTATGTTTAGTGAGGGCAACCGTTTTCAACAGGTTTTTTGAGGGTTACAGTTGACAGTAGGTTTTATGAAGGTTATAGTTCACAGAACGTTTTGTGCTGGTTACAGTTTGCATGGAAAGATTAATGAGGGTTACAGTAAACAGTAAGTTTATGAAGGGTTATAGTGTACAGAATGTTATGTGAGGGTTACAGTTTAGAGTACGTTTTTTGAGGTGAACTTTACTGTAAAGTTTGTGTGAGTTACAGTTTACAGTAGGGGAGAGTGGGGTGAGTTGTGACATTTTTTACTTAAAGTTATTTTAAATAAGGCCATGACAGTAATGCTTCCAACTAAAATATATACATATGTTTCAGGATGTGGTGCATCCCTGGGAACAATCTCTTCAGATTTGAAATATATTATTTGAACATTATAGCTTTCTGAAAAAAATGGTCTCATGGCACAGATTGCCCCTTGTGCGTTGTAAGTTGTTCCGTTGGAGAGAATACATTGGACCATTGATTATGGAATTACAAAGAATATTTTTTGTCTCTATATAAAGGCTAAACAAATTTAATACAAAATTGCTCATTTTAGGTTTCTTTAAAGTTCTTTTAAAACATTAATAGCCAAGAACCCCCCACTTTAGGCCTATTAAAGGCAGTAGCTCTAACAAGAGAGGATGCTTCAGGAGTGTGGCATGACAAATGTTGGTGTGCTTTAAAGGCCGCAAACCAATCACATCCTAGACAAGGCAAAAAGTTTCTTAGCCTTATTAGCATTATTAGAATATCACTTAATTTGCAGTTTAAATTGCTGTTTACATTCAGATTTACACAAGATGAAGCTATATGCTCTAAATAAGTACCCAATCTCCATGGTGATAACTCATAATGAGCATTTCCTGGGGAAATAATTGTTAATGCTCCCTATAACAAACCCAATCTGCTTTTTCCTCTTTGATCGATTTTATTAAGTGTACTCAAAAGCCATGCCACAGTGAAGCATTGCTGCTAGTGCCTTTATGTTCTGCCAGGTCTTTCTCCATATGTTCATCAAAGACTTGATTGGCAAGTCCAGTTATTATATGTCCTGTGTTTATTGCTTTTCCATCTATCTTTTTCTTCTCCATGTATCATTTTAATATCATCCTGCCTATGTTCATCTGGCTCGCCACCTGACGAATGGACTCCTCCTTCTCCACTTCTTTCACTCCACATGAAATTACGGTATATTAAATAACCAACTGTGGCCCAATGGCCTGTCTCTGTTTAAGATTCACTGCCCAATTAAAGCCTTCACTGTCCATCACTACCATGGCCCAGTGGTTGAGAAACCAAGCTCTAGAGCAGTTATATAACGGCGTGGAATTTTGGTTTATTTCTATTTTTGGTATAAAATTAAGAATATCATAGAATTTAGTGGTAAAATGTAAGAATACAACAGACAATTACATAAAAATAATTTGTTACAAATATTTTGATGTGCGGTTGAGTTGTGCCACTAGCACAACTTAACTCAGGCCCTTTGGCACAAATCACCCCACCCTTTAGGAAAAAATGCATCATCCAGCAGTTTTGAGCTAACTTTATGCTAGCTGTATACACTCATAGTGGATGTTACCAAAGCCCTGAAACATGTGTCAAATATTTTCAAACGAACTTTGAACTTTAGAACTTACATATGCTTCTCTCTAATGCAATGAGGCTCTTTTTAATGCAGGTTGAGGAAAACTCTTCAAAAATGTGTGTTCACATGACAAATTTATTCTATGATTCCCTGGAAAAGGGTTGGCAAAACTCCCCCCCCCGGCACAAAACGCCCCACTTTCCCATACGATTTGTGAGGGTTGCAGTTTCCATTTGGTTTTCGGAGGGTTACAGTTTTCATGTTGGCTGGCGAATAATTTTTCCTCACAGAAAATCAAGCACAGCAGAAGGAAGGAGCAGGCACGTTAATTTCACCCCAGCACCTTTTAGAAAACCAAGAGTATTCCGTTCATCTCCTGGCCAACTAAGGAATGCTGTGGGAATGTCATGCCATGGCTCTCTGAAGCTGGTCGTGCTCCCGTCACGTAAACACGTAAGTTCAGTTTGTTTTGTTTTCCTTCATTAGCATACTCGGACCAGCCTCCACTCTTTCACGCTCTCCTGCTCGCGTCACTGCAGTTTAAAAGATGGACGGAGGGGAGTCGTGACTGTCATTCACAACTTTTGCCCTCCAGGACCGGGGATCGCAAGATGGGGAGAGAGAGGGAGATACAGAGGGAGGGGAGAGGGAAGTCAAACTTCACTGTTTAGTTGCTATGTCACGACTTGACCCAGTCCTCCGAGATGTCCACCGTCGTTTCTCCAACCGTCTCGTCCACGGCTTTCCCCGCGGAGCAGCTCACCATCATCGTGGCTTCATGTAAGTCATTAATTTTTAGTGAAAATTCATTCTCCCTCCCAGCATGAACCTTAACTGAGCTGCATTACTTTATAGCATTACTTTTATACTGGCTCTTGTTTACTGAAGCATGTTATTTCTTCAAATATTTTATCGTTTCAGTTATGATTTACTACTAACTAGAATATACAATTAATGGACAAAAGTATTGGGACGCCTGACAATCCCTCCAACAGGGATTTGCATTCAAATACATAGACTTTAATATATAGTTCTGTAGCTGTAACCCAGCTGTAACAGGTTCCAGGAGGCTTTCCACAATATTTTGAAATGTTTCTGTGAAAATTAGTGGCCATTCATTGATGCAAGTATGAGGTCAGGAACTGATGTTGGGCGAGAAGGCCTAGCTCAGTCTCTGTTCCAGTTCATCTCAAAGGTGTTGCATGGGGTTGAGGTCAGGGCTCAGGTTCTTCCAAACTGAACTTATTCAACCATGTCTTTATGGACTGTGCTTTGTGCACTGGGCCACAGTTATGCTGGAATAGAAACGTTTCTTTTCTTCAAATTGTGTTCTCAAAGTTGGAAACATGGCATTGTTCAAAATGTTTTGGTAGTCTGAAGTATTAAGACTCCGCTTCACTGGAAATAAGGGTTGTAGCCCAAACCCTTACAAAATATGCATGTCCCAATACTTTTGTCCATATAGTTAATGAACCACAGGTGATGATTACGAGGATGGCTGCATGGAAGTGTTGTGTTAAAATGACTAAAATCCACCAAAACCCCTGTCTTTTTAACCCTGTCTTTTAAAGCATATTAAACATCACTGACAGAGTAGAAGGTTATGGAACTGTCTTAAAGAAGAGCCTTAATTACCAAGATCAACAAATAACCTCCTTGTTCATCAGTGTTTCTTAAACATTTATGATATTAAGCCACCTGTGCCTAAACCATTTACACAAAAATAAAGCTCACTACATATTTTGCGGATGGTATGTCTGGCTCTAGGAAAACTGTGAGAGAATTTTGATGTAGCCTACATTATTTATTTTCTCACTAAGTAAAAGGGTTTTGTAAGGAACTTTCCATTGTAATGAGCTTTAGGGAGTTTTAAAATGTTCTTTTAGAAAACAAGCCCTTTTTAGCATATTTATTGTTTAGGACTGTATCAGGCTCTGCCTTTACGGTTTTGGTAAACTGGAACAGTCATTAAAATGAAAATGACTGCAGGTAGACAATATGATTGATGAGTCCCTCTTTTTCTCTGCTCAGTTTCTTGCTTGGTGTTCTTCGTGGTCATCGCCGTCCTGCTGTCTCTGCTTTTCCGGAAGGACCCTCTGTGCTGCAAAGTCAGGGCTTATCAAGGCTCGCATGGAGACTTGGTGAGAGCCGTCTTACTCATACTTCTCTGACCGCAAACAGTCAGGGCAGTGACGAGCCAGCAGGCTGTGAAAAAGCCAAGTCAGCCCTATTGTGCCTGTCCTGTGTTGGGAGGAACTGTTGCTGCTGGTTTTATCAGAAGCCTGTTTGGTGGCCTGGACAAACACTGTGTAGATTACACTTCCTTTTTTCTTCACGATATCTCTGCCTGAACCCAACCTAGAGATATCTTCTTTTCTTGGAGATATCTCCGCTCTGACCCAGAGTTGTTATTAGGAAGCATTCCAAATGTTTTAGCCCAGATAAGGGAGTAGGTATGTGTCATGAACATTAGATATGGTCAATTCAGCAAAGCTATTGTTTAACTTGAATGCCAAGGGCCTGGGGGTGCATCCGTACCTCTCTTCCTCATTCTCATGATTTCACCGGTTACGTATTACTTTAATGATAGTTAATGATTCCTTTATAGTAGTAACTGAATGAGTTGCATTAAAGGAAGTGTTTCTCTGCCGTTTCTGTGCTCTACCCTCTGCTGTAATTTCCACATACCACAGGAAACCCATTGCAGCACCTGCCAAATGACTTCTATCACAAGGGTGATAGAAAGTGTTTATTAAGTCTTCTTATTGTGCACATATTACAGGTGTGGCAGATTCAGGTTGAAAAAAAAAGGATTAAAACTGTATAAGTCTGCATTTGAATGGTTTAAACCAGATCGAAGAATTGAGAAAATGCCAATTTCCAGCCATACTTGTTCTGAAGATAGAAGGCTTGCTCACTGGTTTGGACAATGCCAGACGCGCAAATAGTGCCCTGATACAGCTGTGCTACTATCTCTTACTACCACCACCATTCACTACACTAATAACACAATAGCACTGTGTGCAAGCGAAAGTGATATTGCATGGCTGTGAATGTCATGAGTTATCTCCACAAATAGAACTTCCACTAAACAGGGCATAATGGCTTGCTTGTTCCTGCTGGCCTATTGACTAGCAGCATACTGTATCTTGGCAAACGTTACACAGTAATCAGACCCGTAACCGAGGAGGAGGGAAACTCCCAGTACGCTGCTGGCAAGAGCCGACCTCAGAGTGTACAGACTGACCTCTTACATCTCGTTCAGATTTACCAAGCGCCTGGCAGAAGTTGTCATTCTGACCTCAAAGCAGCGTGGGTAAACTAGGTCAGTCCGCAACTGGGCTATAATTAACATTGTAATGTCTTACCAGCTCATAATGGATCAGTGTTGGAGGGTTGGGCAATATGAGGATATAAATCATCTTTGTTATAGGCCTCTTACTACTATTACATTAGCACCTTTACTTAATCGCCTATTACTTCATCCTTTAGCTGATCACTGTTGTTTTCTAGCGGTTAAAGTTCATATTTGTACATTTATGTCTTTAAAAATTTTTTATGTGAATTGTGTTCATATTCATCTGGTTGTCACAAATGCATGTAAAGAAAAGAAAAATGTAAAAACCAGTTTACTAATATGCATCAAGTGTATTATGAATTAACTTTTGACTAGTGCTGTTAAACGTTGGCCATCGCAGCCTAATGATGATTTGTCCAGTAGCGCCCAGTTGTGTGTAATTCACAGCTAGGGAAGCAAATTGGCCAGTTTGTCCACTTTAGGCTTAAGGTTTAAAAAAAACTTTTTAATAAACTCTATGGCTGTTAATAATCTGTTAACGTTATTGTTAAAAATATAAAAATCTTATAAAAATACATCCATGGTAGAGTAATTACATTAACTACATGATAAGAGCTGACAGGATGTTAGTCTGTTATTTTATTACCATCTTTTATTAGTTTACTTTCACCTGTTTGATCTTTCATTTAATCGTCTGACTTAAAAGCTTTTTAGTTTGTCATTGTGGGATCGATCATTTTTCATCAGTTAGCTCCTCTTTCTTTCTACTGTACCCCAGTTCCATGCTATACTCTCCTAGTTTATCCCCAATGACCCACTTATGAGGTGTTAACAGAACATAATAACGGGTGATAATACGGTAGGCGTGCACTTCCCAAGTCAGGCGAAGTTCACTGGGCTGAGAGTAGTTGTATCGTTTTGTTTATAAGCTTTACAGTTAGAATTTGTTTAGAGGAAACTGGTCCCAGATCAGTATCAAAGGCCAACGTTTAGCCTGAATGATGAGGTGCAGGAAATATCCCCTTTTCTGCAGCCCACACTCCAGCAATAACATCCTCAGAGCTTCCTCTTCCTGCTTAGTGTCAAGCTTATCCTGGCCCCACAAGGAACTTGGAGCTTATCTTGGTAAAGCAGAGACAACGCTTCCCCAATTTCACTCTCACCCACAGGAAACGCATCCCCACCTTTGGCTATGTTTGGCTTTGGGATAATTGTGCGAATGCTCAGGAGGAAACAAAGGCTACACTTCGAACCACTTTCTTCTTCTGAATAGAAAATGACCTTGTTAACATCTGTCACGTTACCCACATAAACGGTCATTAACAACTTGCCATTACAGGATCAGGTTATATCCCCTAAGGACCAATCAGTGATGCACTGAATGGTCCTTAGTACTGGCCAGTTTTAAGATCTCACAGCCTAAAAAGCATCTGCAACATTCCCACAAAAATAGAGCTTTGTCTTATGTTAAATTTCTACAAAATGCAGAAAACACATAGTCTCTGACACTTCTTATAGAGACTGCTAGGCTATGTATACACTGCATACAAGTTACGGGCCTGCCAGTTACATATTATTCTTCACCTATAAACGGTTTCTTTATTATTATTCTTCCGTCACAGTTAATGCGGCTCGACCCATATATATCTATATCTATATATCTATATCTCTTGGTTAGGAACATCAGCTCATGGGAAGTGAATGTGGGATAAAACCAACAATAGTCTGAACAAGTAACACACGTGAACGGAACCACATGTGTAATTGAGCAACGCTCCACCTGCTCATTCATCTAGCATAGCCATCCCTCAGTCTTTCCGCCATCTTGTAAAGTTATTTTGTTGAAACCTTAATTTACATTCAGAGAACAAACACTAAAACAACCATCCTGAGTAGAGTTTACAAACAATAATGAATTTCTTGGCTTCTTTTTATTGCAGACATAATCCAATAGAAAAATGCTCTGTTACTTTAGTCTACCTGTAAAGTTTGGCAAAATGTAGACCTGATCTTTATGAGACTCCTTTTCTTCCTTTGCTTCGTTTTGACCTTTTCTAGCAGACAGTGCCAAGCTTGTTTGTTTTCCAGGAGCAGTCGCCTGTCATGTTTTGACCTCCATAATATAATACATGTAGGCCAACCATAGTAACAGGCATATTACATTGCTGTAAGATGAATGGATGTTGGGTTTGATTGATGCTGGAGTCGGATCTGATCGGATTTCAGTACCATATATAACATCAGACCTGAAACTGTGCTTTTTAATGTAATTTGTTTGACTGTCACATAAAGACATATGTATGACAGTGTAAAAATATTAATGAGACCTGTCAGTAAACAGCATAATGGTCAGTTAAGCAATTAAACAAAAACTAATTATGTCAGCTTCACTGTACTGGTAATCAATGCCACTGGTTATTTATATCAGTCATAAAAAATTGACCTGGAGAACATTAATCATTGCTAAACCATTCATTGTAAATGGGAATTTGATTGATGATTCATTTCACTGCTGATTCACTAACCAAAATGTCCTGAAAGTCTACAAATGCTAAAACGAATCAAAAAGAGACCCATTAAGAAGTGATAACCCATCTCAAGAAAACTCAACGTGACTTGTTTTTACACACTTATTCCGTCCCGGTTTCTAAAGGGCTGTTCCCATGAATGGTAGCAGGACCCTCCTGTTGTTGGTTGGGGGAGGTCTAAGTAGACAATAGCTTTACTTTTAGGTTGGGCACTGAAAAAGGCACACCACTGAAGAGGTCCTCCCCCGACTTTAGCCCTAATTTTACACGCTTGCGCTTTTTCACACTGCATGAATCGGGGGGCCCGAACAAAAGGACGTCTCTCTTCTTTTTTTTTCCTTCCACAGCAGCCAAGACTCCTAAAGTGTGAACCAGCCAGGGAGGGCGACCCCTGACCTCGCCTTTACCAAACGCGCCTCTCTCGGCCCTGGCTGGGAGGGGCGGTGGGAAAGGTCATAACACGTCATGGTGAATGACGTCACTGTTGGAGTCGGGCTGTGATGCTGCTCTACAGCGGTGCTTGAAAGTTTGTGAACCCTTTATTATGGTATTGTTTCTGTACTTGATATTAAATAAGCACACCTGAAACATCAGTACCAATAAAGAGCCAAAAAATGAGAGAAAAATGTACAATTAATATTTAATATTTATTTATTGACTAAACTATCCAATATTACATGTCAGTGAGTGTAATATTATGTGAACTTGATGAGTATCTGGTGAGACCCAAAAGCCACATTAGGTAACTGCTGGATTAGTCCTGAGCAACAGCTTGGAAGACTTTTATCGTGTTCCTCAGAACAGAACAGCTTCTGCTTCGGGATGTTGGGATTTCTTTCTGCGTCATTTAAATTGGGTTAAGATCAGAACTTTGACTTGAACTTTTGGAAACATTAACGGTATTCTTCTTTAAGCATTCCTGGTCGGATGACTTGTGTGCTTAGGCTGAATGGCCCACTTTCTGTTTAACTTTTGGAATGTCCTGGTATAATTCAGAGATTTGTATTCCATCAGTGTTGGAAATTCTTTTTGGCCAAGATGCTGCAAAACAGGCTGTTCTATAAAACCCTACTCAGACATGAAGGTCATCCCACTTCCTGGAAATACCTGACCCCCAAATGAACTGCAAATCCTAGAGGTGCTCATGCATTTGCCACTCGCGGATAAGTGGAATTAAATCATTTTTCCCAATAAATAAATTAGGATTTCATTTGTTTAATCGGGTTCTCTTTCTGTACTTTTAGGTCTTGTATGAAAATATAATGATGTTTTAGGTCAGACACACATATAGAACATTCTAAAGGGATCACAACCTTTTAAGCACTACTGTACATATGTTTATTCATTATTATGATCTACATAATAGGTCTGTGTGGTAGAGGTATCCATAAAAATGGACAAAATGAAATTGCATTGCAGCCATCCAGTCTTTTATAGATAACATATGGTGTCATGAACCATGTAATAAAAATGTCTTAGTTTTAAAAGACCAAAATATATCAGGTTATTTTTCTTATTTTGTGTTGTTTTGAAAGGTAACAACATCTTAACTCCAGGGTGTACCATTTGATGAGTGCTCCAGATTTTTTTGGCATAACTGTTTCAACTAGGTTAAGAGTTTCCTTCTCAAAACCAGAATTCTGATTAATGTGTAATGTTCCCTTTGGTAGAACTTTTAGTGAAGCAGAACAGGACAGTTCAAAACAAACTGTCACGTTTGTCAGGCATTCAACGATGCTTGTTTATGTAATATTCAGTGTTCAGTATTCAAGAAGTAGAGATACATTCATTTTAATGAAGTGTGTCATTTGTACATTTGTGTCACAATATTATAGATATAGTCATTTCAGTGTGTGGCCATGTGTTTGGAATGGACAGAAACTCTAAATATTTGAAAAAAATAGATGCAAGTGGGCAAGTATCATCAAATTCTGCAAGTTCATTCCATCCTCCAGGGCACCGAGGAGCAGCCAAGACATGAAAATAGATAGAAAATGGTTTTGCTGTTATTACGTCTTGCTTATTCATTTGCTGAGCACAGGTCTCAGCTGTTTACATTTTGGAGCTTTGCATCATCATGCATGTACAAAGTGTGAGGTGTTCCAACTAGAATCAAATGTACAAAATGATTTATATGGAAAATACTCTGTTAAAAAATAAATATAAGATATAGATATAGAAATTTTAATATTGCTTCACACCTCAGGACTGCAACTGCACTTTATGGACACTCACATCAACACTTTAATTCTGTTCTTACTGTATATAAGATTTAGAATTTTTAATATAGATTTGGAATGTTTATATTATGTTTTTATGGCTGTGCTTGAGAACACCATCGACCGGAAACAAATTCCCTGTATATGCACACACATATACTTGGCCAAATAAAACGATTCTGATTCTGATAAGGTTCTGAGCCAAACTGACACTTGTATTGCAGTGTGTTTCCAAGATGCTCCCTGGCTTGCGTTACAGGATACCCTGAACCGCGCACACTTTCATTCTCAATGCATCTGCATGTCATGTCAGCTGACAAACGACTCCGCTGTTCTGCCTCTTGGATGACATATGGGGGCCATAAACTGGAGCACGCTCGTTAAGTGGTACCTGCCGGAGAAACAAGAGAGGAACACAGTACAGGCCTTTAAAAGACTAGTCTCAGGGGTTGGTTACTAGGAACCCGGATGACACAGTAAGACACCGCATTGTCTCTGGACACAAAGACCCCCATTTTGGTGCAGGGTAATCACCTAGTGTTCTACTGAGCCAGAAGAATTCCACGGCGTCATACAGTGTCCGCCGGCCCTAATCTACTTTTGGAAGGGGGCGGGTGGCTGCAAGGAAGTTGCTTGGTGGTCCAGCTTAGTGGCACCAATAATTTATGACCGGCCAAAGGTCTGGGTTTGTTATTGTAGAAGTGGGAATGAGGAAGAACAAGCTGACAACACAAAGAAGGCAATTTAATATCCATGTAACATTGTTGTCTGACGTGGAATGAATCTAGTAGCCACCCAGATTTTTGTGCTCTGTCCACTGGTTTGTGTGTAAAGTTTACTTTAGTATAAAAATGTCATTTTTATTTCTCTACAGGAGGCTCCCTCCCAGTACTACAGCAGCAGACAGACTCTGGTGGGCTCACCTTGTTCTGAACTGCCCTCCAACACAAGGCTTGATAGCCCAGACCCTCAGGTAAGTTCAGTATCTCCTCCTCTTCCATAGGGCTATGTCTACACTATAAACACGTCTACATTACAAAGAAGTTCTGTTGAAAGCCACAACTGACACTATAATTAAGCCCAAAACATGTCAACTTTAAAATCTGCAGTTCTCAATGTTTTTTTAATGCTACACCGTTTAAATGTAAATAGTTAATTAATAATTAATTACACACTATTTGTGTAAAGTAGACCTACATTCGGTATACATCCTATATCACTAGGCTGGGGTATTAAGTTTCTTTTCTGTTTCTGACATCAAAAAATGATAAATTGCGTCAAAAAATATCCTTCTGCAAACAAGACACAACAGATTGGAATTTGAAATGTTGTTTCAAATTAAAATCTTTAAATATGTCCTACTGAAATCAGTAGAATCCTTCCTCTAATTTCGGTGAGAATGATTTGAATCAGAAAAGGTGATTTAATCAAAGAATTGATTGAAATAGCAAAGTGTTAATGTAAGTAAATGTCACCTTAATTTCATTATCGCTGACAGTACCTGCAGGGGTAAGTGTATTGCTCCATATTGTTAGAGGAGAAAGCTAGTATCATAATCATTCATGCGTTTGCTCTGATGGTGTTGCTTGCTGGTCAGTATCCTTCATCCACCAATCACGACTCTCTGTCCATCAGTCAGGGCAGCTGTTCTACATTGGCCTGCCCAGCACGTACCGGCTGCCGTCCTTGGAGCCAGCGCTGCCTCGCCTGCCCTCGTACGAGAGCGTGCGCAAGAAGGACCGGCAGCGGCAGATTCACATGATGATAGCCGACCGCTTCGGCCTCAATGGACCTCTGACGACAGAAGTGAGTTCTGCTCTCCATGGCAACGCGGCCAATTCAGTGATTCACAAAGGTGCAATTGGCCTCCGAGGTCAGCTATGATAATTGGATCACTTGAGTTTGTGTCCCCACACTGGCCTGCAGTAATCAGCTCCATCTGCTCTGTAATGGGAGTAAATGATAATGAATGTTCATTGGGAGAATTATCCTCAATTGTGCTCGCACTAATATATCGCTAATATGAGCGTGTCCGAGCGGCGGGGGCCCCTCAGGCACTGGCCCCTCACCTGTGCTGTTTCCATGGCGCTCGGGCCGTTCATTTCTTTGCCCTTTGATGTTGGTTTTGCGGAGCGCTGTATGACCTGGGAGTTCCACATGGGCACACAAACTAATGGAGAAAAAAAGCCCTGTCAAACACAATTAAGCCCGGCCTGCCGAAAAGTAAACAGCAGAGGAGAATGCGGTTTATTGTTCCTTTTCTCCTCTTCTGCTTTCCTTTCCGTGACCCTGTCAGGGGGAGGACCCATCCGCCCCCTCACCTCGTCACTCATGGGATGTCTCCCTTGCACGATGGGGGGTATTGCCTGTGTCTAATTACCTCATCTGTTCCAGGACCAGTCAATACCTTATTGTTTCTCTCTCAAATCTGTGTTTACTGTCTGTGTGGCACCATGGACAACAATTCTGCCACATTTTCTGTATTAAGTAAAAGAATGGAAACACCAGTAGCTGACCGTAGGCTACTAAGCATAACAACCTTTCACTAGAGGCCTTTGAGATTGGGCTCTCTATTAAACCTTATAATAAAATAGCCTTGTAATAAAACACATTTATATTTAATGGGATCCCACCAGATGCTACAGATGCAGCAGACAGAGATAAGATTTAAAATTCCAGAGTATTCCTCTCAAAGGCATTAAAAGATAGCATACCAGTGGAAAAAGAAGGAGAAATATAGTGAGAGAGAGAGAGAGAGAGAGGGGCTGCGAGGTAAGCCAGTAGTGACCTCGAGTACTCTAGCTTCTCGTGCAAATTTGCTATGTAAATACTTGCGCAAGCTAAAATGACAGCAGCAATATTAGAAACTTGCCCAACTTAGACTAATATGCATAATCTTATGAATAATTCATGAAAGTCTCAGCCAGAAGCCAACTCCACTGGATGAAATGTTTTTTTAATAGTAAGCGAATGAGTCTGCATTAGAAAATGGCATTTCTGAGAAGTGTTTTGTGAATAGCTTTTGATTTATTGTAACTTCTTCTCTCTTTCTCACTACAGCCACCTCCCACGTACGAAGAAAGCATTCGGGAGTCTGTTCAGTCCCTAGAGCTTCTTGTTGACACCATGTCGTCAACAACAGCGCCATATGCTCAGGTCACGAACCCTCCACCTGTGGATGACCTGCCTCAGTATGAGGCACTACCTCAAATCACAAGCTCACCTGGTACCAGCAGCCCTTCTCAACCAGACTGATCCAAAGGTTTCCAGTGACTCTAAAGAAGTGGTCACCAGGGCTTGCTAGTGCTTCTGCTATGGTAGCTGTGAATAACAGTTTTAGCCTGGTTCCTGGTGAGATGATTTTTCCTTGAAGGCAATATTCAACCATGCTGGTGGTGCTCAAATCCAAATGGAGTAATTTAAACACTAGTTATGGTGAGACTTCTGCCAAAATTCAGGCATTACATGACTCAAAAGCTGGGAATCCAAAGCCCATCCTGGAAGTCTGGGTTGCTTGAAGCACATCCTACAAACTGGAGCTTTGTTTATCAATGACTCTTCACACACTGGCAGTAAAAACACAGGATTTGACTGCAGTCTTTTGCCTAAGACCTTCTACCAACAAAACTACAAGGCTGTGGAAAGGCAGCAGCAAGATTTAAGATGAATTATTTATTGCCATATCCACTCCGTTGAGGAATATACTGATGTCTGCACATGCTAATAGCACAACAAAGAAAGGACGAATTCAATAGGTACAGCATATATGTCCAAGAGTATGCAGACAACCCTTCCAATTGTTGAGTTAACTACTTCAAGGTGCACACAAATACAGCTTGTATAATCCATAGAAAAGCATTGCTGATATAATGGGACTCTTAAAAGGGATATGAAGCCCTCCAACATTGGGCTGGAGAACTGCATTCTTTGAAGAGATGGCGCTCCATCCATTTCCTTTGGGAAACATTGGGAGTGGAGTTTGGGATCTAAACTAATTTGTGACCGTAAACTAAAATCAGTACTTGATTTCCTTAATGCTTTTGTGGGTGGATGCAGTTAAATCCTCATAGCAATATTGGGTCTGATACTTCAGCAGGGCTGGGGCATCAGCTGGACAGCTATCTACAAACTTGGACATAAAGATCTTAAAACATCTGTGCTGTGATCAAAACAAAAAGACAGATTATACACTTAAACAACTTCACACATGTGACTACAAGGACTGAATTACCAGGTAATCTCAGGGAACTCTTTCGCAGGGACTGATGGAGAGGGGTTTTGAGACCTCCAGAAAGAACAGGTTCATCTCAAGCCAAAAAGGCATGCTGAGTCATTTTTCTATCTTTTAGTACACTTTAATTTGTGTTCAGTACTGTATCTCCGAAAGAGAACAACCCATTTATTCATTTTGTATAACGTCTTGTGATTGTGCGAGCTCAGTTTTTCTCATTACGCCTTTTTTCCGCATCAGCAGTAGTGACGCACACCTTCTAGTGTGCACTCTTGAATAAGAACTACATGGCTACAGGAAGAGGGAACATGTTTTAGTTTGCAACTTTGCATAAATAAAACAAGAATGTCATCATCTCTTATCTCTTCGGCCACGCTTCAGATGCCGTGACTGCAGCCCTGAAAAGAAATTAGGCTATGAATTTTGAGAAAGTGCGTAAAGGTATAAGCGTCTACATCAAGCCCTGTGTGGGGGTAAAACTGGTCGGTCGGTTGATTTAATCTATTTTAGATTAATTGCTTAATCTAAGATTAAAAAGGTTTCTAAAGAATTATGGCATTTTTACTTAAATCGAATGAAATTTAATACGTTGTCTAGGAAACTGTCGCTTTAGGTTTCTTATTGCATGGTAAACATGTAACTGACAAACAACTGATGGAAAAACTTTGATGAAATGAATAGAATTAGATCAAATAACACTGAAAATGGACTGTCCAGCTACTGTGAACTTTGCTTATTGCAAAAGAATACTTCAACCTAAATTCACCTGGTTCCTGGTACCATCTGTCCCATCAAGACTAGTGAATTGAAAGCATAATAGTGAATACCACTAATACTCATTTGCTTCTATAGAATAACAGAAAGTCTGTTGACTCAAAACATTTAAATAGAAACCAGTGGGCAGACACTGCAGGTCCTGCGCACTGGGTTTGTTCTAAGTGCATTTTGAGTCAACAGACTGTTCTTTTCTATTATAAGTGTGTGAGTCAGCAGATTTCCTGTACTTTTAAAGACTTGCAGACTGATAACAGGCTGTTATACAGATGCACAGACAGAGATTATGTAAAAAAAATGCATTATTTTTTGTAAAATGAACAAACTGCAATGTTTTCGACCAGTTTAGATGTTTTGTTGACCAGTGTACTGGTTCAGGCCGATGCCTTTGCTTTGCATTCGCAAAGTGTCTTGTTTGCAAAGACCTACTTTCAACATATTTGAATTCAAAAGTCATTGGTGGTACAGAAGAAGCAGTCTATGGCTGTTTGCACATTTTAAAGGGCTTGGGATGCAGTGTGAAAATTTCCTAATTAATGAATTAAAAGTGAATAAGGTGGTGTCATGTATATGTGTATTTACATCATTTCAGATCCTTTCATTCAGTGTATGTTCCAGTAAAAAATGAATATGGTGCAGTATAGTGGCTTAAAACTATGGTAAATCAAAAATATTCAGATTTAAAGTCTAAGTGAATTAGAAAACCCTAATGCATTTTTCTTTCATACTGTGATGTTTTCCTATCATGAGTGAAACTAGTATAATGCTGAGACGGTTGAATGTTTTGGCTCTTTGATTTATAATGGTGAGCTATTTATAAATAGGATTTCGTCATGGGGTGGGCAATATATTTTATGTGTGTTCAAAAAATATCCAATCACCCATTTATAATTGATGAGTTCAGCTACTTTGATGTACATCCATTGCTGAAACAGATGTTCAATTGTGCCCACACGGCTTGTATAATCTTTATAAAGGAACATTGCTGATATGAGTCTAAGGCAAACCGAGCCAAACGTGGTCTAGAGGGGTAGAAATCCTGCCAGCACTGACATGGGGAGCTACATTTTGAACAACATGATGAATCTTCAAAGAAAATCTTTGGGATGAATTGGAGTGGCATTTGAGAACCAGAACTAATCATCCAATATCAGTACCTGTGACTGAACGCAGTTATATCCTCACTGCACTGATCCCTCATCTAGTATAAAGCCTTCCCAGAGGAGTAGTCTCTCACTGTAGCAAATTGGATATGAACTTCTCACTAATTCCCTTGATTTCAGAAGAATCCTTGAATGTGCGGGTGTCTCTAAACATGTGGACGTAAAATGGAGGTTATTGTGATGAATGATCTCACATTAGATCCCTAAATGCTTAGGAACACTGTCTCCCACATGGCAAAACACATTTAATCCTTTTTAATAGTGTATTCTGCAGCATGGGACATATGTAATAAAACTGCATAGGTTTAGTACCTTTTTCTGTTCTAATCTTATGAAACCTCAGGCAAAAGACATCAAAATTTTGTCTTTTAAATTATATTTGTGACGAATTGTGATTAATATGAACTATGACAAAGTCACATGGTGAAAAATTTAAAACAACATGTTGCAAATAAATGAATCAAACAAAAATGTAATTTGTACCATGGGTCTTTTTGTTACATGTCACTCATTTACTCCCTCGTTCTTTCTCTCCAGTGGAGGAAAGCTCTTTCTGAGGGTTGCTCTCTGCAGGGAGGGGGGGCTGCTGAGTCAACGTTCATCAAACCGCGACTCCTAGTGGGCCTGGGCAGAAGCTCTGACCCTCGTCAGCGTGGATCATCCCTTGTCTCACGCTGGCTACCTGCCCTCAGAATCCGCTCTTGAGCGCAGAGGCCTGATTCAAGCAAAGCCCTTCAGGCTTCCATTGTCCGGCTGTATGGCTGGTGTCCTAATGAGACTCGAGTCGTAAAGGGCTTTAAGCATCCTCCACTGAAGAGCACAGCTGGAATTAGACCTCTGGGAGAGGGACACTGCTGTGTGAACGACATGTGTCACTCTTACGCAGATGAAGACACAAGGAAGAGAACAGTTCAGTAATCTCCTGAAACTTCCCCCTCAATGTGCCATTACAGCGCAGGTCATTGATCTTCTAAAACAGGGCCCATTAAACTGAGGAGCCATGTGGAGAGCCTGCTCATCTCTGACATCTCATTAAGTGACCAGCGTGAGCCACTTAGGTGTGCTTGAACAGAAAAAATAACGGCTCATTTAGATTAGGGGATGATGTGATTAACAACTGCAGAAATTGAGTTGGAAAAGGCTGTACTGACGTCTTTATCCTCTTATTGCCAGTGCTTTCTTGGTTTTTATGCAAAAAAGTGAATCTTAAATTGAAGGACATTGAAGGCATCAAACAACGGTCCATCTTTATTATGGTATCACTTTTGTTTAGTTGCAATTCAATGAGAATAAACATAATTAGGGTGAAGCATGGGGAGTTGTTCTATATAATAAGATTTTTGGTAGAACTGAATCCAATAGTGACATCTTGCTCTACATATTCTCGTGTGATCTGGCGTGACAAATGCATTTGATTTTTAGCACAGTTGAGCTGCCTGATGCTGTGTGCCAATGAAATGCATATGGTGCTGCATTCCAAACTCCTGCCTTGTAGATCCCCCTGCTGGAGTACAGTATACTAGCAGTTTAATACTGAACACTCACAACTACATCACACGTCACAAACAGTCAGCAGTTGTTACATGGTCCTGAACTGAACGATAACTGACTAGAGAAAACTGTTAATTAGGTGGCACTGGACCATAGTGCGCCACATTCAGAAGGTCTGACCTGTGGTGTATATATAAAACCATGGAAACGATACCACATCATTTTTTTCTCTAAAAATTGCTTTTGCGGCTTGTAGGAATGTGTCTGTGTAAAATGTGTATGTCACTATTGCTGTATACACTATTGACCACTATTCAAAAAAGAATATTTTAAAAATAATACAAAGAAATAATTAATTTTTATCGGTATTATTTTATACATATAAATATTTTGCAATTGCAACAATTAAAACAGTGCTGTTAAGAGCATAGTGTGTGCATGTGTGACTCTGTTTCATCCCATCATAATCTTAATCAACAGTGACGCTACTGAAATACAGCTCATAGAAAAGCTTCTCTATACACACTACTAGTAAGTACATTATT
Source organism: Ladigesia roloffi (assembly GCA_037577295.1). Classification (NCBI taxonomy): domain Eukaryota; kingdom Metazoa; phylum Chordata; class Actinopteri; order Characiformes; family Alestidae; genus Ladigesia; species Ladigesia roloffi. The sequence goes on along the minus strand of JBBKCR010000027.1, from coordinate 10,517,921 downwards.
ACATTATAATGTATATAAAATACATTATTTAGCGACAAACACTATTGGTTTTGAAGAAGAGATATCAGGTGTTATTGTGTCTTTACTGCGCTGACACTTTATGTTAGATCAAGAAAAAAGAAAATATCACTTATTTCTTTACGCAATTCCTAGTGGCTTACATGTCATTCGACAAAATATAATTCAAGATGTCAACAGGATAAAGATCCCAATCATTAAAAAAAAATAATTACAATTTTAGCTACAATCTAGAATAGCTAAACCACGATTCGGTTCGTTTCACGATTTTTGACTCACGATTCAGTTCGTATCGCGATTCATTTGCAGTAGAGGAGAGGAAAAGTTCTGAGGCGCCATTTGGATTGGAGACACCTTATCTTTACCACAAAATTATAAATCAATATTCACTTAAATACCACTTCCTTTCCATTCATACTGAGAGTCAAGAAGTCCAGTTGGAGGAGTCGACTCGTCTCTCTCGGTTCTCCGCTCCGTTCAAACAAAAGAAACGCTCTGCCCAGCTTCCCGGAGCAGGGGGGGAAAGTTTAGAACGATTCTAGGGGCCCAAAATGAAAATGAAATGGGGCCCTTTTAGGGGCTAGTAATATTATCGTATTAATAATGTTCCCCAAATGTCTAATCTTTCATGGGGCCCAAGATGTCTGGCAGCACCCCTGGCCCGGAACCACAATACTTGCTCAAAACCAGTGGCAGAGCTAGAATTTTTTTACATGGGGTGGCCAGGGTGTGGCCACTGCTATTTCAGGGGGGCCACACACACACACACACTGTACTCAAAGTTGAAATAATAACTAATCACGCGGCTCTCGATTGTCTGAGAGGCGGACCACCGGAGCCTGGGACCCGTGATATAACCGAGATATAACCTGTGATATAATTTGCCGGAGCAGCAGATTCCGGTTTTATTTTTCACATACAGTGTCATACATGGTACAACATGTCGTGAAAAGCTTACTGCAATATCCAACCATAAAAAACTGAAGAAAAAGAATTGAAACTGTCTGAAAGCCAACAGAATCAGGAACTGCCGGTAGCAAATACATTTTTGGGGTGCCACCCAGTGCCATCCCGGCAGTGTTGTGCAAGTTCACACTTTTCATGAACTAGTTCAACGTTCAGTTCACACATGCTCAAAGTGAACTGTTCACGTTCATAGCTCACAATTTAAATTTTGAACTAGTTCAAAGTTCAGTTCATTTTATTTTTAGGTGCGATATATAGTCTAA
>JBBKCR010000027.1:10477731-10504334 GCA_037577295.1 Ladigesia roloffi | reverse complement strand
GTATACGTATATACTGAATTTATACTTTATATTCCTCACCGTCAAATGTTTTGGAGAAAAATGTGACTATTTATATAGCACATTTAGTTTTACAAAAAAAAGATAAAAATTAAGTAAAATAATGGAGAAATTAAGTATACAATAAAATCAATGAAAGTGCTCATATTTAAAATATGGTAAAATTGTGCAGTTTTAACATATACTCACTCCAGATTTAAAGTTGATGCGCCAAATGATGTGTTGAACTGTGTGTGATGGAGAGCTTCTTCCCTCACCAATCTCTGGCTTGAGGGGAAGCAAAAATCAGGCGTTAGAGGAGGGCGCCCCCTACTGAACAATATATTCAACAATCAAAGATTCACTCTGGAGGGAAAAATGTCTAACCTGCAGAGGGTGCAAAAGTCCAAAATGCAACGGCTATGAGTTGGAGACACTGTTTGGACAAACGTATTAGGACAAACTTGTTTTTCAGCGTTTGGACTGAGGCGCATAGCTGCAAAGAAGGACCAACTCTACGTTAAAGTGTATGTATTTGAATGCAATTTGTCAGGCGTCCCATTACTTTTGTCCATATAGTGTATTTCTAACTTTTAGAGGGTGCAAAAGTGCAGGGTGTTGTTTAAACGTGACAAAGATAAATGCATTATCAACACTTTTGGAAAGAATTTCAATATTTTAATATTTTATGTAAAACTTTTACCTCAGTTGTGATGCAGGGAAAGGAGGCGTCAGACTTCCCACTGTACACGCGGAGACTGAATGTACAGTTGGTGATAATTGTACCCCGGAAATACCTCTTAAAGTAAGTATATATTTTGTTTTTACACACATTTGTAGCCTGAATTACAATCCCACCCACAGCAGCCATAAACCAAGTAACATGCTTAATGTTCATTGTTTCATGGGGCAGCTCGTGGTCTGGTGGTTAGGGAGTGTGATCAGAAGGCTATGGGTTTGAATCCTAGGAACGTAAATGGCACCACTAAGATTCCCTTGATCAATGTACCACCTCGCTACCCCAGACACTGATGGCAGCTCATTGCTTCATTGAATGGGCTAAATGCAGAAAAAGAATTTCACATTGCTCACACTGTGTTGTGGTGACATCTGTCCAGGCATGACTATAAGGGGCCACTTTACTTTCATTATAGGCTGTGCCAGAATATGCCCCTTCACAACAGCCTATGTAGGTTTGTGCACCACAAACAACATGCAATTGGAATTTTGCCTGTTATATTGAAATTGTAAGCTAAAAGACAGTTGCTGTCTAAAAGCCTGTAATATATATATATTTTTTTTCTTAACAAACAAGACAGGCTGGGAATTCTGGCCTGGTCTTGTCAGCTTCTAAAATGTCGCACACCATTAGCATGATGCCATACAGCTGCACCACATAGCACTGTGAGCAATTCATAGCAAGGTCATTAAAAAAAACTTTTCCCAATGATAATTTTTTATTTAAATTTCAATTATTATTTATTTAAATAAATAAAATTCTTAGATTGATCACATTTTCCATCAGCAAAATTATTTCACAAACTTGTTTTTAATTTCCTCTTAAAGGAATCATATTTGACTACAATTTAATGGGGTTCTCTGTTCTTTGAAAAAACAACAATAATTATTAATAATATTGTTGTTATTATAAGTTTAATAATTAAATATTCATAATTCAATCTCTGTGTGACTATTTTTGTATTATTTATTCTTGGCTGCTTCTAAAGATCATTTTCTCAAAGATGTGTATTGGTGTATAAGGATGACTGGTCATAATATTGAATGGAAGGCCAAATCAGTAGCTCCCACACTGTAGCAACATATTTGCAGGTCCATAATTACTCAAGCACTCTTTAAAAACAGCAGTATGCATAGTAACAAATACTTAAGATGTCCATAATTATTCCTTATTATATTTCGGGAGAGGGAGGTTTGTCATGTCCTATTAAAAACTGTAATCATAGTTCAACTCTTGCATGTCTACATTTCCTGTATGTCCACAGTATATAAATGAGGTTTATTGCACAATGTTTTGTCACACTACAGCATATTAAAGTCGCCATCATGCTACTATTAAGGATAGTAGTACCCGTAAAACATTTTCATATCCAATAAAACAACAATGCCGCATTACCACCTCCAGCATATGCCATTTTCTGCCTAAATAAACAATAACTTAACATTAAAGAATGCAAGTACAGCACAAAAAAATTTATTATTTAGTTGAATTATTATTATGAATTATTTAGTTAGCTGGCAAGCCTTAGGTAGAAAGCAATACAGGCTAATCTCACAGCCCCATGGTGGCACAGTAGAGGGTAGTGCTGTTACCTCTGCCTCCAGAGTTGGGGGGTTGAATCTGGGTCCTGGCCTTATGTGTGTGGAGTTTGCATGTTCTCCTCATGGTGGAGTGGGTTTTCTCTGGGGTGTCCAGTTTCTCCCACAGTATAAAAACATGAATGTCAGGTGAATTGGGGATTCTAAACTGTGTAAGTGAACGATGTGTGTGCCCTATGGTGGGCTGGCAACCCAACCAGAGTGAGTCCCTGCTTTAATCCTGTAGACACCAGGATGGGTCTGCGACCGAAGTCCAGAAACAAATGTAAATAAATGTACCTTCAAAGGTAAAAAGGTTGTTTGGGTCCAACTGTATATCTAACTATCCATTTTAAGTTACAGTACTTCTCAGGGGCGTAGCACACAGGGGGAGGGGGGATTCAAAAAGTTGGCTAAAATGTGATGGTGGCATTGGTTTGATCCAGGGTCTCCAGTTTCTCCCACAGTCCAAAGACATGCTTGTCAGGGGAAATTTGGGTTTCTAAATTGGCCATAGGTGTGAGTGTATGAGTGAAGGGTGTGTGTGTGTGTGTGTGTGCACCCTGAGGTGAGTTGGCACCCTCTAGTGAGGGTTAAGCGGTTACAGAACATGTGTAAGTCACACTACATTCACAATCACACAGGTATGAAAAGTGGTGAAGTTTCAGGTACCAAAGACATTTCCACGAAGGTATTAAACCAATGATAGCATTTCTAACCTGAATGGAGCAGCTGTTTTCCAACAGTGTACAATTGCAGCTCTGTAGAATTAAGACAGTATAACACAAATGACCTCAAACTCAATCACATGACCTCAGGATGGAAGAAGTCATACAGAACATGCCCAGACATGTCATAGACATTGTAGTCATTCTTTTTATTTATCTTGCCATATCTACAATTGGACGCCCACCTGAGATATCTTCTGCACTGTAAAAACAGGGAAAACTCAAAAAGGCAGCTCTGCCACAAGTTTAAGAAGTTCTGGCCCCATCTTACCCTTTCTTTATTTCACCTTGAAATATATGTCACCATATTCTTCAGTGTACATTATTCTCAGTTAGCACTACACTTCACTCTCATTTTTAGCAGGTAAACAAAGTATTTGCGGTTTTGGATTCTATTAGATATTCTACATTTGTGTACTTCAGCCCAGAAAGATTTTTGTTCGAGAAAAGGCAACCAATCGGAGCAAAGGACTAACAGGCACAGTAACAGAAACTACACAGGTGTCCACATATGACAACTGTGTAGTTTTATACAGAACAGTATAATCATTGTACATTATGCTTGACTATTTCTAACAATTCATGCCCAAACATGTGGTTTCTGTTACTGTTCCTGTTAGCCTGATGTATGTAGTTCCTTTGCTCAGATCGGTTGCCCTTTCTTTAAAAAATCCATCTAGCCTGAATTGCTCCCTGTTATGCTGAATAAGAAGATCTACACAATATGGACAAAAGTATTGGGATATATCTGTTTTTCAGGGTTTGGGCTAGATCCCTTACTTCCAGTGTAGCACAGTCTTAATACTTCAGCATACCAAGATATTGTGGACAATGCTATGCTTCCAAGTTTGTGGACAAAGTTTGAGAAAGGGCACAAAGATCCAAACTTAAAGACATGGTTGAGCCCTGACCTCAACCCCATCCAAAAGATTTGGGATGAAATGGAACAGAAATTTAGAGTCAGACCTTCACATCCAAAATCAGTGTATGACCTAATAAATGCTCAACAGAAAGAATGGGTGCATATTCCCACTGAAACTTTTGTGGGAATCTTGTGGACATTTTTCCAAGAAGAGTGTAAGCTGTTTTAACTACAATGGGAGACTGACTCCATATTAAAGTCTATTTATTTTAACCCAATATCATTAAATTGCCTGTTGGAGTAATTGTCAGGGGTCCAGTAGTTCTGTCCATATGATGTATGTATCACAAACACAATAAATTGTCTGTGTTGTGGTATCTTATCATATGACAAATGGTCACTTCACACCTACAGTTATTCATTCTCCTGAATCCAGTATTGGAGGATGCTGGAACAGAAGAGCTTGTTGTGTATGAGTCCTCCTACATTATTTTTCATAGTTTTTGAGGTGTAGGAGGTGGTTGCCATGGAGTTTCTTGCTGTTTTCTAGGCAGAAGGCCCATCTCAACTTTTATTCAGGAATAGTTTTGTTGTATTTCTTCCACTCTCTTTTGGTCCTGTGTTATCCTGTCATTGTTCTTGTGTTGGACCATGGTCCTGGAGGTACACTGTTTAATTAACCTACTTGACAAAATGGGAAAAAACTGCTCTAAAACGACATCTTTGTCCACTCCCACAGAGAAATCTCCTCCAGCTAAATAAAGCTCGACAACCTACAGACATTCTGCAGGGAGGACCCCCAGTTATCCATTCTCCTGAAGCCAGAGCTGGGGTCTGCCGGAACAGGAGAGCTCATTGTGTGTGAGTCCTCCTCATTCCTCGGAGTGGAGGAGGAGCAGCAGCAGCAGCACATCCTCGTCGGTCGTGTGGAGGGGGCTGCTGGGAGCTGCTAGAGCACAAAGCAGAGGAGAGAAGCGATGTCGGAGCTTATCACGGCCAGAGAGGGAGGGGTAGCGGTCGGGTGGTGCATGTAGATGCTATAAATATATTTCAGCTCCAAAAGAGCACTATTCAGCTTTTATTTGCGTTTCCTGAGCTCGACATTGTGAATGATAGTGCTCGTCCTCTGGAAGGCAGCCTCGGCTTAATTCGGTCCGTTTGGCAGCGGCAAATAAGACGTCCTAACTGAACGTAAGGCTCTCGTCTAGGGAAAAAACCTATTTTTGCACTAAATTGACCTCCTCGTTTTAAAAAAAGTACTCCCGAGATTCTACGAGCAGCTGTTTTTGCTGCTCCGGCAGGAGAAGAGGGAGAAGAACAAGAAAAAGAGGGACAAGGGCTGATGCTTCGAGCCAGCAGAATGGAGGAGTTTGTAACAGAAGAGGACGAGCCGTGGTACGACCAGAGAGACCTGGAGCAGGGTGAGTAGCATGGAAGTGAGGGATTAAAGCGTCATGTTTATGGAAAAAAGCAGAGGCTAGGGGTTTACAGGCCTGGTGACATCGGCTACAGATGTGAGCAGGAGCCTGAAGGAGCAGCTGGGATCTGAGAGCCTGAGTTTGGTCATAAACAGAGTCTGGAGGGCCATCTACTCACCCTCTGTGAGTCCTGAGATGCTACATAGCCTCCCCCTTACCATAACACAAAAATAGCCTCGTTGACAGCCAAGCTGCTTGTACCTCTGTTTCCAGGTTTCTTTAAGACAGAGAGAGGATGGGGCTGCTTTTGTTTTACAGGCCATGGCTTGTTATTTACAAGCTGAGTATTTGTACATAATAAATAGGCTGCTATATTAAACTGGGATAAGCCCACTTGTGCTTCCTTATGATGGCTAAGCTTCACGTGTCTCACTGAATGATTTGCACTCATTCTTTATTCAGACTGTCGTCTAGTTGTTTGGTCCCACTTTATCTTTAGTATCCCCATCCTCTCATCAGATCTCATCGCATATTTGCCTCTGTAGACCAACTAGTTCAATCTCGTCAGAAGAGACAGGGCAGGAGTAAACTCAGTACATTCTCTGTCTCTCTTTCTCTCTCTCACTCACACACTCACTCACTCACTCACTCTCATACTCTAGGTCTCTCTCTGACTCCCCTCTTTTATTCTCTCTCTCATACACACACACACACTCTCACTGTCTCTTTTGCTCTCGCTGTCTCTCTCTCTCTCTGTCAGAATGATGTCATTGCCCTTTGTCTACCCTCTGCTTATACTGCTTTGTCATAAAGTGCTGGGTTACAGGACAGCTCAGCACTGCTTGATATAGGGACACCTTGTTTGTTTTATAAGCTCTAATTTGACACCCCGAAACTGACTGTACTCAGCTTTAGGAACCTGAGAGCAGTCTGATTTGGTAGAAAATGAAAGGAATGTTTGGGTAGGGATTTCTCCTTCTTTGCAGCTTTTGAGCAGATTGGAACTTGGCGTAAGACGTTCTTGGCCCAGAAATGTTATGAAGGAGTCGGGAGGGGAGTCAAGTTGGACATTTCCAACAGCTGTGAATTCTTGCTTCAAATGGTTTTATCTGAGTAAAGGGTGATTTGTACACAAACACAGTGTAAGGACTGAGCTTTGGATTCCCCTTGATTTCAATTTCCAGGGCTGCGGCAGGTTAATTTGCTAGTTTAATTAGATTGGCTCACATTGATTGCATTGATTTAACTGGGGGGCTACAAAGCGTGAATAAAAATGTCACAGCCTTCATGGGTCTAACATGTAAAGCAGAACTGATCTGCTACAGAATTCTTTTTTTCAAGCTTAGATGTAGTCTCTATCACAATGAGATTATCCAAGCATAATTTAATACTCTTTGACTCACACCACTGCTAATGGCTGTGTGGCGATTCCACACAGGCTCCTTTTGCGGAAATTTCTTATCGACCTGGCCTGGTAAGCCCTGCGCATGCAGAGGAGCAATCAATCAGAAGAGAAATGGTTTAAGTCCCAGTAGAGGGAGTGAACTTTGAATGTAGTTGGTCAAAATAGGTCAGCCTTGAAGAGACGAAGATTTAAACGCCAGATGTCTGGGGGTTCTCCTAGCTTCTGGCATGGGGTTAGCAGTCATTAGATGTTCTTATACTGGACAGGTTTTGTCCTGTGGTGGGATTGATTCACTGACCGAGAAAGCAGCATTGCTGAATATCATCAGAAGGCTGAGGATGAAGATCAAAAATAGGTGGGAAGTGCATTGTGCAGTTGGCATGGAGTCTCACTCTCCCTCTTTCTCTGAATTATTCAATATTTGATTAGGTGGCATTAAGCCTGGGTTGATCTGATTAGAGACTGGAGGGGGAGGATTAGGTCTGTGAGTGGTGGGAGTGGGTCGCTCCATCCTTACCAAATGGGACAACAAAAACAGGCCCACATAAGCCATGAGATCTGATGTGATTTTTGAATATACATGAAATATGCAAACACAGTACTAGTGTTTAGTTATTGTTAATCAGCCTGTCAGGTCCAAATCCTCTGAGCTAAAATATATTTTAGCTTATGTAACACCAGTTTCTGGGTCGGCACGGTGTGGGTTTGATTGTGTTTTCTTTGTTGTAATGACAGATTTATGCCTTGTTTTGAAGCTGCATGCACGTGCAGGAGTGTTTCAGGCACGTGGCGCCGTTGCATCGCCCTTGGCCATAGAATGAGAGATAATGGAATGTGAGTGGTTTTTGTGCTTATGTTTATTTCTCCTTACTGGAATATGCCTGATTAGCCGGCTGAAACACTCCGGAAGTGTAACTGGGATCCTGTACTCCATTTGCACTCTGAAAAGGAGACCTAATCTAATTTCAGTGCTATTATTAGATTATTTGGTTCACCATGTTCTACTTGATGTTATGCTCTGGTTAACCCAAGAATACATTATGCAGGATTTGTTGGCAGCTGACATGTTGATATCATTCTAACTGGCAACAGTAGCTTTTATTGTTTACAACATTAGTATTGACCGAGTGAGCCTTGTCCTTATTTTTGGTGGGTGAGGAGGACTTGATGCCCTATTAAAGTCTTGAAGCTTCTTTAGCATCATAGAGTGTGGTGTGGGAGCTACTGTCTGTTTATATATCATTGCCCCTTATTTTATATAAACTTATATGAATGGGACAAAAGAATGGAACAATTTAGGGACTTCAATGACATTGCAATAAAAGACTTGGAGTTCCAGCTTCCACTTTTCTTGGAAGGCTTTCCACAAGGTTTTGGAGTGTTTCTGTGGGAATTTGTCCTCATTCATTTTGTAGAGCATTTATGAGCACTGCAGTTGGGCTTGCAGTCTCCATTCCAGTTCACTACCCAGGTGTTGGATGGGGTTGAGGTCAGGGCTCTCTGTGGGCCGGTCAATTTCTTCCACATCCAGCCATGTTTTTATGGAGCTTGCTTTGTGTACTGGGGCACAGTCATGCTGGAATAGAAAATGTTCCTCCCAAATTGTGTCCACAAACTCGGGATCCTGGTGTTGTTTTGGTATGCTGAAACATTCCCCGGTACTGGAAATAAGAAGCCCAGCCCAAACCCTGAAAAACGTTTGTCCCAATACATTTGTCCACATTGTGCATTTATACGGGCAGTAATGAAAATTCTTACCATACGGAATATTACCTTACGGCACTTATCTTGGAAAATCTTGCAAAAATTCCATCTACAGTTGCCTCGGTGACGGTCTGTGGGTGCTTCAAGCAAGGCTGAAAGCGTAGCTGTGCTATAGGGTCGTCTCTTTTTACATTTGTTTCTTTCCCATCAGTTCCCTCAGTCTGTACTCTCAGTAGTGCACTGGCACTCAAGAGCTACGTCTTTATCTGTCTGCTCTTATGAGATATTTCGGAAATGGCAGAACAAAGAGCTTTGTCTCTGACTGAACTCAGTTACAGCAGAGGGAGGGAGTGGGCAAGGAGTTCTCTGACATATGAGTGATATTATAAAATACATGCTGGATAGCAACTAGATAGCAACTGTTCTCCATACAGAACTAGAGCTAGCAGTAGGTGGGGCAGCTGGTGTTCTGGTGGTTATGGTGTAGCTCCTGCGAAAGGAAGGATATAGGTTTGAATCCCAGGACTGCTAGTGGCACCACTGAGATATCCTTGAGCAAGATACCCTACGCACAGTTCCCCGAGCACACCCGGTGCCGGCCCCCCACTTCTTTACTTGAAAGGGAGAAAGAAGTTCACACTGTTCATGCTGTGCTGTGAGCATGCATATCTGTAAGTGCTGTTTTATTTTACTTTAGGTGCACAAAATATTTAATTTAAGTCAAATACAGGCCCGAGTAACTTTAATGTTTAAGTATAATCATAACATTGGTAGCTGTACCTGAAACCTAGCAAAATGAATGTTAGACCCCTACAAATAAGCTAATAGATTTGTTAGAATTAGTTATATTGTCTCAAGAAATGTTATGTACAAAACACTTGTACTCTATTTTGAAATCAAAAGAAAAATGTACAGATAATGATTTGGTGGCTTGGTGATTAAGGATCTGCTCCTCGATCACAAGGTTGTGTGTTTGAATCCCAGGACTGCTAGAGGTGCTGTGTTCCTGGCCACTCACCTTCACCTGGTGAAAGGGTTACATTTTCACATGTTTCATATTCAGATGTTCACACTTTGCTGTACTGTGGTGTGTTCACACTTTACACACACACATTTTTTTTTTATCTAGTTTGCATAAGTGATTCAAACTATAACTGCAAAATTGGCATTGTTTTATTTTCTGGTTTCAGATTTTGTCACGTAGGAGTGAGAGAAATTCGCATGATGTGAAGGAGGGAAAGGAAGAGTGCCTGCAAACAAAAAAACAAATGCTGGGAGAAAAATACAGGCCCTCACTGGAAAAATAACAGCCTTTAAATATGCCTTATCTAAGTTTCAGTCCAAAAAATGCAGCTTTTTGTTTTCCCTTGTAATTTTCTGCCACTTTCTGGGAAGGAAATAAACTGGGCTTTCCTCCTCCTCAGTTTTGTGACCTCTGCAAATTTACAGCAGGTAGAGGTGAAATTGAAAAATGTGAGTATTCCTTTAATTCTCCCTTAAAGACCTGCCCTGTTGGGTCTCATTATCTACTGTTCCACTCTGTCACCAGTCTGGAGACCCCAGGGATCAATGCGAGAACACACACTCACATTCATATGTGCTGCACAAAGACAACAGGACCACATGGCAACAGAGCTCCCACGCATGATTTATGTGTGAGCTGCTGCATGGTCCCATGTTACGGGGGGCTTTGCTTTATTGCAGACAGTGTATTTCATGATAAATAACTGCCTCTGTATCTATGCAATGGGGGTTAATGTTTTTAACCTTGTTGAATCCTCCCTATGTGCCTTCCCTCCTGCAGTGGTTCTGTCTTTGCACAAGAATGGTTTTCATTTTGTCTGTATCTGCAGTCTCGGAGCTGACAGGACTTTATATCTGTATTAGCCCTTGTGCGTGTGTGTGCGTGTGCGTGCGTGTGTGTGTGTGTGTGTGTGCTGAGGTACAACAAAGCTGGCATATTGCGCTGGGAGGAGCTGTAGCTTCATGTTAGGACTGTCTCCATTGATGGAGAACAGTGATGCACAGATAACAACAAAATAGCCGGAGGTGTTTCATGAACAAACATTTATGCTGTCTAAAAAGACAGTGATGTTCTGGTGGATAAAGAGGATGGGTGGGAATCTAACATAAAAAAATCTCTTCATACTGCACAAAATCTGGACATTTAGCACATTGCTGCTTTTTTAAGATGCATGCGTCTTTTTCCCCAAACATGGCCCATTTTAACTAGGTTATTTGCAGTTGCCCTTGTTCTGCTTTTTGACTTCACCTTGGTTAATGTCACTGTAGCATAAAAAAACTCATTTGGGGTTGGATGAAATTAGAATATCTATTCAGCCTCCCCTTTTTTAATTTCTGCCACAGGCTGCACACCAAATCCACAAAAGACAGTCTCAGGCTGCCAGCAGGACTTATATCAACATGAAGCTAGCATATAAAAGCAGGAAATGGTTTAAACAGCCAAAGCATGGGGCCCAAATGGTGTACAAGAGTGAATAAAAGTTCAGTTTTGAATGTGTTGAGTTTTTATAGTCTTAACTGATCTGTTGTATGCTTTACTCATTTTTAGCAGGACAATTTGTTGGCTGATCTAGTCTCACTGATTTGCCCTATTAATGTCTCCGAACCCTTTCCCATCTGTCCACTTTCCATATGTCTCATCCTTCCTGCATACTGTCTCCCTTTGTGTGCACTTCTTAGATCTACACTTGGCAGCAGAGCTGGGGAAGACCCTGCTGGAGCGCAATAAGGAGCTGGAGGACTCACTGCAGCAGATGTACATCAACAATGAGGAGCAGGTGCAGGAGATTGAGGTAAGGGCCAAGCCAGTGCACAGTTTATGTGGAAAAAAAATCTTTCTGCCATTTGGGACAGTTCAAGCCGTTCAGTTGCTAATGTGTCCTTTTAGGGTCTGTTTTGTGCAAATGTTTGTGATCGTATTGAGGGTTTTTGTTAGGAAAAAACAGCCTGTTTGGAGGAATAGTGTAATATGCAGTGTGTCCGTCATAATCCCTACACACACAAGACCGCAATTTCACATAAAGATGTCATTGTTCATTTGAAAATGAGGCATAAATGCCAATATCCACAAACCAATAAGAGTTAATTAAAAATAATTCCATTATATGCTCAGAACCTCTGGCTTTAATTGATCCATCTAAGGAATATCTCCAATTTTTTTATAATGAAATTATTCTTCATAGAATATAGTGTTCAAGTTTGGCAACATGCTATACACCCCTCATTTCATGTAGTCCATGTATGTTCTACAGCAGCTTTGCATCTTTTCACACTGTGTTATAAGGAGTGTTGTTTCCAGGGCTGCTGATTTGAATATAGTACAATACAAGGCAAACAATCGGGACAGAACTAATCTGCACAGATCAGTCTCATAGTACAGGTCAGGAACAAAAAGAGTCTGTTTTGATGCTGTCAGAACTGGACCTTAGAGGAAAAATGCCCCTTTAAATAATCCTTAAAATTATTAAGGGTAATATAAAGTCTTTGAGGAGCATCTAAAATTTAGTTTTCAGAAAACTATTACATAAATGGTTACAGATGTGATGTGATTCCTACGTTGCTGTTTCAGATTATATAGAGATTTTTAAAAATATCAATTCCTGGCAGAGAAGTACATAGAAGACTAAATTATATCTCTTAATAACATTTTATATTTATGAGTATTTGACGATTACCAACATTACCCAAAGACATTTAGATTTATTAGTCATTTTGGATAGTAACTAAAAAAGTTATATTTGTCATCACGACCCTTAATTCCATTTCAAAAGACACTCGAATCAGTTTTTCTGCCAGTTTTGTGATGTAGGACACATTGAGTGAAGAAACAAATGACCTATTTGAAACAAGGCAATTGCGTTTACTGTGTGTGCGTGCATGTGCATGTGCGTGTGCATGTGTGTGGTTGTGTGTGTGTGGTTGGGGGGATTTCTACAGCTCACCTGTCACATTACCAGATCTGCCAGTCACTGTTGCACAAAGACTTGGGAACAATGAGTAAAATTGTTGGAAGGATAAATTTAGTCATTTGCAGAATGGCTGCACCAGTGAAGTAGTCAAGTAGACTAATGGAATATGTCTTATCGCGTGTTTGCTGCTAATATGAGTTTATGAGATTTTTATATTAGAAGGCCAATCAGAAAAGAATCACCTCTTTTAATTATAAAGGTACATTATTATGTTCGCTTTAATCCTTTAATCCTTTAATCCATTGTATGTATTGTAAGTATAAATGAATTAGGAACGCTTTTTAAAATAGCTTTTTCGCAACTGTCCAAGTATTTTAATTTGAGATGGGCCTGATCCGATATGATATTGGTATTGGGTCAGATATATCCATAAATCCGATATCGGTTGGACAGCCCCGATCTCGATATTCCAGTTCGCAGTTTGCCCTGGACCTTGAACTCGATGCTGTCTAATATGAGATGCGTCAATTTCAAGCTGAGTGAGCTTTGTTTTGAACAAATTGTTGCTCGTTTGGAGATACTAGAGTTTGGACATTTCAAAAAGACAAATGGCTACTTGCAATGTGTGTAAAGCCAGCGTGCCGCGGGGTGGAAATACGGTTGCATCATGCAATACAACCTGACAAATAGTCCACCTTAAGTACAGTGGTTAGATTAAACTCTGCCCTGTCTTGTCTCCGAATTCACATTATTTTGAAATCTAGTTTTGCACCTTATTTAATACACAGTTGTTGCTGCTAGAATCGACAGAATACTTTTTAGATGTTTCTGCCAAGATTGTTGTGTTTTTTTATATTTACAACATTTTACAGCTGTTGCTGCTACCTTCTTCTGAATTATACATAAATTCCATTGGAATACCTTTAAATTCAGTGTAGTCGTGTATATTTTTTTGCTCTTTAAATAAGTGATTTTTAGTTTATTAATTATGTATTTTATTATTTGATTATTGTAACCTTACTAACAAAGAACACAATTTCAACCAAAACAGTGCTAATATTAAAGTAAAAAAGTGTATTTTATCAGAATCAGTATCAGTATTCATGTATCAAAATTGGATCAGAGCTGGAAAAACGTGGAACGACCCATCACTAATTTCAACTGTGATAGTACTTACATGATGCTCGCATTTCATGGGGCTGTTTTTCTGAAGTACTCAGAAGTACTCCCCACCGGTTTCTTGGGACTGTATCACATGAGAGACTGAAATGTGAAGCCTTGCTGTTTATGCATAGTCTAACTGGGTCTTTGGGGTGCTTCGCTTTTACACAACTCATGTGGTTTACAAGCTGATTTGCACTGCTTTTAAATTGGCACATCCACTCCGCCAGCTTTCACGCAATAACCGTCACAATTGTGGCAAAGGACAGGCATTTTTGATGGACAGCGAATTGTAGAACAACAATTTAAATTGAAATGCTGCTAACATTAACACACTTTAGTGATTCTGCAGACTAGCACTCATTTATGCTAACAGGCTTTCTAGGGGAAACTGGACCATTTTCTGTTCCTTCTGTTGTAAATTGGACATAAAACTAAGCTAACAGGCTCAGTTAACATTTATTTATATTTATGGTACTTGGCAGATGATCTTATCCAGAGCGACTTACAGGGAGAGTCCCCCAGGAACAGCTGAGGGTTCAGTGTCTAGCTCAAGGACACATAGTAGAAAGTTTGAATTTAAACCTTGTGGTCACAAGCAAGTGTTTCACCCTCTAGGCTCCCACCAGCCTAATTCAGAGATGACGTCTTTTAAAAATCAGCATTGAAGATATGCCATCCAAATAATGGAATATTTTGTTTCAATGTATTGTTTTGAGCATCAAAATCATGAAGAATAACTGCCATGTTAACTGTGTGCTATCTCACAAAGTAATTCACAATAACCCTGAGAATAGTGGTGGTAAATGGAAAAAAGTTCGAAGCGAATTACAATGTTTAGCCTCAAGTGTTGATGTTGCAACCTGCTCAGATGGCACATGCTCAAGATTTGTGACTGCATCTGGCTGTCAATGTAAACAAGCCGATGAAATTACACAAAATCAATACAGGGCTAAGTGACAGTCCACCAACACGCTAAACTTTTAATTTTTTGCATAAGATTTTTCCACGATTTGTCCTAGGGTTAGTCTCTGTTGCCCTCTGACTTGTTGGGTCATTATAATATAGATGCACATATCGGTGTTCAATTACGCCAGTTTAAAAACATAAACTTTTGCAAACTATTCCATTAGTCAGAACCATTAACACAACCATCAACTAGGAAGTGAGGTCATAATTTGGCCACTTTTGATGTATTGACTTGGGCTTCTGAAAGTGGATATCGATATGTTTGTTTACACTGTGATGGACTGGTGTTTTGTTCTGTGGTTGCTATATTTCTGCATATATTTGTGTATAAATATTTGTTTTTTCCCTTATCCAGTACTTGTCCAAGCAACTAGAGATGCTGCGGGAGATGAATGAGCAGCATGCAAAGGTGTATGAGCAGCTAGATGTGACGGCACGTGAGCTGGAGATCACCAATGAGAAACTGGTTCTTGAGAGCAAGGCTTCACAGCAGAAAATAGACAGGTGAGTCACAACTAGTCAAATGGCATGGTGGAGATATAGACCATGACCTAATAAATTTCCCCATGGCTCTGGTTAAAATTGACCATGACTTAAACTCTCTGATATTCACACTTCTGGAGTCTGTGCTGATATAGACCTTCGTACTCTGGGGTCAAAATTCAGTTATCGTCCTCTTTTCAGCCATCAGCCGCACACATTGGACTCTTTATGAAGTTAGTTACACTAAATCATAACTGATCATAAATGATATCTAGCTGAACTCCTACCTGATCTTTACATGATTCAGTAGTATCGTATGTCAACAAATCTACTTTGTTGGTAATATGACCTGAAATGTCATCAGAAGTCCTCAAAGTGCATTAAGAGAACCTATTTAAATAAATGAGACAAAAATATTTCACTTGGTCATATATTTATTGAGGAAAATGATCCCAAATTACATTATCGGTGGCAAATGAATGTGAACCTCTAGGAATTTAAAGGTGAATACAATAAGTGTTGCTGCATCTGTGCCAGGACAGCCTGCAGTCATTGATGGAACAATGAACTATACCAGCAAATGCTAAAGGAAAGTGTCAGGACATCCGTCTATGAACTGAAGAAAAAGTAGGTAATGTATCAAGACTATGCTCCTAAAAGTAGTTTTACCAAAGAAAATTTAGGGACGAATACATTTGGAAGGACCGGAATTGAGTAGTTCATGCTAGGAAACCCACCAACATCCCAGACCTGACACTGCCCTGCAAGGAGGAATGGACTAATTATTCCAAGCTGGTGCACAGAACTGATCAACAGTGACCGGGAACGTTTAGTTGACGTTTTGCTGCAACAATGGGATCACACCAGATACTGAAATGAAAGGTTCAGACACTTTTGCCACTGATAGCTATGTGTTAATGGATAAATTTCCTTTATAAATAAATGACCAAAATAAACAATTAGCTGTGTTCTTATAATGTACTTTCACTGCTGATAACTTGTGTGAATATCTGATGTTGTTTCAGGTCATATTTATGCAGAAATTAAGACAATTCTAAGGGGTTCACAAACTTTCAAGCACCACTGTAAGTGTAAATCATCCAGATTTTTCCTATAAATACCCCTCTTCAATTTATTGTCGTTAACAAATAAAATATAATATTCCAATTTTGAATTGTTGATACATAAAAACAGACCATGAGCATGAATTTGTTTCCATATACCAGGGTGACTTGTATGGACATGATGGATAATCGATTGGCACAACAGCTGTCTGAAGTGGCTTCTCCAGTGTTTAGCTTTACAGTAAAATATTGTTCAGTTTTGTAGCCGTCTCCTAAGTCACATCGACTTGGATGTGGTTTGAGAGAGGTTTTGAGGATTTGCTGTAATTGATTTTATCCTTACATGCCCCAAAGTGAAAAGCTATTGAATTTCCTTTGGTATATGGTGTATGGTGTCAGTAATTTATTTATTAACGGGCATGCAAAGGGATCTCTTTTTATACACTCTGTAGGAGATATTCCACATGCTGACTTGCTCCTGTGATGATGTAACCTTACCCAACACTGCTTGGGCTCTCCAAAAAGCCTTACAAGAGAAGGAAAAGATGTTCTTAACTTTCAGTGCAGTTGATTTAGGTCATTCAAAAATATATATATTGGGCTTTTTGACCTGATAAACAGTGTTGGAAGCAGCCGGCAGTAAAATATGGACAAAAGGTTTTACAGCGACAGTGAAATGTATTAATTGTACATGCAGATGTTCTTCTCATCAGATGCAGATCATTTTCAGATCTCATGAGATACAACCAAAAACTGAAATACCTGATGTTTTAATTCAGTTTCAAACACTCTGTCTTAACTGCATGACCATGTGTTTGTGCAGGTTGACAAGTACCATGGAGCTGCTGCAGGGGCAGGTGGACACACTTACTGCTCGCGTGGAAGAACTGCGCACACTTGAGGAGCTCCGGGTTCGTAGGGACAAGAAAGAGAGACGAAAGACTGTGCACTCCTTCCCTTGCCTTAAAGAACTCTGCACTGCACCTAGGTACCATCTCCTCTCTGACCACAGATATGTGGGGAAATTGCTATGTGCATGTATAATGGTTTTGTATTATTCATGTCCTCTTAAAATGATGGCTAGGTTCTTTTCCATTTACCTTCCATTAAGTTTGTTTACGTTTTGCCCTGGAGCATGCATGGAGCCCTAAATCTCACCATAGCATGCATGCCTAAAGTTTTTTTTAATGAAGTAGACTGTAATAAATGGGATTTTAAATTGGAATAGAGACGCTACAGGATGTTAAGTTCTTGTCCATGAAGTAACAGAAAACTTTTCTGTTCTGTCTGGTCTTTCAGGTACGAGGATGGCTTTTCGGTGTCTGCCCAGGGTAGCGGTGACCTTCAGGAGCAGCCCTCAGCAAATGAGGAGAATGAGCAGCTCCGTGCAATGGTGGCATCTCTCCGGGCATCCGTGGCTGCCGAACGCGGCCGACGTGAGAATGCAGAGCGCGAGAGTGCCACCGTGCTGCAGGAGTTTGAGCGTCTGGAGCAGCGGCTGCTGGGCGCTGAGGGCTGTCAGCGCCGTGTCCACGAGCTGGAGGCCGAGCTGCAAGAGATGCAGCAGCTTCGCAGGTCACGTGCCCGTCTCCTGACCGGTGAGGATGGCCTGGAGCAAACACTGCTCAACAGCGCCCCAGAGACCGACACTCCCGAGGACGCGGCCGCTTTGGCGCAAGAGGACGGAGGCTCAGGTGAGACGCCAGTGCGCAAAAGCTGCAGCGACACGGCTCTGGACGTCATCTCAGCAGTGGATGCCTCAGGCAGGCGCAAAGGAAGCTACGCACTGCATGCCAATGGTGTGCGCAAGCGTGGCATGTCTATCCTGCGTGAGGTGGACGAGCAGTACCATGCGCTCCTGGAGAAGTATGAGGAGCTCCTGGGTAAGTGCCGGCGCCACGAGGAGAGCCTGCGACACGCTGAGGTGCAGACATCCCGCCCCGTGTCCAGGGATCCATCTATGAAGGAGTGCCGAATGGCCGATTCCCGGGAGGCGCCACAGACCCCACCTTCCACACCCGAGGCCATGGAGGGCATCAGCAGGCAGGTGGAGGCTGTAGATAAGAGGCTGAGCCAGAACACGCCAGAGTACAAGGCCTTGTTCAAGGAGATCTTTTCACGCCTCCAGAAGACCAAGACCGATATCAACTCCTCCAAAGGGAGAAAGAGTGGAAAGTAACTTGCATTTTGATCAGAGAAATGTGCCACCGAACATTTCTTTCATGCTACCCCTGGTGTTCTCAGTTCCAGTTCTGGGGATCTACTGCCCTGTGTTCAGTGTTCCTTACTCAAAGACCTAATCCAGTGTCAATAAAGGGCTTGAGCACAGCTGATGAGCTGAATTAGTTTAGTTTGGGTGGAAAATAAAACTGCAGGAGAGTGGATCCACAGGACTGGCGCTTAGAAACACATTTCTACCCAACTTAGTCAATTGCTTAAAAGGCCAGATCTGGAAAACATTGGAGAAGGCAACTTCATGCTAGTGTGCTAGCATACAGCATTTAGCTACGGTAATCTGTTGGGTTTTATTTGCCATATAGGTGCACTTTAAATCAAGATAAGCACCAGCTAAAAAACCTCTTGTCTGACTTCATTGTCAGTTCTTTCAGAAACTGGGAAGTTGCTGAGTTTACAGTACAGGTCATAACTCACTGAATTTATAGGAACTTAACTCTGGTATTTATATTGAAAACCTGAAGCAGTTCACTGCTGACTAATCCTCTCATTTTACACTTGTATCACCTGCACCACTGTGTCTACTACAACCTCAATTCTGTAACCAGTCCTTTCCAGTATTAAAAGACGCTTTGCTTATAAGGGGGGGTTTATACATTTATTACTTTGAGAATGGATGGGTGTGAGTGAGTTGATCCAGCATGATCTTTTCTGCAACAGCAAAATATAAAAAAATGTATGAATGTCTGCACCAATAAATGGAGAAATAAAAACAAATTTCAATCTGAACACTTTTAATGTTGACACAGATGAACAGTAATCTCCAACTTCCACAGTGAGAGCAGTACAAAGAGAGACCAAAACAAGAAGCAAGTGCAAAAACTGTCACCTGACATTACAGGCAACTTTGTCCAAAGAAAAAAATCAAAATGGAGTGAAGAAACTAGGACAGAGCTATGCGCCAGACATCTTTCCCGTTCGGAGTTTAAAACCGTGAGGTGAAACCACAGCTGGATTGAGGACAAAGGAGAAATATGATCAATTAAAAGAACACCCCAAAACCTCTACAGCCGTACGACCCAAACACTTCTCTTAGAGTTCTGACTTAATGTTTTATGCCTCTTAGGTTTCACAGATCTTGGTAAGCAGCTTGTGATTGTAAATAGTGGAGGCACAGTCAGTGATGTTTGTAATTCATCAGTGGAGCAGTTTTAATACTTGAGGTTCTGCAAGTGAAAACAGCCCTTTCCACTTCGTAAAATCTCTTTAGCACTTGCTGACAGCTCCCACAGGCCACGAGAGAACAAAGGGCACATTCCACAAATTCAAGCACCTGCCGCCTTTGGAATTGGAAACAATCGGGAGAGAGCGAACACAAACTAGATTTTGGGACATAGAAACTAGAAAAAGACAAAGCAAAAGAAGAGAGGGGACCCAAAATGGCAATATTCTTTCAGCATCACAGTTCACCTATTTCTACTGGCCTTTACATTTGGTCCATTCAAAATCAAGCCAATTGGATGAGGCACCAGATGAAACTATCGTTTCCAACAAGGAGCAGCAAGTGAAGAGCGTGTGTTGCTCTGAGAGAGGGAGGGACAAATAAAAGATCAGTTTTAATGTTACATTTCAAAAGGCAAAAAGCTCCTCAACTTCGTGCTACAGGAATCATTTTTAAGGCCACATGGCGAAATAAATGGTCACATGAACACACACACACCACAACTACAGGAAGAAGCTAATCAGTGGAGCTCCTCTAGTGGACAGGAGGTCAACACTAAGAAAAAAAACTACATCCTCACTACATACTTAGGACCACATGTACAAAACCTCATCCTCTAGTTACAATTTAGCCAATCAGGTACAGACCTGCGCTCCGCTGTCAGCTCTATGTACATCTAAAGGTATCAGCTACAACCAGACACGCTAACCACTATACACAGATTATCTCAAAAGGCAAAAGACAAGACATTTGTCCTCTGGGTTGAGGGAAGCCGCGAGTTCTGAGGGAATGCCTGTGGCAAAACATTAGCAAGCGGCACCATCTCCAATTACTCTCATCAAGGCAGATCATGGTAATAAAAATACAAAATAAAAAAATGAAGGAATGTCAGACAAAAAAAAGCAGACAAGACAAGAGAGGGGTGGGGCAAGTGACACAGGAGGAGGAGCATAAGGGGGTGTGAAGATTACTAATAACAGCCATGTCAAAAGTATCCAAGTGTTTTCTTTATGAAGATTCTTTTCCTCTCTCTTTTTTTTTCCTTTTTTTAACTTTTATATACAAACAAACCAAAAACACAAAATTTGGATTGTGCACGTTTTGTTTGTTTTTCACATATATATTTTCAAAGCCTCAATACACATTGGAAGGGAAGGGAGGAGGAGTGAAAGGAAAGGGAAGGAATGGCAGAAGATGACAAACTGTAGGAAGGTGGACGGAGTGAGAGAGAGACTGTTTTTGTGTAGTTTAACCAGTTAATCCATGAGGAGGAGGAGGATGATGGGGATTTAAGTAAACAGCCAGGGAGCACACTGAGGGGAGAATAGAGGGAGGAGGGATGTTGGAGTGGAAAAGCAGCTGGGGTTCGGGAGTGGCTTAGTCTTTCCAGTCCTTCTTGATGTTGAGGTTCCACTCCCAGGACAGGTGGTCATGCTTGTCATCATCGGTGAACTTAGACTTTATATTGTAAGTGCCACGAGCCAGCATGCCTTTGGGCGCCTCTTCTAGCGGGGTCAGGAACTCGTACTCATTCGGCCGAGGCCCGTAGCTGCCCACCATGTAGTCGGACTTGTCAACTAATGAAGTAAAAAATAAATAAAAAATGCTTGTTAATACACTAGACACTTTGATGTGCCAGTTTCAGAAAGAGAATGTCAGTATTTTTCCACACAAGAGTACATTTTAAAAATCATCAAAAAGAGAAAATGGTGCCAAACTTACGCTTCACCCCTTTCCTAAAGGTCTGCTGTACATACTTAAGTCCTGAGACAATCTCCTTGTTCACCTGGAAAGAGATTCAAAGAATACTACATCAGATTCAGAAAGATCCAAGACCACAGACAGGTGTGTTAGCATTGCTGAATCCACTTGGCCAAAAGTTTTAACCGTGTTCATTATTTCAGCCCAGATTTACATAATCTGGGACAAATAATGTTACAAATAGACAGGATGTGGGCAAAGGTTTACAGTATAGGGCCCTTCTTCAGTAACTGAAGTAGTCCTTGGTAATATTGCAGTAAAGCATGGTGGGCCACAGATAAGTATCCCTACTGCCGCTATGCTGAATTAAATGATTGGAATATGATTGAGATATGGGTGGGGAAATGCCAGGGAACATCAGCGTTTGCTGACTATTGGGTAGGTTAATAGAAACAATCCACTTGCTCATTCATCTTCTAATACTATAAACCAGAGAAAAGCTACCTATCTATGGCCGATCCTGTCCTGAAAGGACTAAATTGTTTAAATGGATCCAATAGGCTAACAAAAATAGATATATATTAAAAAAAAAAAAAAAACAGCCAATCCAGTGTAATGTGTATTCTTTTAAACACTTCCATAAATAATAGAGCAATATATTGAACAACACCTGAGCAACAACAATCATTTTCAGCTGAAGACTTTAGTACTTTACCACAGCCAGAAATTAATGTTACAAAAAGACTCCCTGGGATAACTTAGGACAGGCCTAGAGAAAACAGCTCTGCAGAACCTGTTAAATATGAAAGTCCCCCACCAAGGATCAAACAATTCAGCATCAAAAGCTCTGACAGCCATCACAAATTTGACCTCTCTAAAAGGAATTTGGTATTAAGGTAAGTGTCACTTTTTCATGTGTTCACAGTAGATTACTTTAACAAACCCAGACAAGCAGAACCAGGAAAAAAACAGGTTAGAAGAACTTGGAGGACCTGGATGAAAAGTTTGTTTAAAAAAATATTCTGAACAAAAAATTGCGGTTTAAATTAGATTTTACAAAGATAAGAAAAGAACCAGGTGGCTCACCTTGAAGCTGATTTTTATCCTGTATTCCACTCCTTCTTTCAGAATAAAAGACTGTTTCTTATAGCTCTCCAGGTCACCTGAAAGAACACAAGCCCAGACAAAAACCGTCATTAACATTCCAGAACTTATTACGACTTCATTGATCTCTTTCTACATTCAATTTTCTGACAACAGATCTGATCCTTCATCTGCATGTAACTTTACTTCCATGCCCAACAGTGGCCCTCATTTAGACCCCATTTATTTCCTCTTTGAATGCTGGGATGAGTAAGTATAATAGATGCAAACATCAAACTATTCTTGCCATTTGTATGTATGTAACACAAGCACTTTCATGACTTCAGGAAAAGCAGTGTGCAGTTCTAGGTTCTACACAGCAGAGGGCAGCGTTTGCGATATTCTATCAGTTTCCTGAGCCGGGAATCCTTAAACAACTTTTCCTTTCCTCCCAGGGAGATTTTACTCAGGAAACTCCTCACAAAAATGCTGCAAACTTGCCATTTTCAAAATGAGCTAATTCCCCATAGAGCTTTTCACTAATTATTATGGATCTAGGAAATTGATCACTTTTATGGGGCAGCTGGTAGCCTAGTGGTTATGGAGTTGCCCCATGTGATCAGAAGACCCTGGGTTTGAATCCTAGGACTGTTAGTGGCACCACGGAGTTACCGCTGAGCAAGGTACCCCCCACACACACACACTGCTACCCAGGAAACCCTCATTGGTGGCAGCCCACAGCTTTACATTGTGAAATGGGTTAAATGCAGAAAAAGAATTTCACATTGTTCACACAGTATGCTGAGGTTGAGTGTGGCTAAAAGGGGCCAATTTACTTTAATTGACAGCCCTTTAGTTATGACTATTTCTCTATGTCTATTTTTTATTTTTCAAAGGGTGGTGGGTAAGAGGAAAATAAGAGAGCGTATAACCATTCTGCACAGGGATCTTGGTCATATGGGGCGTGGCTCTCTATGGTCGTGTGAGGCCGGGGTTAAGTACCTCACAGTGGAGTAGGGAGTGACTCATTTCTCATTTAGCTTTGTCATTCTAGAAACTATACCAGATAATACTATTCAGCTTAATGGGTTTAAAATGCACCAGCCAAGACAGCAGTGGGTGAATGAGTGTAGTCTGGAATATACGCTTAGCATAATGCCAATTAAAATCTTTACAGCTTGGTGAGTTGGGGATTAATGAAAGGTAATCTAATAATGGCCCTTAATAGATAATAGTATTTCAAGTGCAGGGTGGCAGCCTTTAAAAACGGCCAGAGTGTCGCTCTAAATTGAGCGCCACTCCAATGCACCACTCATGGGTCTGTCAGTGCACTTGAAGATAACAACACACTCCCTGATGGGTTCACTTACCTTGCAGGTCAAGGGTCAGAGGATTAGGGGCGGCTTCACACATCAATGTTAGTCGCGTCACCTGGACATTGGGTGCGGAAGGATCTAAAAAAGAAATGGCGAAGTATAAAATATTGGATAACATTTTGATGTAAAAAGCAACGCCCAAATATTAGATGTTTTCGGGATGCGACTCAAAATAGCTCTCTTTGACCAAATATACTTCAAATAAACATGATGGCTGTCTCATACGAACTAAAGACACAATACCAGATGGTTTTGTCAGTGGTTCTAATGGCTATTTATATCAGCTGAATCTTTCATATTTTACAATTCTCTTATGTTGCTGTTGCTTATGTTACTTGCCATGGACACGGAGCACCGCAAAGAGAAATATGTGCAAGAAACCTGTCCATTAATTATTATTATTATGACTGTAGTTTTATTGTTATTATAGACTGTAGAGTTATTGTCTTATAAATGCCTGGTCTTTAATGCTCAGAGTTATTTAATACACTGGAACTGTAGCTGTGAACAGCTTTCTTTAAGACACTGATAACTGTCTGGGCTCCTGGGGATGTGACCTCTTTTTGCTTGTTCTTCACAGGGTGTGAGCTGATGGCCTGCCATACATAAAGACAGACGCCTAGAGGCACAGAGCCCTGTTTGAAGACCGCTGCCTCAGAGTCTGCTGCTGCACAGAGCCCGCAGAGCAGCGAATCAGGTCATAATCGGAGCACACAGACAGACACAGACAGACATACAGACACAAGGATCCATGGCATTCATAGAATTATACGTTCATGACACTGGTCTGTATTTTAACATACAGAAAAAGGTTACAGTTTCTCTTGACATTTAACTCATTTATATATAAAAGTCCATTTGTAGTCTCAACATTCAGCCAATCCTCTGATAGACCCAACAATGAAAAAAAATAAAAAGATACACTGTGTTTAGTGTTCTTCCTGCAGGCTGAAACACACCTATTGCCACGGCGGCTGAGCCAAGCAAGGCCTCCTTGTATTTGCGCAGACTTTCATCATCCTTGTCCAGGTCCTGGATTTCCTGCAGAGATTTCTGTGCTGGTGGCTTGTAGTTCACAGCCTCGCTCTCCTCATTCTCGGCAGCGATGGCTGCTAGCTGCTCCGGGGTGGGTTCATGCTCGGCCATGTCTACTGCTGGACGCAAACACGGCAGTATTAGAACACATGCAGACTACTACTCCTACTACTGCTACTACGACTGATATGCCATGTGGCCAGTATTCTTTAACCTCCACGAGACAATGATGCATTTAATAATACCAATAAACTGCAACACTACTGGAATCATGGCGGGCATGCAGGCTTCTTTGGTTTCACTATATAGGAAGAAGTCATTCATCATACAGACAGCGCTTTGAATCATTTAGGGGCAAAATGGAGAGGAACGGAAAAAGCCCAGACATCAAATGTCTGGCGTATGTCCTTCCCCATTCCTAAAGGTGAGACACAATGCTGCACATGCTGCAATTGGTGTTTCATAGTAGCACATTAACAGCGGAGAAATTTATTTAAAAAAATGCTAAGATTTCTCAATGTTTTAGTAAATCACTGAACTGAAGAAAATAAAAATACAGCACTCTGTATTTAAATACAACTCAAATGAAAATAAACGGTTACAAACACAAAGTATTATGTGGTTACAGCAGCCTACGTTTTAGAGAGTGCACTTTGACCCTGACAAACCTCCAGCATGTGGCGGACACTCTGAGCTCAAACATGTGACTCGGGCTGAGGTAAGACACAAAGGCTTGGCAGCAGTCTGGGCTACAGGACAATCTCTGCATTGTTGTTCTATAAGGCAGAGGAAAAGGGAGGAGTGAATACTTGTAGAGGGCCAGTTTTACTGTAGATCATTATCTGAGAAGCAACACCAGCCCACCCCACACTCCCTCCCACGCTGCTGGAGTACCCACTCGAGCCTGCGGGCCAGAATGGAGCAGAACAGAGAAAGATCAAAAGCTTCAATGCTTCCAGCTGCTATCAGGTCTACAGTGTAAGTGGCCAGAGCTAATTAAAGACCCAATTACTGCCAGGGATTAGTAATACTATGCAATGTCCAGAACACCGGTATGCATTATAAAACAACAACAACAACAACCAAGTAATTTGATAAACAGCCAGATAGATCACTAAACACCAGACCACTGTCATTATCATACTTAATTGATTTGACCAAGCTAACGGTTTCATCCTGTTCTTTGGTAAACCACTTTTTTAACGAAGATTTAATCAAATCTTTTCCAAATGTAGCAGTATTCCTGATTGTGTTCTGTCTGTGCCAGCTCAATATTGGAATATATTCACAACCTACTCAGAGGTTTCAGCATAGGTGGTAATATAACGAGGTGATATACTATGACATGGAAACGATGTTTAAAGACCATTGATGCAGTAGTTTGCTGCAATGCAGTGGCTTCGCATTCTTCACCGATGAGGTGGAGTGGAGAGAGTGAATGAATGAGCGACAGTGTTCCTCACTCTTTGGGCCCCGTGAGGAGCAGGTTTGCTACTGAACCTCTGTCTACTGTCCCAGCCTCATCTCCTCTGTCTCGGCTGCAGCTTCCTGTTCGGTCTTGCTGTGGTTACAGCGCTGCAACTGCTTTTGCTCACAAAGGCGCTTTGGTGTGTTGCAGCTGTGCAGTCTTTGCCTTACATAGTATGTGTTTTAATCACAGGAACGCACGATCGAAACAAAACTAAATCACCTTCAGGTAGGAGTTTTGCTCACAGGATGTGCAGTGGCAGCAGTGAATTTCAGAAGAAAGTGGGTTACTGTTAACCCTTTATAACACATGATCAAAACAATCTGGGATACAGAACCACAAATAAAAATATATTGTACTCTAATCATATCCAACATGGAATTAGCCAGAGTCTAATCACTCACAATTGAAAGTAATCACTAAACTAACTAGGGCTGCCCCCGACTAAAGATATTCCTAGTCGACTAACACTCCTGCATTTTAGCGATTAGTCGAATAATCGTT
>JBBKCR010000027.1:10447529-10469547 GCA_037577295.1 Ladigesia roloffi | reverse complement strand
CAGTTTCTCACAAAAACCGATCGTTTCATGTCTTAAGACATCAATGTGTCGTCACGAGCCACAGGGTGTAATTTCAAATTCTCTATGCATGTTTTTGTACTTGGAAAGGTCTGACGCCCATTCACTTTCATTAAATGACTACCAGACTGCTACGGCTAAAGCTAAAAATCTGCGTTTGTGTTCTGCTGAGGAAAAAAGGTCACCTTCGACTTGGATGCCCTGGGGGTAAGCAAATAAACATCAACTTTTCATTTTAGGGTGAACTGTCGCTTTAACAATGTCTTACTTGGAAACTTAACGACAACAGGGCTAAAAATATGACCGCAGATTGAGCTCCACTATCTAGGTCCAGGACTGGGAACTCATCGAATAAAAGGAGCACGAAATGGTAAAAAGGTCAACAACGAATTAATAAAGAACCACAGGGTCAGTGATTTAGATATTATGACTTTGCTATTAAATGGCAGTTTCAAAAATATGATAAAGAGGAAATGAGAAATGCATGCTTGATTACAGCTAAGCAGTTTTACTTCCATACAAATTCTTTTTATTTCTCAAACAACATGGCTTCATAGGTCTGAGAAACACACATTATACAACTATAACTCACATGGTTCTTCTCCACACAAAAAACTTTGATGTTAGAAAATAAAAAGGGAAATTCATGGAGTACAGGCTGTCATTTTGAGCTTTTATGTGACTTCCAAACTCCCCGCTGAGATTCACCTTTCGAATTAGGACAGCACAAGCTCACAGTTCAAAAGAACACCAGGACACAAAGGGAGGAGGACCGAGCAGAAAGACAGCAGAGAGAACAGACCAGGTCCATGTGTGTGAATGTACTTTCCGAACAACTAACTGCACATCAGCCAGAATCACCGTGCAAGGAAACGGACAATTAACTTCACTCTCATTCACTGATGCACATGGGAGTATAACAGTCAAGCCAAATGAAGCCACTCACAGTAATAAGTCATTACTCCCTTCCCAGTGAACATTCACAACATGGACAAAAGTATTGGGACGCATGACCATTACAGCGACACAGATTCTTATATGGAGTTGGTTCCCCCTTTGCAGCGATAACACAATTCAACCCCATCTTTATAGACGTTGCTTTGTGTTCTGGGGACAGTCATGGTGGAACAGAAAAGGGCCATCCACTGAACCGTGTCCACAATGTTAGAAGCATGTCCAGAATGTCTTGGTATTAAGACTGCCCTTCACTGGGCCCTTTCATATCCTGTTAAAGCATGGAATTCACCAAAATGGCTATAGATTACAGATAAAAGAGCACAAGAGGGCAGGTAAAAGTATCAGAAGGTGTGCTTTTTAATAAGAGAATACAATTGGCACAGCCTGATTAACTTCCATGGAAAAGTTATCACAAGCTTCCCTCATAACCTTGACCTTCTGGCTGTAGGTGAGGCACCAATTGTTCGTTTCCATAAACACTGTTTCTTCAGTCTGTTTTTGCTCAAAAAGGTCTCCCCCATCATTTCCCTGGTACTGTTATTCTTGCGTCTTCCTCCGTAGCACTTCCGCCATTTTCCATTTGTCTTTCTAGGGTAGACTGCAAGCACAAGCACTCCCATTCCTCCAATTTTCTCTTTGCTCTCGGTGAGAAGCAAGACACAGAGACAAAGCACGTGACGTATCTTCACAGAGAGCTGACAGGCTATAATTAACCACACATTGTTAACCGGGTACCTCATCCGCAAGTCTACTTATCCTGCACTCTTAGGAACACAATCAGCCCAGTCAGCTCTATACCAGCCGCTGCGACTTCTGACTAAGACATGAGTGAGAGAAACTCCACAGTGAATCAGCTTAACACAACAGCAGGTGCAGGTTAAGGACACCTTTGTAGAGAGAACAAGAGAACCTTACCAACACATGATCAAAAACAGATGTTGTATTTGGAGCTATCAAAGTCTTTATTAGCAGTCCTGATAATGTTTTCAAAGCTGTCGTTTATTTTCATCAGCAGGGAAGACTCGAAGTTTACTCAGCCTAACTTAAAGATAGGAGCCGACTCAGATCGACGATACTGACCGCACCAGACGTCTCCTAAACAAGACTGGAAATTACTGCGCAGGAATTCCTGAACACCTAGGGATGTCAATTACATATTTTCATGCCGTACTGCTAGGAACCAACTGCTCACTTCAAACTGAAATATTTTCATAATAACAAGCAATACTTCATGTTAAATAAAGAAAATGGGCATCTATTAAGATTTCTTGAAGTCTCTACAAGATGTTGGCAAAATATTTGTATAAACTTAATATACGTTTGGTGCATTAGGGCCCCAGAAACATCCACTCACTTTCACCATGACCGTAACCGCGGTTTATTTCCTCACTTCCACTCTACACTTCCGCTCAGTATAGACGTTTGTATTCGATTAGCCATTTCTGTGAAACAGGTTTTTCCTACAGTGCACAAACATCCCAATATATTAGCAGGACAGAATGAAACGCTGGTGAGACTAAGAGATATGCCTTCCTGAACAAGAAAAAACAACAAAAAGACAGACAGAAGGACGGTTGAGCGAATTCCCTCTATGGAAATTAACGCATACATTTTTTTTATCCAGCGAGCTCAGCTGCAGGAGGCCCAGATTAAACGAAGAAGAATCTCACTATGCCAGCCAAGAGGCCATAGGTCTTTTCTCAGCTTTATGGAGGCCAAATCAGCAGGATAGCAGCCTCTCCCTGGCAACAGTCAGGGAGTTCAGACTTGCCGTAAGCCCTCGTGGACACTTCCTGGTCAATAACGCTTACCACACCAAAACCGAGTCAGTGGTGCAGTCAGCAGGAGCCCGGCATTATCAATACTGATAAATGCTCATTTCCAGTCTGAAGACAGCTGCAGACTAAAACTAAAGTGGAGGAGGAAGGCAGTGGGGCCAGAGCATATACTGAAAGACAAACTCTGCAGGGTTTGAGGGGGGGGGTTGGGGGCACAGCTTTTGTTCAGGCTGGGGCCCGGCACTCTTGGGACAGCCTTAATCCATCTGAATTGCCTTCACTGAGCTGTACTTGTGTTCAGACTTCAAAAGAGGCCTGGTCCTAGTTCTTATAAAAATATAAATAAATAAATAAAAGCCCAGAGGGAAAACATCAGATCAGGCTCATGAGTGACAGCCTCCCTAAGACAGACCACAAAGAGTGAGAGCAGACACAGAAAACATTAACTTGTTTAAAAGTTACTCTCAGCTCTAGCTCTAATTTTGACAACAGAAAGGGAGGTATACTTGACAATAGATCCACACTTATTCAACCTGAGCTACGCAGAGTCTTTGGATCCACGTGTTTAAACAGAGAGCGGAAATGCACTTGGGGTGACGCAGCTTTGCATTCATTCAACTTCCTCTGCCAGATCTCTTCCTCCAAAATCACATTTACAGAAAGAGGTGGAGGGGCATTTGGAGTCTAGGCTTGCACTCCAGTGGCCAGTGGCGAGAAAACATGTGTGTACTACTCAGCCATTGATAGTCTTTGTGGGGGGAAAAAAATACTGTATGAGAGGCAGAAAGGTTGGATACAAATAATAAAACTGTTTTTATTATCTTGTTGCTCTCTGCTGTGCATATTATGTCAAGTGTAATCGGCCCAATTTCAACCGTTGTATATTACTTGTAATGATAAATTGCACAAAGAAATGGCAGCAATGTAAATAGGCAAAGGAATGTCCATCTGCAGAACGAAAACTGACAGTCCAAACATAAAGGATGCATTTCTGTGAAATAAAAGCAAGAGGATTTAACAGTGCAGTCTGCTTGAGACACAGGTAAATAATTACTAAATAAAAGCAGAGAAAGCCACTGACTACCAGAAGTCAAGAAAAAAAAAACATCTCCCTAAATAGCCTAAGTATAACATCTACAGTCTAAATACTGCTCCTATGTCAGAGAGGACTCACAAAGGAGTTGCATTCATTTTCATTTCATCTGCCAAAATGCAGATGTATCTAGAGAGACAAGACTAAACACATTTAATTAGCACTGAGGAGTGAAAGAAATTGAACATTTGCAAGAAGAATGCATATTTAAGGACATTATGATTAAGAAGTTAAAGCCCCCATCCAAACAATGACCACATGAAAAGTAGGTCCAGAAAGTCCCAGAATTCTTATGTGAGCAAATAATGAATGCATTCATAAATGGGTGATTCAGCGTGTTCATTTGCCATTTTGAATGCTAAAGGATGCCGGGAATACTGAAACGAGGAAAGTTGATGCACACAGGCATTTTATTTCTGATTCAGAAGAGTGAAAAGTTAAATATATTTGAAAGCTCATCATTTTAGATATTTTATTATTACATGCATCTTATGAAGTAAATCACGTCAAGTCAAAGTGTGCTGTACACAAGGTGCATTTGAGACAGCAAATTTTGATTAGGTAATCATAGCCAGGAAACCCGTTTTGTTTTTTACGTGCTCCACTGTCTGTGCCACAATATGACCCTTTTTAGCACTGGATTGAAACGGAAATAAGCGGCATTGGGCTTTCCTACTTTATGACATGTCGCCACTTTGAAGGATGTGGTGAATACTGAAATGAGGTCATCTGATGCATACTGTTATTTTTTTCTCAATCAGTTCAGATCTGAGTTGCTTTCCAGCACAGTGCTGCTCAGAAAAGAGTGACAATATATCTGAAATGTCATCCTTCTCAGACATCTCATTATTTCATTATCTTTAATAATTCACAAATTCCAACAGTGTGGAGTTGAAACATTTCGCGAGTTTGAAACATTTCAAAAAGGTGATCATAGCAAGCAACATGCTCAAGTACCCGACAAACACTTGATCAAAAATTAATGAAAAGACATTGGCCTTTCCTACTTTTTGCACGGCACCATTTCGAAATCTGAAGGATGCAGTAAATACTGAAACGAGGTCATTTGATGCACATGCTACTGTCTGAGTTGCTTTCTAGCACATTGCTGCTCAGAAAGAAGTGAAAAGTTCAATACATTGGACAATTTCATTCATCTCATTATTTCAGTAGTGTATCTCATGAATCCTTCTGAGTGAAACAAGTGGAAGAGTATAACAGTGTGAATTTGATACTGATACTGTCTGTGCTACAGCCAACCATGTCCAGCACTGGATCGAAAAGGAAATAAGAGGCTTTAGGCCTTAGTTACTTTCTGTCACTGAATAAGTTCCAGCGGAGAGTAAGAGGCAGCAGCCACCGCCCAGCTCTCTCCAGAGAGAAGGAACTAGAAACTCTACTGCAGGACAGGAAGGAAAGCAGCTCAGCGGCCTGCAGAGCCATATTCGACCCTCCACCACACGAATCAGGTTTTTTTAGACTAACACAAAAAATCTAGCTTATACGTCGATCCTAGCTGTCCGAGTTCACTTTACAGAGCTTAAACAATCTCCTCTTACCGGGTCCTAAAGCACACTTAAGAGTCAGATCCAGGTCGGCTTATCGACCAAATCACATCCACTCAGTGCCAGTATACATTTAAAACCCTGAAAATAAATAAAATCAAATAAATCTGAAAAATAAAGACAAACAAGGGCTACCCCGTCCCCTATATCAGATAGAGCCCCTATAACGTACATGTAAATGCTTTCTGCCTTTAAAAAAGTCAAATCTGATCGACAGCCGTGAACGACGTATTTCCAAATCATAAATGGTAAAAACGACTCTTAAACAAGAAACAAACAGGTCTTTGTACTTTCCACACTACAGGAAGTTGAACACAACCCTGCTCGCTAGCTAAGCTAAAACAAAAAACGCCCAGATCGTACACAGTTCCACGTTAAATGAAAAGTTTACAAAAACTCACGATTTTAGAGGTTATATCTTAATGAGTGAAGACACCTCGGTGTAGTATTATGACTGACAATGAGATTTTTTCCAGCTGATCCTCGTACATTCAGACTTTAGCCTGTTAGCACATGCTAGATCAGCCCAGATCTGACTGACTCGAGAGTACGTTTTTAGGACCGAACGGTTCATTTTCTGAAATTCTGATGTGAATTCTCATCATTTAAACTTTCCCACACTCAACATCAAGGAAGTAAAAATATTTCCTCTCAGATCATGGCACAGAAGAATAATCTTAAAAACTTTAAACCACGACCAACAAAGAAGAAGGGGAAAATAGGGCAACGTGTGGCACTGCAGGAGTTTTAACAAATGACTCATTAAATTTAAGTAATTCTTTGACTAACACAAATTGGATGATCTGAATGTGCATCTGTACAACATTTCTGACACAATCAGAAAACTACTGATCCAAGAGCAAACTACCTATGTTATGACTGCACTGACGCATAGACGAGAACAAGTCAAAATAAAATATTGGGGAAAGAATCCACACAAATGTTATATACTCAAATGCTGAAACTTATAGATAATTAAATATAGATAAGTAAATCCTATGAATGGGTAAATACTACGGATAAACAAATAGTAGGGATAAATTGATACTACAGGTAAGCAAACATTTAGATCAGTAAATCGTAAAGATAGGTAAATCCAATAGATTACTAAACACTTCATATATGTAAGCAATAACGATACGTAAATTCTAAACAACTGATATGGATACATAAATACTATAGATAAACATGAACTGCAAATGAATAAATAATACAGATACGAAAATAAAATTTATTTAGATTAAAAAAAAACGAATAAAAGCTTGATCATATTTCAGTCTCAGCACGTGAAACTAAACTGATGACACAATATAATTTGCACAACAATGGGGGGGGGGCACGGTAATAATAATGTTAGGTGTTTTAATGGTGTCTGGGAAGAGGAGAAAAATGAGGAGTAACTCCATGTTTTAAGATAAGTTCTCGCAACCTGCTAGCGTTAGATATGCTCGGAGCTCCTGCTAAACTTCAAAGCGGCTAAAAAGGCTGAGTGCAGATGAACCCGCTTTCGGGAGGGTTTAGAGCAGAGAGAAAATAAAGATGCCGGTTTTATAAGTGATTTTTGAAGCTCTTACCGTGTAAACGCGCTGAGTCTGTCCAGGAGCTGTAGAAGCTTCTCTGACTTTACAATGGCGCGAGGAGGGAGCGGCGACACGCTTCCGGGACCGAAGCGCGAGGCCAGGACCGCGAGAGCGCGTTCGGTGGTTCCATACGCACGCGCAGAAAGACACCAACGATTCTTTCGAAACGTTGGGAAACGTTTTTCTTTGGGAAAGGTTTGTGTATACACTAATACACTATATGGATAAAAGTTTCGGGACGATTATCCATCACACCAACGGACACTTTACTCACATTTAATTCAAATACATAAACTTTTTTGTGGTTTTCATTCCCCTAAGCAGCTTGGATGGCTTTCCAAAAAAATAAGTGTTTATGTGGGAAATGTGTGCCAATTTATTCTGCAGGGAAGAATTGTATGTACAGTACTGTTTCGATGGACAAAAAACTGAGACGCCTGGCCGTTCTGGGACGGTTGAATCCAATTCACAGACACAGAATGGCAAAGAATGAATTGGGCCGACGGGGATTCAGTATAGTTGTGTGCAGAGTGCAGTGTCATTAAAGTCCGCGTTGGTGTAATGTTCAGGCGACCCAATACATAGATCTACATACAAGAGTCTGTAGATAACTAGCCCCTGGTGCTTTTTCTAGATAACTTGAGTCTAGGCTCTTTTCCTGTTTATCTTGGGGATTAAGTTATCTGGTATCCTTGCTTTGTGAATTAAAAAAAACCTGCACATGATGTACATTTGAGTTTCATTCTTGATCCAACTCAGCAGTTAATTAATAACCCCTCACTATGCTGCTGAGGGTGTCAAAGCAGGACAGAGCACTTCCAGCACCAGATCTGAGATCAAGTGAACTGGATCTAACAAGAGGCTTCTTGCCATTTCTCACGTTTTATTTCCCCTGCTGTTGAGACATAAAGACTTTGAAGTGTGTTTTGCATTTAATGTTCCATTTAGACTAAGGAGTTTGTCGTAAATCAGCTACAGACGTGTTCCTTTTCTATCCTGGAAACACGTCTCACTAGCGTTTCATATTTAAGTCATTTCAGTTATGCAAAATCAATTGGAAGTATACGTTGACGTGTGGTAGTTTCGAACAATCACGACGCGCTTTTCGGAGAACTTTATGAATATTCATTCATGCTACCGCCAGTATACAAAGCCCATTGTAAAACGCGGTCTTTTTTTGCCTCGTAACAACAGATGTGTCTTGGATGCGGAGTTCTATTCTGAATTAAAGTTTTAGATGCAACTTACATAGTTTTATCTGCATTTATCTGACAAACATGTATTTGTGTTCTGGTGAAATCTACTGGCGACATCTACTGACCAGAAGGAAGGAACACAGGAACCCTACTGTAATGGCACTGTAACACGTTTGGAGCACATCATTTTCAGGATTAATCTAAGCCCCTTCCAGTAAAGGGCAATCTTAATATTTCAGCATACCAACACGTTTTGAATGACCTCACAATTCTAACTTTTTGGACAATTTGGTGATGAACCTTTTCCATTCCAGCACTATGGAGACCTGTGCACAAAGCAAGGTCCATTAAGACATGACTGGAGGAGTTGTGTGGAAAAACTAGATTGACCAATACAGAGACCTGACTACAACCCCAAACACCTTTGGTGTCATGAGCCAGGTTCTCATTCAACTGTCTGACTACCTGCACTTCAGAAAGAATGGGCACAAAATTGCCAAATATTTGTGGAAATCTTTAACAGCGGCTGCAACGGGGGTGAGAGGGGGAAGCCATGTTAAGTTTGATGTGTAAATGCATGGCCCTTGTAGGTGTAATCGGGCTTCCCGATGTTTGCTCATGGAGTACAAATTAACTAAACAAGAACTAAAATTTTATCCCAACGTCAAATGCTAGCATGCCTTTTTTTACCAACAGGAACTGCTCATAAGAATATTACCATTACCTTTTGTAAGCCTTTTAGCACACAAGTGTAACAGACCATGGTTGCAGGTCCCTGATATACTTAATCTTATGAGAATCTAACTAGGAAATGCAATGGGTTCCAAGGTTCTCAAATCTGAGCATTAAATTATGACCCTACATCAATGGCTTTACTAAAACTACTTTCCATTAGACATTTCCAGGACTAGGCTTGTGCACAACAATCAAGACAAAAAGCTAAACTACAAGACACACTATTACAAAAGTAATCAAGTGTTTAAGTGTGTAATGCACAGATCAAACAGCAGTCTTGCAATTGAAGCATGAAACTTGGTGAAATTGTTTATGTACAAAAATATACTGGATTAACAGACAGTTCTCAAAAGAAAAAAAAGAAAAAAACATTTCTCCAAACTACACTTTGACCAATAGCTTTAAGTTATGCCATAAGCTCTAAACATACGCATAGATCAGTCCTCAAATAGGCAAGTGTACATTTGGTATACAAGTAGTCTTAAATGACTTTACAAACCAGACTAACATCTGTCCATCAAAATGTTAAAATTGTACAAAATGAAAGAGGCATGGCTTGGATACTATTTACTGCAGGTTTTATTACAATGATCTACAAAGGGAAGGTATAGACAAGTACCCACCCATCAAGTCCTACAGTTGACCACATTTTGTCCAAAAAAAAACTAAAACCAAAAAGTAGGTAAAAAAGGAGCATTTTAAAAGGAGAAAGATGGTACACAATTTTAAATCACTTGACATTTACATGTAAAATGTCCATGTTCAAAGTTGTAACAACGACCGCAGTTCCGTATCCAAAGAGATGAACGAAACTTGGGCCAGGACTCTTTAGCTGGTATCCATCTGCAGACATGGCACAAGAGAATAGGTCACTAGAGCTCAATGCACCTGAAGTTACTGAGCATGATCAGGTTAAGTCACAAGACAACATACCCTGGCATTGTAGGCATCTAGCTGGGCATCCAGCTCTTCTGCTGAGAGCTGCTGTTTGTTATTGCCTCTTCCTCCTCCTCCTCCTCTGCCACGACCCCTGAGACCACCACCGCGACCTCCTCGGCCTCTCTGTAGTCCTCCAAAGCCTCCTGGTCTATTTCTGTTCATACCACCGCCACCTCCACGATTTAGTCTGAAAATTTAAATGAAAAAAGTTACATCAAATCAATATCAATTCACAGGGAAATGAAACAACTTTAGTTTTCTACTTACCCCTGCATTGGGGTCCGCCTCTGTGCATCAATCTGTGATGTGACAAGCTGTATGTTCATTGGACGACCTGGTTAAGAAATTGAAAATTTAGTAAATGTAAATGCACACATTTTGTTAAATGAGAAATATTAAGAGCCATACATAAATTTGACACTCACCATCAAGAGGAACACCATTGTACTGTTTCATTGCTTTCAGAGCATCTGCTTTTCTCTCAAAATGAACATCTGCAGTGCCGAGGCTGCGCCCTGACCGGTCATAATGGACTGCAGCCTTCTTCAAAGTGCCAAATTCTGCAAAGAGCTCCTGCAGGACAAATTAAACAATTAGCTAATCCACAGCATCAAAGTGCTCATGAGCATTTCGGGAGTAGCACCACTTTCCTGAGACTATACCTGAATGTCCGCATCAGAGACCCCAAAATCAAGATTGGATACAAGAAGCTTTCCTCCGGTTTCCACACCAGCTCCGCCACCGCCACCACCACCACCTCCAGTTCCAGCACTGGCACTGTAGCCATTGTCGAACAGGTCATGCTGCCACTTGTCAGGGAGCTGCTTGGGCTGCAACAGACGAAAGAGAACGCACCTGCTGACTTCGGATCCCGTCTGTCACTGACAGTCCACTCAGCTGGGTGCTGGGGCAAGCAGGGGGCTCCACCTCAACAAGGCCAGGGGGACCCAGTATGCTCACTGCGATTTCCAGCAATCCCTGCCCACCCCATCACTAAACATATATGCCAATGCAAGGGAGAAAAACATTGCCAATGTACAATAGAACCAACTGAGCATAAGGAGACATGTTGTGCAGTAAGTTTTCTACTCTGCAGCTTTGACAATCAAACCTAGGATTCATTGAGTGTAAAAGTAATCTAGCACATACAATTCAAATAAAAAGTTAACACTGCATGACCATAGAGCAGGGATGGGCAAATCCGGTCAGGTTTAGGACACCGGCCCTCCAGGACTGGATTTGCCCACCCCTGATTGATTCTGTAATGATTGAGCATCATTACAGAAAAGAGCAGATCACAAGCCCTTCAATTTTATGGGAAATTTTCTGATTAAGCCCCGGCATTGCTGCCCACCCTCCTGGTAGTTTGCAACCACCAACAAAACACCCAAAGAGTCTCTTGCCGTTCACTCCAAATGAATCCCAGCAGGCCTTCCCAGGGAGGAGATCCACAGTAGACATTCTGCTCTCGTCAGATCGATCTTGAAAGTCCATTGTGGGCAGAAGTAAAAAGAAAAATGGAGCGAAAAAGTCCATCACTGGATTGTGTGCTGGAGGCCCTTTGTGCGAGTGGGCCACCTCTGAACGTCCATTTTGAAAGGTACGCCATTTTGGCACAACTTGCAACTTCCTCCTAAAATTACATTATATGGTGTTTCCAAACGCATGTGTTGATGTGCTAAAGGCCAAAGTCCATCATCTCCTACTCTGTAACCCTAACTCGAACATCTCAGCACCTTGCTCAAAGACTCTGGAACACAGGGCCCCTCCCAATCAAAAGGACTCCACCAGGAATGCAGGCCAAAATATAAAAGGTCGAACTCTCCACCGCAGGTTGCTGTCATCTTTAGAGCTTTAAGGACCCTCGTGGGTGTACGCTGAAGAGGATAAAAACAGGAAAATCGAAAAGCCACCATTTCATTGACAAAAGGAGCTGCTGTATCCAAAATGGCGCCGTTTGCTGTGGGTTTAGCAGATTAGCCGCTTTAGCCACGATGTAGCTGCGTTAGCTCCTCAATCTCGACGACAACGGGGTTATTTTGAAGGGAGAGATAGAGAACGTTATGCACAACAAAGACTTCTTAACTTAACGAGCCAATTTAACGAGCTTCTCCATATATATACTTTCCAGAGAATCTCCTGGAAGGGAGAATGGGGCACGGTAGCGCGGCTGGCTAGCTAGCTAGCCTGCCTAGAAAGAAAAGAGGGGCACTCTTTGTTTTGGGTGTGCCTCAAAGGGGTTTTTTGCTCCTTAATTTCTTTGCCAATTTTCTTTAGCTTTCTCCTACCCTGCTGTACGGCGTGGGTCTGCTTCTACCGCGGCTCAGGATAGGGCGGTTCCTCATGGGGCCGGATCCTCCGCCGCGGCCTCCGAACCCTCCACCCGAGCCGCCGAGTCTCCCGGCCCCGCCGATACGGGCCATGCCGCCTCCTCCGCGACCGCGGCCTCCTCTTCCCCCGCGGCCGCCTGCTCCTCCGCCACCCCTCTGCTGCTTGTTTTGCTTGATGATGTCGTCCAGTGACATATCCATCTTGTCTGCCATCGTTCTGCTCCTCTGAGATTTAGAATAAGATAAAGGCTGAAAGAGAGAAAGCTGTCTGCTAAACCCCCGCCCCTGCACTACCCGGAGGAACTCTCCCTTTACGCGCCTCCCCACCTCTTATAGCAGCACAGCAGTGACGCAAACCAGCCCGTGACGAGTTCCGTGCTGTCAGGACCAATAGTTGGGAACGACAACAAAGAAAGAGGGTTTGGGCTAGATCCCTTATTTCTATTTTAATGCTTCAGCATATATTTTAGACAACGCCATGCATCGTTGTGGACACCGTTTGGGGAAGGGCCTTTTCTATTCAGTTGGTGGCCTAATGGTTAGGGGAGTCGCCCCAGCAATAAGAAGCTTGTGGGTTTGCATCCCGGGACTGTTGCAATACTGCAATACTTGCAATACTGTGGTACCATCCCCACATGCTACTCCCCGCTTCACTTGGTGAATGAGCTAAATAGACATTGTTCATGCTGTGTGTTGTGGTGTAAAACTATAAGGGACCACTTTAGATTAATTATTTTACTTCAAATGAAGGACAATCTTCATGCTTCAGCATACACTGACATCCTGGACAACACCATGCTTCCAACTTTGTGGACACAGTTTGGGGAAGAACCTTTTCTATTCCAGCATCACTGAGCCCCAGTGCACAATGCATGCTCCATAAAGACATGGCTGCTTGAATTTGGTGTGGAAGAACTTGACTTGCCCAAACAGAGCCCCAACCTTTGGGATGAAATGAAACAGAGATTGCAAGCCAGGGTTTCTCATCCAGCATCAGTTCCTGACTTCATAAATGCTCAACAGAAGGAAAATCCAAAATTGTGTGGAAAGCCTTCCTATGAGATTGGTAGGTGTTATAGCCACAAAGGTGGACCAACTCCATTTTACAAACTTAGTATTTGAAGGCAGTGTCAATAAAGTCCCTACTGGTGTAATAGTCAGGTATCCCAATACATTTGTCCATATAGTGTTTCACCACACTGGTAATCAGAAATAATTGTTCACAATTTTGATAATTCACTCAATTTCACCAGATAGTTTGTTAAACTTTTGTGTGAATGCAACATTTAAAGTGGCCCCTTATAATCGCATGTGAACAGACCAGAGCACTCAGCATGAACGTGAAATTATTTCCTTGCATTTAACCCCTTTAACAAGTGAAGCAGTCGTTAGCCAGCCACATAGCATAGTACCCTGGGAGCAGTGTCTGTATCTTGCTTAAGGGTACCCCAGCGTTGCCATTAGCAGGAATTCAAATCCAAGTGCAACTGGTGCAACTCTCCAATCACCAGATCACCAGCTGCCCCAATCAGCCTGATGTAGTGCATCTTGTCTTTGAAGCATTCTCACACTGCTCAGGCTTTTATAAAGAAAACAAATCTTACTGTCCACAGACCCCCCAACTATTCTATACCCATTTCACAAACTCACCATTCATTAAAAAAATTCTTCCAAGTGAACGAAAGATGAAATCATACCTTTATGTCACTTGATTGAGATTGAGTCAAAGGCTCTCTTGTGGCACCTATTTCTGTACTGTGTAAAAGTGCTTTTTAAGTCCTTTCATTAATACTTCATCATTCTGAATAAATTCTACTTTTGCATTTAACATAGCAATGATCTAGAAATTGATCACATTTTAATAGACAAGTAATCATTCAAATGTGATGACTGAACAACTTTTAAATGGTGTGAAAAGTAATTCAGCACCTCTTAGTCTATTGTCTGATCAACTGCCACACTTGACTACAAAACGACTGTCTATGCATAAGTAAGTAATTAAAATATTTCAAGGTAGTTTCAATAGTTTCACAGGATCATAATGACCTAAAAAATCCCTTCATCCCAAAAAGCTCGCCAAACAGGGAAAATTGTAACTGGAACTGTTTACAGCATTAGTTTAAGTGCTCTTTTAATTACTTGTTACTATTATTACAAGAATGAACATGAATGAGAACACTATGTCAAAATAATTGAATGACAACAGTCCAATATCTGATTAGAGGTTGAGATACCATAAAAGTCACTTTTATTCAATTTCAAGGCTTGGAATTTAAGATGCAGAAAAAGTACTGAAATTCTTTAAAGCTACTGATATATTTCTTTAAAAAAAAGAAAAAAAGGAAGCATCTCTGTTAAAAACATTTGGCTTGCCAAACTCGCCTGTACTAACGTACTAAATTTCATACTATCATACTAACCCCCCCAAGAGGAACAAATAAAAGAGAGGAAGAAATGCCACCTTTTCGGCACCTTCCTCCAAAGCGACATGGATTGAATATGGAGCATATGTTTTAAGACTGCAGCCCATCATGTCTTGGGTTTGAGTCCATTCCTCGGTGTCCACATGGCAACTGCGCCCTGCCATCCTCTTCTGCTACGTCAAAATACTTATTATAAGAAAACAAATGACGCATATGAAAATCCAAAGTTCAAGAGAAGCCAAAATCCCTGAAAGCTGACTCTAGGTCTTCATGTCTATCCATATCTGTCAAAAAAGATGTGCATGGATTCAGGGTGAGAGTGTCCGAATACAGAATGGGAAGGATTAGGAAAGGGTCTTTAATTTACATGTCAGCCAGTTTGTCCAAACCACAGGTCTATGATGCAGAGAAGGCAAGGGCTTTTTGGACTAAGGTGGCCCAACTTAATGGCTGACAGAATGTTGGTGGCATAAAAAGTTCCCGAAGAGACTGAGTGGGGGGGAAAAGCTGCTGAACCAAGGTGAGGGATGAAAATCCACTAAGACTTCTTGGAATCTTGTGTGTTGCGCTTCTTGAGGTCGCTTAGGTCAACTGGTGTGAAGGCTGAAACAGAATAAAGAATAAAATATGACACATGCTTAATCTAGACGTTTCATGTCAATTACAGTGAAAAGTCTTGAGCCACCAGTCATTTCTTTATATTTTGCTTTGAATCATATCGTTGGTAAAAATATCACTGGAATATTGGTTTGATTAAGGAAGTGTTACTGTCAGTTTCAGGGACTGGACTTAAAATGAAAGTCCTTCAGGAAGCCTGAAGAACTGTTCCTCAAGACTACATTAAAAAGATCTAAAAAAGGTCTAGCTGTTTGGAAAATATAAAGATAAGCGGTTGCTCAAGACTTTTGTATAGTACTGTATATAAATGGAGTCTTTCTTTGAGCACAGAAGCACACCAACACATCCCTTAAACATAAATTGAATAAAAGGCAGTTTTATTTAAGTAAGAAACACTTGGTGTGCCAAGAACTCACAATGAAGATTGGGGTTTGGGTTTTTCTCCACATATTCTTGTGGTCCACGTTCACTATTTTGCGGTGACTTAATATCTCTTAGAACACACAGCCATGCTAAAAAAAGAAGAAACAGTAGAATCAAATGTAAAATTAAAGCAGTAATCATTTAAAACAGGATCGGTGTGTAAAGTACTAGAGACTCACTGTCTTGAATAAAGCGCACATTCTCTTCATGTGCAGGTGTGAAGAGTTCGCCAGAGTTAGTGGGAGACCTGGGGCTAGAGGTCCTTTTGTATGTTTGCATTCGGGATGTAGAGGAACTGGAAGAGTAAATGGTGTAATGATTAGGTGATAACGGTCAGCGTGGTGTAAATGTTCATTAGATCACTGGAAAAAAACAGGATTTATTTAATCCTGGTAATTTTATACTATAATATCCAAACTAATCATGATCTGAGCACATGCACTTGCAAAAGTTTGAACATCTCGCAATGGAATTACATACCAAGTAAAATATTTGGTACATTTTCTACAGAGAACACACAAATATGGCATTTCTCCAAACAGTTTTGGGGGTTTAACATACTGTAATTGTCTAAAGGAATTAAAATGTGCACCAGGACTCCCTAGTGGTGCATGTCATGCTGTTCATTAATGTGGTGCTAGCAAAGGCTGGAAAAGATGAACTGGTGCTACATTTGAGGAAACATGCCTTCACTCATATGACTTAAATGAAACATGCCCTCACTCTCCCA
This sequence comes from Ladigesia roloffi, assembly GCA_037577295.1. NCBI lineage: Eukaryota > Metazoa > Chordata > Actinopteri > Characiformes > Alestidae > Ladigesia > Ladigesia roloffi. The sequence continues at coordinate 10,453,162 of JBBKCR010000027.1, read as the reverse complement.
GTGTTGGCAGTATACAGTCCTAATTACTGGATAAAACTAGAGGTATACCAAATTGGGAAGATATCTGGGAACCCCCTGTAAACAAATATTTATTCTAATTTGCATTGTAATAATGCATTTAATATTTATATGGTCATTATCCTTTGTTTTAAGGTGTGTAAACCTCTAAAACAGAAGACAGTCATGAATGTAAATGAATGAAAAAGCAGCAGTCACTAAGAAGGCTGCAATTTATTTTAAAAATCAGCATCTCTTAGTCTGAAATCCATTCCATGCCAGTGTCTGTTAAATTCCTACACAAAAATCTCATTCTGCTTTATGAGGCACTGAATCAAATCTTATTTAATGAGGGAAAAGGATGAAAACAATGATGAAATCAACACTCCGCTCCAGTCAGATGGCAAAACACTACTTGAAGTTTGTCAAAGGTAATTATTGCCACTTTGCTTTGAATTACTCTAGTTCTGTAAAAACATTCTCTTATTTTAATATTGACATAAATTATGCTTTAAAAACAATATTTTTATTTTGAAATTAGGAGAAATATAATCAGTCCAGGCAAAGCTGTTCGGGTCAATATTTAAAACCTGAGAAATATAAAACCTGAGAAATTGATCAATGGCACAGGTTCTGATTGCATGACCTATAACATGGCACATATTAAGAGTAGGACTTTGCCAGGTGGACACATGAGCCAAGTTTCAATTGTGTGAATTGTGTGAAGCTTTGATTCATTCCACAAACAGATCATAGATCACTGCAAAATATTAATTGTACATTCATTCAAACTTCAAAATCGCCTTTTCCCTGATCCACTATATTAAAACTGATGCCAGTAAATTGACTTCAGTACAGTTTGTGAAACCATTTCAACAATCCAATATGATAAGCCACAATGACAGATGACCTCTAAAACCAAAAATGCTGGATGCCTGGTGTTCAGCACCGTTCAATGTTTTTCCTGCTCAAACACATTTAATTCAAATCATCAGTTCATCAGGTTTAGTGGGTGTGTGAGTAAAGGAAATTACCAAACTGTGCTGCAGGCTGGCCTTCCAGAAATGGAACTGTGCGCCCCTGCTCTAAACACTTCCACATTTTAACACCCCTGTGTAAGTGTAAAGTGTCCTTTCGTCAAACATGACCACGCCACATCACACTGTGTGAACAATGCAAAACTGTTCTCTGAAGCAGTGGACAGCCAGGAGCCCCCTGGGGATCAGTATGTGATACCCCTGGCAGTGCTGGGATACGAACTCTCAACCTTCCCATTGAAGGGGCAGCTTTCTTACCACCAAGCCAAAATACAAATAAATGGATTTTTGCACATTTCTCTACTGATTTGCACAATCAAACAAGCTGGTATCAAATTATTCCTGCCGTTAAATGATGTTTTAGGTTACTATATAACAGGGGCATGTCTATGGGGGCCAAACACCTTAAGGTATGCTCTGTCCGTCCAAAGAAACCTTCCCCCCCAAATGTTAACTGCCCCTACACAGAGGATATTCTGGTCACTTCTGCTTTATAATGTAGTTCACTACGCCTCAAAAATAAAGTAGTCTGGATACTTAGCCTTTATTTATCCTGCTAAATCCACTGCTAAATCAAATTTATCATGGTATGCAATGTCATTCAGATTCTATCTTGAAATTCACTTGTTGTCTGTATTTAGACAAACTGCAAGCTTAATAATACAGTTTGGTGACATACTTAGATCTAGGTTTTACATTATATATCCATGTGAAAGTCATTTTATTTGAATTATATGACTTGATGTATATAAAACTGATTGATGTTTTCTTGCTGTTTAATTACAGCACAACATTTTTCATTGCAGCACTGATTACTATCCAGCTAGAGAGAAAGGCAAACAAACTCACCTGGTCATTGTGTAATAAATAGGCCTTCCTTTACTCCACAGTTTTTTGCTGAAGAAATCTAGAGAACCCCCTGAAAAACAGAACAAACATATTGAGACACTTGAATACCACACTTGTGCTTACCCTGACTGCTAAATGTCAGATGACAAAAAATGTCTTATAATAAAAACAAAGACTGTGGAAAAGCAGCACACCTTAAACAAAAGTACGATCATACACTAACAACAGGCAGGATTGGATATACACCTAAGATTAATCTGAAATTACAAATGTATTCGAATGGCTAATCATTGCACCCAACAATGACATTGCATTCACATATATTACAATGATCGTGGATAGAATATCTGATGTTTCCAACTTGTTGTCTTCCGCTAGATATTAAAGTCAAGCAGGACAACAAATCACATCCGCCCACTGTGATCAGTTGATGTAGTGAAATAGGATATTGTTTAGTGCAATCGGTGCATGGTATCTGCAATTCACGTAGGATCAAGAGTATGAGTATTTTAATAAAGTACCCGCCCGATACTGGTATATGTATCGGTACAATCCTTTTCTGCAGTATCAGGAGCAGATCTGCCAGACTGTGCAATAGTTTCTTACCCAAAGCAGTCTGGTTCCTGAACACCATGCTGTCACCTCCCACACTGAACTGTCTACTCTATACTCTACTGTTTATTCCTACACTACTCTTCAGTACATTTGCAGTCTCTTCTCTCTTGTTGTCAACAGTCATCGTCAATACTGTAGTGTTGCTATAATGTTTTTAAATAATATATGGAAATCCATACAATGACAATTATAACTATATTAATAATGTTTGTTTATGGTTCCTTATATTCCTTCAATTTACTCTGTTATACTTCTTCACAATTGTTGTAAAATTGTATAGAAATTTGCTATATGTATTGATATAAATGTATGGGCACATGTTTGTATATATTTGTGAATTTAAATGTACACATATGCGCGTGTTTCTGTGTATATATAATGTTGTTCATATCTATACTACAATTCTGTATACACTACTGTATTGTAAATATTTGCAAACTGATGTATGCATAAATATATAGATTAACTTGTATTCTCCCCTGTTTACCCTAACTTTTGATCTGTCTGAATGCTGCTGTTGTGTTGTGTAATTTGCACCTGTGGTCCAGGCCGCATATATTTCATTTCGCTGTGTACTAAATATATATGGCTGGGATGATAAAGTTTTACTTACTTACTTACAGAAGAGGCCTGTCCAAAATATATTGGTATACTGAAGCATTATGTTTGCCCCATTCACTGGAAATAAGGGGCCTAGCCCAAACATAGACAACGGGTATGTCCTAATTATTTTGTACACAGTGTAAATTCTGAACTTCTACATCACACAGATGTCCAGTATGGAATTGTATCTACATAACTGCAAAATAGGTTTTTCTTATGCTTACAACGTGGGTGCAGAATCAATTTTAATTCTAGCGCACTATGAAAGGAGCAGGCACGCTTCTGAAACTGGTTTCATAGCTGGACACATCACCCAAAAATGACAGGATTTACAATATTGCCTTTTCAAACGTTCAAACACACTTCTAATGCCTGAAAACAGCATCACATTTAGCTAATAAGTGCTTCAGGTATGCATTACCTGAAAAAGTATTAATCAGAAAATCTACCAAATCAACATATTCAGCTGGGAGCAGTGACAGATAATTAAGTGGGAATGATAATGCATGCACCTAAACACAAATATTGGAGTATAACGCTGTCTGCAAAACGAATTTAAAGGAGCCAACAATGTTGGTTTTATTTTGTGAGAGTTTACAGCCAAATAATGAATATGTTAATTTAATGAACACAGAACCTGCTAAGCTAACAGGCTAACGAAGTAAACACACGCCTCTATCAAGCAGCTCAAACGTACAAAGGATGCAAACATGCCACAAAAACTGTGTGCACACAGGTATAAGCCATTAAAACAAATGGAACAACTAATCATCTAACCGGTCGGCTGCAGTCCTCTTTTCTTTCTTTGAATAAGAAAAAGAAAAACCCTCGTCGGCCACACTGCAAATTGACTGTCTCCGGGTCAGCAAACCAAAAGCCCCCATTTGGCGCACGCGCAGAACGGGACTATCTACACTATGGACAAAAGTGTTGGGTCACCCCTATTTTTTAAAGATATATATTTGAATGCAAGGTCATTAAAGTCCTTGTTTGTGTGATTGTCTGATGTCTCAGTATTTTTGTCCTTTGTCCATTTAGTGTATGTGTGCATCATAACTGAACCAATAGAAAAAGGTGGTCTGAAAGATTACATTGTCTTTCCTTTTAAAGGATCTGTTTTGACACACGCAAACTTTTGCCACTCACATATAGGTGATATTGAAAATTTTTGATAAATACATAGGTCTGTAAAATATTGTAGTCTCATTTATTTAACCGTGTTGTCTATTTAAATAGCATCTGTGTTTGAATTTGAATTGTGAGGCCGGCTGGCTTTGAGGCATTTTTTTTACTGTTGTTCTATAGGTGGTGCTGTAGGCTAAACAAACCCCATCAGAGGAAGCTTTTCACATATCCTACCTTCAAAGTTTCAAGCTAATGAATGAAAAGAATGCTAATCCAAGGTTTGCTGAACATGATTTTTAAAAATATAACCAATTAAAGTTTATCTCTACTAACCTACTCATGACATTTTTTGTGATGTTAAACTCATAATCCTAGGGTCTAAAGTGTTTGCTTTATTTTGCACATCTTAAAATGAAAACCTGAACATGCCACTCCATTTACCATTCGTATAAATCACATCATTCCAAAAACCCCACACCCCGTCACCTCATTAAAAAAAGCTACCTGTTCCCCTAGAGTGGAGGACGCTTTTATCGACCCGGAGACTTCTGGGAGCACTGTGAGAGTCATGTTCTTTGATACCTCATGATTTCTCATGTTCTTTGATGTTCTTTTGTTTTTTTCTTCAACACCATCCTTCCCACAATCCTGAGGGACAAGCCGGAGAACAGAGAAGTGGGCCATCAACACACGGATACAGGACAACCTTTAGCAGCTGAATAGAATAGTCAAGATGGCCAGCAAAATTTTGGGAGCCCCACTTCCCTCTTTGGTGGAACTGTATGAACAGCGCTGTGTTCGCATAGCTACTTCTATTATCAAGGACTCATACCACTCTTCCCACCACATCTTCTGTCTGTTTCCATCTGGGAGAAGGTACAGGTACATCAGCTGTAAAACCAGCAGGAAGCTGAACAGTTTTTTCCCAGTTTTTTTTGTTAGACTTATTAATAATCTATTAATAAACTACACCTCCCCCATAAGTAAGTAAAATAACTATAGTTGTTGACAGAGATTAATTTAAATAATTAAATTAAACTTTTGATGATTTTAAGGGAAATTTTAGTTGACAGAGATTAATTAAGACAATTAAATTAAACTTTTGGAAATTTTAGCTTATATTAAGTTTAATTTAACTATGTCTAGGTGTGTATGATGTGGGTTCCTTTTGTATTGGCACTGCACTGTGAGTTGAGGAACATAACTTTTTTTGTGTATGAATTACTCACTAACCAATCACATTATGTGAGAACTCAGGACTGCGTGGTTCACAGGGTCATTTGCTGTACCGGGGTCCTGCAGGGAACAGTTCTGGCACCTTTCTCTTCAGCATCTACACTGGTAGTAGTACAGTCTAAAACTTGTAGAATGTGGTCCCCAACCTATATTTCGTCAGGAATTGGTTTA
>JBBKCR010000027.1:10432405-10444427 GCA_037577295.1 Ladigesia roloffi | reverse complement strand
TCACCTTCATGCCATACTCACTAGAATAAAACTACAGTTTCTCAGCCTCACAATATTTCCCACATTGAGAAGGCCAAAACTTATTACCAGAGACTCTCTGGCTACAAGGCACCACTGAAGCTTCTCAGTTATAGATCTCCACTTTATTAAAAAGGAGCTGGAGTCAAATAAACTGTAGCTTGGAGGTTCTATGAAGTTTGAAAGTAAAATACAGGACTTCTAGAATCAGTAGTGGAGGAAAAATAGGTACAATTAGCGAAGAAAGCTGCAAAACTAAAAAGAAGGCAAAAACACAAAGCAGTGGTTAAATCACCCAAGGGATGGCACAGGTGCAACAATTCTGAAACCCTGCGACATTTTACAAATAAACATGTTTGGAAGTTGATTTAGAGGGACAACCCAAGGGCTCTTTGCTATGTCTTAGCTGAATCAGTACATCTGTTACACCCCTGAAAGCATGGGGGAAAAATATCACAAGAGTTAAATACTGGTGTTTCCTCAGCGACAACTTTTTCATATTCAAATATGACACCGGATTTACAATAACACACACATTTTAATTATAATAATCATAATAACACAAATTTTCAAAAGAATGTTGCAGTCCTTATTGTGCACAACAAATGCTGGGGGAAATAGAAGACAAACATTTCAAATAGAAAAACAACATAGTTATATTTCTCCCACAAAATGACAATTCAGTCAATTAATGACTTTGAAAGGCAAACAGAAATATATTTTACTAATAAAAATTATTATTAATTAGTTACACAGTCCACTCCGACAGGCAAGTCAGGAGGTTGGGCTTCCAGGGAGCTCATGTTGTTTCCTCCTGGGCAGAAATCGCTTGCTTCCTCACCACTTGCTCCCTGCTCCCCCAAGTCCATTCACACACCCCGCAGTTCATTCGGTTCTGTGTCCAGCCCCGTAGCATCTCTCGTACCAGCCTGTGGCCAGAAAGGTGCCAGCTTGTCTCTGTACAACACAACCACTGTGTTATGGACTCTCATTCGCACCCTGTACACAACCTCGCTGAGTCATTTGAGGACCATTTCTGACCCCCTCCAACGAGACCAGGTCGCCAGAAGATCCCAATGAAATCTTGCCCCCGGCTGCGCATGCCAGTTCTGCACATTTCCATCGTGTCATGGCTGCACGCTGTGGCTCCTTCACAACTGACATGACCAGTACAGCTCTAATGCTATCATCTCTTGCATCCATGTCTACAGAAAATGGCTTTGGTGGGTCCTTTCTCCCACGCCACATTCCGTTCACCGTGAAGACCAGCTACTTCCTCCCTCACATCTTAATGCATGCACCGGTCACCGTAACTAGTTGCTTGTTCATATCCTTCCAGCCAAGTGGAGACTGTCTCTGTGTGTGGGGCAGTATGCCTGACCTTATTATTGTGATGGTGGAGCTGTTGTTGACCAACCATCCACAGCGCACTCCCTTCACAACACATTTCACTTATAGGCCCTCAGATTTCACCAGGCGACACATATACACACACATATACATTCAGGCTGTGTGGGATTTCACCACCCTTTTCATCCAGCAAAATCTCACATATTCAGGGCTTCTACTCACAAGACAGTTAAATTAATCTATACATTAAAAGACCTACCCCAGATTTAAAAAAAATCTTCATGATTTTATGAGACTTTTTACCCAAATGACATCTGAACACATTTATAAGTTTGATGCTGAAATGTATAATTAGTTACATGGTCCATAATCTATTATTTCAAATAGGTGGTACTCCCATATACTGTACATTCTTCTGTATGTAATGTCATGCACATCCAAAAGGAGTCACTCAGGATGAGAATATTGTGCAGAAGGATTTAATTTAAAAAGGATAAAATTCCATGGAGGAACTTGACCGAAAGATAAGTCACCATGGGGAACAAAACCTCATCACAGTAATGTCATCTGTGCTCAATCTGCACGCATTCTGCCTCAGACCTATAACTGTATTTTGCAGGGCAGGGGATTAATTCCTAAATAGGTAATCCCAGCTGCTGTCTTGCAAATCAGAATACAGCGATCACCAATAGCAGGACTTTTCTGCTTTAGACACAGTGGTGAGATAGGGTAACCTGAGATTAAGTGTCCAGCATTTATGGGGCACAAGGGCATAGAGCAGCACAGATCATTAAGAAACTAAACCTATAAACTGACCTATCCATGCTCTGCCCACTGAAGGATACTTTCATATCATGTAATGAGGCTGGATAAGTCAGAGAAAACATATTTCAGTTTTTTTTAGTCACCTAAAGTGAGAATGTAGGCTACTACTAATACATTATTATAATAATAATAATAATAATTATTATTATTATTATTATTATTATACAAAATATATATAAATAATTATTATTAGTGTTAGTAGTAATAGTAATACGAGAATTAAGTAACCACTGAAAAAAAAGTTATTTAAGGCTGTTTCATTCAGTTATTAAGTAACAATTTTGCCATTTAATTTCTAATTAAGTTGAAAACGTTTTTGTTAGTGTTCTGTGAGTCTAGTAAACAGCATCTGTTACTGAATATCAATTTCGCTGTATTTTCTCATCTCCTTGTAGTCTAGGATTAGCGTATGCTTAAGATATGGTCATCAAAGGTCTAAACTCAGTCTAATTCAATTCTAGATACAGTCTGCTGCACAGACACAATTTCGTTGCCTGTGGGGGCAGACGAACGCAAAATGTTTTGTGAGAGCAGAGGATCATTACACGTGAATGTGCTCACAGTTATATTGTTTCCAGTTGATTTGCATGAATCTAAAAGGAAGCCTTTTTAAGACCCCAGATGCCTTGAAGAAAGAGGTTTAGCTGGTTTCAGAAGAACACTGTACGCCATTTCCATAATTTAGAGTGGCCTGTTGGAAGCTGAGTGAATCATCCTTATATTAAGAGTATACTAAATCAAGATATGAACAGTTTACATCATGAGTCATATGATGTCAAATGGTACCAAAGCAAACTTAATTTTAGTTGGTTTTCTAAAGTTCTACTACGAAACACTTCATAACTGAGAGAATCATGTTTTTTTACAGGAATAAATGATAGCAGCAAAGCAACAAAATAAATTAAACAAAATGTGTTTATACCATAAAATGCGTATATTCTTTTCAGGAGAGAAGTGAGCAGTTCATAAAGCTCCACTCCTAGTAATCATGGCCATAATCAGAACACTGTGGAGATTATCATGGGATGGTTGAAAAATGTCGTTGTAAATATATTATATGCCTGAAAAAGAATTGGAACCCATCAGAAATTCACAAATAATATTTGGCATTATGTTAACTCTGTATGCCAATAATGTAACTTACTGCAGCATACACTTCTCTAAAAAAAGTGCTAGGAAGCCTTTGATAGAAGACAGCTGTGGTGCTACGGAAACTTGGGTAAAAAGCTAATGGCACTTAAGACTGTGGCACTAACAGGAGTGTGGCTATAATAATGCTAATAATGCAACAGATACAGCATCTATGGTGTGAAAGGGGTTCTGACACTAAAAGAGATATGGTGCTAACAGCAAAATGAGGCTGTAAGTCTAGTGAATTAATGGACTTGTTGTTACTAATAGGGTTACGGAACTGACAAAATTCTATGGCGATTTTGGAAATATGTTTTTTGAAAAGCTTTCTAAATTCAACGCTTTTAAAAACTAACTTATGAACTCCTCTGTATTATCTTTTAAGGTATTAATTTATTTTCTAGTTTCAGCCTCAGTCAACAGAATCAGAAATTTAGAGAGCAAAGAGTCAAATGATCTGCTGCTATCTGCAACCAAAAGGAAATACAATGTCAAAGACCTAGAACGAGTGGAACGCAAGACCCATTTTTCATTTGACAGGGTTGACAGGATTTAAAAGCTAAATTTAGTCATGGTGTAATTATGTTCGCAGAGTTATTAAGAAAAAGTTTAATGACCTATTTCATGCACCATGGTTTGTTACAGAGGGGGGATTGTTTTGAATTACCTGGAACTTTTAGACAGAAAGTTCCAGGGAAGAAGATAAATGATTTTCCCAGCATGTAAAAAAACCTGCTAACAAACAAGCGTGAGGAGTGATTTCTTCTTTCACAAGGCTTTATAGGTTATAATTACTACCAAAAAAAATTCAGGAGGCAAAACAAACCCTTCCAATTATATCTCAGAAAGCACTAGGTTGAATATTTAATATCACTTTTGTGCACAAAGAAGGAAGCAGCTGTTTTTAAGCATTGGCAACCTAATTTGCAGAAATAAGATTGGGAAGATAAGACTCCCACACAAATTGGAGGCTGGAAAATGAGCTACACAGGAGCACAGCACCTAACGATAACATAATGAACAAATGCAGAAGCTCTGCCTTATGACGACGAAGTATTTTTAAAACAGTGGTCCTGGGATGGTCCCTTTACATTTAATATAAAAGGAATAATTGTGTTTTTATCATTGGAAGTAGAAAAGTTTTCATAACTCCTTAGCTAAACCGCCTGCACTCTTAAAAAACAGACCTTAAATGATGTTTTTAAAGAAAATGCATTTTAAACTGTGGGATCTCAAGTCATCATTTAAAGAATTATCTGCCACAAGGTTTACATGACAAATTAACCAGTGATTGTATGTGCACAATAGTAGTACCTGATGCGCATTATGATTTATGTATTATAAAGTCATGACTGCCACCGAATTTCCTTGAAAATGCTATTAGCATAGCTAGAATAGCGTTACCCTTAACCTCGGGTGGAGTGTCTCATGTCTGTTGCATGCTAAGCTGGCCATGGCTGTCAGATACTCCGACAATAGTCAACAGTGGAGACTGGGGATGGTTCAGAATCTTTATAGACTAACTCTTACTTTTCAAATGAGAAACCACACTGACAATGTTTAGTCTGAAGCTCAGACAGAGCTAATGCTATAGAACAGTTTGTGCTATGAAAATGCCCACAAGTGGCAAAAAGGCTTCAGTGTGTGGCCCATCAACGCAGGTAGATTAATAAGAAAATGACTGAACCACCAGCTGATACAATATAAAAGTGAAGGAGAGAAGAGAGCATTCCTTAAGGATTTGAAATGAAGGCAGGGGGCCATTACATTACACCAGCCACAGAAACATTTGAGCTGAGACTGAGAAGAAGATAAAATGAAGCAGTGGGTGTTTTAGAGACGGAGGAGAAGCACAACAGCTCTACTGCTAAGAACAAGGCCTGTGAATCAGTGCTGTATGATTAGGGAACAAGCACAGCAAAATGCACTTAAATCTCAATGGAGGTGTAGGCTCAAAATCAGTAGGAGACAAAAACTACAAGAGGAAGGTCTTTACTTCGCACCATTAAATGGATAATTCTGATTCTGAACTACAACTGGCTTAGCCAGGTCTGAATTCTTGCTTTTCACATTCGATCTTAGCACACACATTCAATTTTGTAGCAATGATGAAAATGATTTTCGATATTTCTTGGCAACTGTAGTTTAAAGTTTAGTTTCTCTGCTTGATGCAACAGCAGTTTATTGTGTGTTTTTTTTAATCAGTAAATCATAAAATTATTTATTAAGAATGGGTGTACTTTATCACCCTGTATTTTGCCATTACTCTTTTACCTTAGGTAGAATAAATCACTTGGTTTTATTCAAAAAGCTTAAGAGACAATTAATGTTCATGCACAGTTCCTATCAGTGCGATGAACCAATTTTTAAATCCACAAAAGGTCTGAATATGGAGCCATTTGCTTCAGCTTTAATATAGCTGCAGTAGCAGTGTGCAGGATGTGTCAACTAATCCACATAAACGCCTACTGGCTGTGGTGGAATTCACGCTGTTATGTGTTAGCACAGTTGTGGGAATATTCAGTGGAGGTAATAAGAGGAAGTGCTCAAAAACAATGCCTGAACTCACTGCCCATTCATGAATTCTCATTATTACCAGTGCACCAATGAACAGTTGCAATCACCATAGATTTCATTTCACACTTTTCTAACTGAAGGAGCAAATAACAACAACAAATAGACAACAATATTATGCCAGTCACACATTCTACACGGAACAGTGAATTTAGCTTTGGTACAGAGGACTGTACTTTCAAACCTGTAATTGAGTGTATTTTACACAGGAAGATTTAAACAGTAAATGGTACATAAGTGGATTCAAATAAACTTTCACTTCCAATTTTCAGTGCGGTCTCCTCACAAAAATGAAGCAGTGCATCACACACACAATTTTGTTGCTTTGTCCCATTCTACATCAACACTACCTATGAATGGGGAATATAACGTATTACTATCATTTTCAATTCCTCCTTTTTCAGTACTGTCTACGACTCTAAACTGCAAATAAAACTGACTTTATGTCAACAATAGTGAGCATGCAAACAACAAAAACGAATATACAGTAACCACATACACTGTAGCTATTGTCTACTTAAGTATCTAATTTTATTAAATATATACAATTTCTTTGGTCTGTACGTTCTTTTAACTGTAAGGAACTTCATGAATATTTAAGCATTTAATGATGAACTAGAATAAACCCACACAAACATTTATAATGGCTTATTCTAACAAGAATCAGTTGAAATTAAGGCTACTTTTGTCAATGCTGTTTCACTTTACCTCAGAAAATTACACAAATATTTATGTAGGTTTATGGATGTTGTGTGTCATACTGGATTTCAACCATGTAGACTTTCAACCATGTAGACAGGACAGTCATTTGAAATGACAATATTTAACATTTAATGAGTGCAAAAAGTTCAGACATGGAGTTTTTATCACATTTTACTGCCAATTTACTACCTCACTACCAATTTACTGCAGTGATTTGATAAGTTCCTAAACACAAAGAGTGGAGGCTGCTTTTATCATTTTGCCTCAAGGGTCTCAAAGTTTGCACTGAGTCACTGCCTTCTCTGGGGTGAGGGTTCAGAGAGCTGGAGGAAGTGGGCAAGTGAGCTGCAGGCCCAGTGGTGGGCTGATGGATGCGTAAGCATTACAGCAGCCTGTTGTAGGAGTGAGAGAGAGAGAGAGAGAGAGAGAGAGAGAGAGAGAGAGAGAGAGAGAGAGAGTGAGTGAGTGAGAGAGAAATTAAGTAGGTGTTGTGATCCCCTGGCTTCTTATATTTATATCCTCCTCTTTGTCATGACCTTAAATTTCTTCTCACTGCTGAGCTATTTAGATAATAAGATAATGAAAACATTTTCTTCAGATGATGTAGTCTCAGCAAGTTGAAAAAAATCACTGCTGAGGTTATGGAACACCCAAGAGCAAATGACCTGCAATTAAGACCGTTTAAGGGAAACCGATCTGATGCAATGGAGACATGTGCTTCTCTCTGTCTACACTGATATTTCTTATGTAGAGGAAATATAACTGCCTGCGATTTCCTCCCTAGACTTTCAGGCTGCCTCAGTGGATCCTCCTCAAGTAACCAATGGACCCTCGGCATGCCTGACTGCTCATCTGAACCCAAGCTCCCTCTTTATTAAACTGCAGTTCCCTATAATCACAATGATGACATGGAAGGCTTCCTGGGTCCCTTTGAGAGGGTGGCCCAGCAGGAGAAGTCCAGAAAGAGAATGGAATGAAGCACTTACCCCACTCCTTATGAGACCTTAGAAGGGGAGACCTTAGACTGGTGAAAGTTCTGAACTCCATCCACACCACCCAATTTCACAATTTCTAAGATGGATGCTCTTCTGCGAATCCCCCAGTGGTGGTTAACGTGGGACGTTCTCTCACCCAAGGAGATTGTAAAGTGGGTGGCCAAGGAAATAAGAGCTGTGAAGATGAAGACCAACAATGACCACAGTAATATGACCACTACAGTCTTAAAAACGCTAACATGAGGTAAAGAATCTGTGTAGATATCCTGCTAACTTTAGCTATTAGCTTGTTGTCCTTTTCATCTGGCTATCATTTCAGTTGTCTGAGTGAAAAACTGTACCAAGACCTGTGTCAATACTTTTGACCTTGCTTTGAGCACCTGACTGAGAGTCCATGTATATGTATGACTCATGTTTTCACAGATGTTTGCTCCCAATTCAATGAATGAACATTAATGTATTGACAAAACTGGCCACTTTATAAATGCCTTATTGACCACGGGGACTATCGGGAATAATCCAAAACCTGCTGAAATGTCATGGATAAGGAGAGATTTCTATATATTTCTCCTCCACACAGAGACCTGAATTCAACTCCCTACACAGTGTTTGTTCATGCATCAGTACCTTCCACGAGTTTCCTCTCCTAGCAAGGCAGCTGGAAGCAGATTAACTCATGTGCGATGGCAAAAATGATGTTCTCTACAGGCAATGAGGCAAGAAAATGAACTGTGCTTACAGCAAATAACACGGCACTCACAAGGTGGCCATTCACTATGTCACACTGGACAGGAAGATGCTTACACAGTCAGTGAGGGAGAAGATATTTGCGGATATCACTATGCCTTTAAAGGTGGAAAGGGGTAATATTTTCCTATAGCTGGCTGAGGATGTATTTTTATTTTGGGTGTGAAACATTTTTGTCAACAGGAAAAATAAATAGTGTTTTCAAAAATAAAATCGCTCATGTTCTGTGATTTTGAAGCCTCTATTTGCTGTCCCATATGAATGAATTAAGAGGTTGTTAAAGGAACACACAAGCCAAAATGAAAAAGGTAATTGCAATGTCTGTTGTAAACATACTTACATGATGCTGTGGTGCTTTCTAAAAACTGTTTCATGGTTTAAATACAAGAATGAATTTCTATTGTTTAAGTAGATGTGCATTTTTGAAGACAACAAGTGCTTTGACATGGATGCCTGGGATTTTTTTTTTAATTATTCAATTATTCAAATCAAGTCCAATATCGAAGGAAATTAAATTGTGCTGCATCACCAATGCAAACAGATTATTTATTAGCCCCTGGATCAGTGTCAGATCCTGTAAGAACACCAGCCCCTATTCCCCATGATGACTCCTACTGCCTAGATCTTACAAGTTCTAAGCATGTGATCCTAATTAATGGAACTTGTTCATTCAAATTTGTGAATTATTGCTGTGGATTGCACTTGTCTGCTTTTCTTGACTTAGATTCCTGTCTTGCCCCTGTTGTTTTGTTTGCTGATTTGGACTTGCATTTCTGGACTTTGACTATTTAGTCTACATTCTTGTACCAAGATTTGACATTGTTTGCTCATCAGACTGGCTTTAGGTTTTGGAACAGCCATTATATGTTTTTTATAATCCACTGCTTTATAGGATCTTGGTCTGAACCTGACAATCAGTTATATATATATATATATCAATGAACCTTCTTTATGTAATTAAACTCATCCATATACGTTTCACAGCCAAATAAAAAATTGAGTAGTGCTTTATGTCTATTAGGCCAATGTGGGAGTCCCCTCATAGTGCATGTTTATCGCTTTAATGGTCAGCCAGTGCATTTCTTATTAATGTTTTCCTTTTTTCAACCTGAAACCCATTAGCTGGTTTCTTTCTTTTTGTTGTTGTTAAATCTACATGTACATTGGGAAAATAACTAAATAGGTGGATTAAAGAAGAGAAATCAAACAAGCCTAAGCACCATGTGAGGATTTGTGGGAATAAATAAGCTACAAATGCCTAAATTTCCATATTGCCTCAGATTCTATCCGTTCTACTTGCATGCTCCTAGATGCGTAATCTTTTATTAATCTTCCCGTCTATTCTCTTGAACACCTTAAACTCTCGACTCAAAGCAAAGCAATCTTGCTGCAAACTTTCCACATCTCAAAGGGAAAAAAACAAAAGGGTTGCCGTGCTTTCTACTCTTCATTTTAGTCTCTGTAGAGCTGGCATTTACTGGAACCACCAGTGGAAGCTGATGTTTTAAATAGCCTCTAGACACCTCCAGTCTCCAGGCAGGGGTTTGGGCCAAGCAGGTGGAAGGAGTCACCTTTTAAGGGGTTTAAATTTAAACTCGTTCTCTCCTTCTGCCTTTGTCGTGCTGCAATGCTCCTGCTTTTAAAATGTTACTGATGCTCAACTGATCCAAATGCCTACTCCCCCACCCACAGACACATGATTCAGCAGAGACGGACAGTATGGTGCATTCTGGAACAGAAACAAAGAAAAGGCTTAAATTAGGTTTTGCATTCTGCATTTGTCTCAGAATATAACAAGCATATACAATATTAGGCTTAAACACAAACAGTGTAACACCTAAGTAGACATTACTATTTAGATTCTTATCTTAAATTTACATTCAATTAAATATCCATTAAATTAATCTTTATGTTGCTAAATATAAAACTTACCTTAACCTGAACCTCAATCCAAAATCTAAACCTATCCTCAATTCTTAACCCTAACACTTTTGCAAATCAGACAGGAAAGTTGTTAACAGTTCTATAGATAATATGTAGGGGCTACATATACTACATATACTACTTCAGAAACAAACATCTTATAATAATTAAAAAAAAACGAATGTGTTAATTAAATTGCTTTGATTTATAGCCAGGGACTGTATTAATGTGCTCTGTCAAGCCAAGGTGTTTTAATGTCATTTTAAACATCTACACATTACACAGTGACAAGAAATTACATTCCTCCAGGAATGCAAAGAGATAATGCATTCAACAAATAAAATTTTTGACTTAAAGTTACTGATTTCAGATGAGTAAATTATACTTTGTTGTTACTTTGTTGTACATAAAAATATATTGGTATAGCTAGTCTAGTTTTTGCCAGTTGTGTCAAATTTAATAGGATAGATTATGCTATAATGAACACCTAGTTTTCTATCCCAGCATTCATAGGGAGAGAGATGGAGAAACAGCCTGGTCAGGTTGCCAGTCCATTGCACTACAAATAAAAACCAACACATTCTCGCACAATGATACAAGGGGCAGTTCAGCATCTCCAGTTCACCAAAATCACGTGTCTTTGGACTGTGGGAGGAAACTGGATTTCCCAGTGCAGACACAGTGAGGACATGCAAACTACACAGAGAGATAATTCTGGGTGCCTCAGCAAGGAAACAAAGTTGGCTTTGAGGCCACGGCACTAACAACTTTGACCCGTGCCTCCACTTTGATTCCCCACTTACATATATGTTTTTAATGTGGTTTTCATACCCTTTAAATGTAGAAATCCTGCAAGTAGAAAAAGCATGTTCATGTTTGTCGCACAATTTTACTTCCACTCAGTGCTTGAATTGGGAAAAAATAAGTGCAGGAACTCTAATTTTTCAGTTTCAATAAGTACCAGAATGCAGAAAAAAGTCGCGGAACCCAAAAGCCAAAAATACAGAAGTTCCGGAACTGTGTTCCGGCCCACTTCAAGCACTGCTTCCACCCAAAATAAAGAAGAACTATTTCAAATCTCAAACCTCATATCTAGACCGTGTTATTTTACTCTATCTGCTCTGTTTGATCTTGGCATTGAGCACACTGAACACAGTATTTCACCTTCAAACTCCCCATTTGGCTTTTAAATTTGACAGAGAATAAAAGACAGCCAAGACTGGAGGGTTTTAAATGAGGGTGCCAAGCTGTGATGCGGATGGCCTAATGTGGAAAGCTTTGGTAAAGATGATTCGATCTACTTTCCCACCTTGAGTGTTTTTCAGATCATGTACCACTGTTCCAAACTTTATGCATGCATTATGCATGGAGGCTGCGGCTAGGAGGTTCTTAAAAACGGAATGCACATGGGAATCGGGGGAGGAAAATGAGCGCGGGTGGGAAGGAAGAGAGCAGGGCCTAGTTATTAGTAATTTATTTGATTCCTCCTGCCCAAATATTTAACAGCGCCAGAGAATGAAAAGCCCTCTGTATCCTGCTTTCACATGTGAAAGGCATTTCTTTTTTTATTTATCTGTCTCCTCTCCTGCTCGGCAATTCTCAGCATGTTTAGGGGAAACTCTGGCTTGCGGGAGAGTTCCAGCACAGCTCAATACAGCACAGGGGCTGCACTGAAGCGTCCACACACACACACACACACACACACACACACACTCACACACTCTCACACACTCTCACACACTCTCACACACTCACAC
>JBBKCR010000027.1:10413367-10425753 GCA_037577295.1 Ladigesia roloffi | reverse complement strand
TACAGTGAAGATTGAAGCCTTGTTCCTTAAGAAGGGTTATATTACATCCTGCAATTTATATGCCTGCGTTCTGTACCAGTCAAGTTAGTTTTAAAGAAAGTTCTATCAACGAGGATGGGATTTGAACCCACGCGTGCAGAGCACAATGGATTAGCAGTCCATCGCCTTAACAAATGGTACAGTGAAGATTAATGCCTTGTTCCTTAAGAAGGGTTATATTACAACCTGCAATTTATAGGCCTGCGTTCTGTACCAGTCAAGTTTGTTTTAAAGAAAGTTCTATCAACGAGGATGGGATTTGAACCCATGCGTGCAGAGCACAATGGATTAGCAGTCCATCGCCTTAACAAAAGGTACAGTGAAGATTAAAGCCTTGTACCTTACGAAGGGTTATATTACAACCTGCAATTTATAGGCCCGCGTTCTGTACCAGTCAAGTTAGTTTTAAAGAAAATTATAACAACGAGGATGGGATTCGAGCCCATGCACGCATAAGCCAATGAATTAACAGTCCATCACCCTAACCACTCAGCCATCTCATCAACGCACAGAACATTGTTGATTCAACTCACAGAGGTAAAAAAAAATGTTCTTCTCAGTAATTCAGAAAACCTTACTTTTGTAGGTTTAAATCTTGAGTTTACCTTGTGTAACTGATTGCTCAGAGTGTACTTGAACAATAGGTACAGTGAAGCTTAAAGAAAGATGGGTCAACGAAGGTGGGAATTGAACCCACGCGTGCAGAGCACAATGGATTAGCAGACCATCGCCTTAACAAATGGTACAGTGAAGATTAATGCCTTGTTCCTTAAGAAGGGTTATATTACAACCTGCAATTTATAGGCCCGCATTCTGTACCAGTCAAGTTAGTTTTAAAGAAAGTTCTATCGACAAGAATAGGATTTGAACCCACGCGCGCAGAGCACAATGGATTAGCCGTCCATCTCCTTAACCACTCGACCCTCTCATAAAAGCACGGCATGTTGTTGAATCAACTCACACAGGTAAATAATTTTTTTCTTCTCAGAAATGGGTCTTACTTTTGTAGGTTTAAATCTTGAATGTACATCTTGTACCTGATTGCTCAGAGTGTACTTGTTCCTTAAGAAGGGTTATATTATGACCTGCAACTTATAGGCCTACTTTCTGTACCGGTCAATTGAGTTTCAAAGGAAGTCCTATCGACGAGGTTGGGATTCAAACCCACGCGTGCAAAGCACAATGGATTAGCAGTCCATCGCCTTAGCAAAAGGTACAGTGAAGAATCTTAAGAATGTTCCTTAAGAAGGGTTATATTACAACTTGCAATTCATAGTCCTGCGTTCTGTACCAGTCGAGTTATTTTTAAACCTAACTTTAAAGGAAGTTAAGTTTAAAGGTAGTCCATCGCCTTAACCAGAGGCGGAGCCAGGCATAGTGAGGCTTTGGGGCTTTGCCCAGAGATTTTGGATTTCTTTGATGCAATTTCCTACATTCTAGCCCACTTTAGGGTAGATATGTCAAGTCCTAAATCCATCATAAGATCTTTTTAAACTTGTTTTTTAAAACATTAATAAGGTTTGAATAAAGTAAAGAATATTTCCAACATATTTTTTATATTTTCTTGGATTTTCAAGACGTGCCTTCTAGCTCATGTTTTAACGTAAAGCAGCCTAACATTTTTATTAAGTAATATAACACTGTCAAAAAGGCTAAAATGAGAGATAATTACATTTGGAAAACAGATTTCTGACATTTAAACAATGCGGGGCATATGTTTTGTATGAGGGGAGGAATTATCATAGCAACTCTTTGCAGTCTAACATAACCATAGCATAGCCGATGTAGTGCTGTAGAGTACATCCAGGTTGTGCTTAGCATCAAATGTAAAAGTGCGCTGAACTGATGTGTTTATAATCATTGACCTGAAAATACTGATGTATCACTTGTGGTTCTTTTTTTAAAGAAATGTATTATGTCCATTGTCATTTTTGAGGCTACTTGAAGACAGAGACGAGTTCTGACAGACGACAGACGAGTAGAAAGTAGCCGTTAACGTTAGTGTGATGACTTTGGTCAAAGACAGTAAATAGTTAATAGATAATATAGGTAAGTTACAACTAACCATGTTTAAAATGTGTTGGTTTAGAAATCCGACCGAAGTGGGACATATGTACCAAACGGATCTTTATGGTGTTGTGCCCGCAGCTCAGGGGAAGTGAGCTTTCTTGTTATGATTGTCTTGGGCATTTCTTCGAGCTAATTTGGGGAGAGAGAGAACAGCTCTTGTGTATGCTTGTACCTTGGAAAACTTTGGTCTTTTTACAAAAAAAAAATATTTACAAGAAATCTTCAGTAAAAACAAGAAAAGCAAGCCTTGTGTGGAGATCTCTTTTGCTTTTTTCGCTGGCTGTCTAGCCACACAGAGTTACGTGTCGTGAGGGAAGCACAGTTAGTGTTTCGGATATTGAGTGAACAGTGTATAAGTTGGTGTTAACTGTTTTTGTAGTTTCAGAAATAACAGCATTTTAAGAATGAGGGAAACGGGGGGTTGTGCCCATTAATGAGTTTTAATATATTTCATAGGCAGATTTTATTGTCAGGGTTGTCATATTTTTTAAAAGCTTAAAAAGATTCGGGGCTTTTGAAATGAGATTGGGGGCTTCAGCACAGCATGTAGTTGAGTCAAATCACTGAGGTTAATACATTTTTCTTCTCTGTAATTCAGACAACCTTACTTTTGTAGGTGTAAACTCTGAGTTTGTAGGTGTAAAACTTGAGTTCACATTTTGTAATCAAATGTTTAAGAATCTAGTTAAACAAAACAGCTTTTTCCATCTTTCGAGGTGTTGATACTTAAAGCTTTAAGAGAATCAAGAACCACTACCTTTGAAATGGACCAAGGAAATCTTTTTGTAAGATGTTGCGCATGTTGCATCAAAACACAAAAAGGTTTTGATTAGTTTGAGAGAGTTAAATTTTCATTTTCAGTAATTCAGTAAACCTGTAAAACTTGTAACTGAATGTTTCAGTCTACTTGAACAAAATTTCATCACATCTTTAGACTTTTAAGAGACAAAATTGTTAACAGCCTTTTTTACTGAGAGTGTAAAATATGAGTTTACATTTTTTAATTAAATTCTAGATGAACATACTTTTTGTTACCATATCTCGCCTTATCCTCTTGGCTTCCTCTTGTATTGATGCTGTGTAGGGCTCCTTTACATTTTACATTATTTTGTGTCCTTTGTTCATTTACTTCACCTAATTAATATTTTATTGATGACTACTCTGTAAAAAGACATTTCTTCTACATACCTAAACGATGACATACACTCAAATTAAGCCACTATTTTTCTATAGACACATTCAATTCTTAGCATCTTAAGAAGATTTGGGTGATGGATTCTCGTGAGCTTACATTCCAGGCAAAAAACGAAGCTGAATTGACATGTTCATATGAGGGTGAATAGTCAGTATTTACTGGACATTCTGAATTTGACAAGTCTAAAACATTTTTTAAATCAGTTATACATTGGCCTGTTGTTGACCTCTGGATTTATGACCCAGTAAATTAATTTAATTATATTTGACTACTCTATGTGATTAGTAGTGAAACCACTCCTCTATAATGTGCCATTTCTTACTAATTTACTAACTCAGCGAACACAAATATTGCTTATTCATAGTGTCAAAATCTAATAAAGATCACAGCATTGCATCTACATTCTCAATGTCTACATCTACAGCAATCCATCATCATACACATTTGTTTAATTTCTTAGTGATGGATAACAAAGCGTTGGTCCACTTTTGTTCACCATAAAGCCTTGTGACACTGATTAGGGGAATTTGAGGCAGATTAGAGCTCTGTCACCCACCCCACCCCCCACCCCAAAACATGCACAATCCACTCTAAGCATTTGGGGCACTTCTGAGAATGCTGGGGTTGAGAAGCAGCGGAGAGTCCCTAGTGTGTAAACTTAACAGTTTAGTAGAACTCCCTGCTGACTACACAGCCCCACACACAGGATTGTTATTTGTCAGTCTAATCCACTGCTGCAATGGCCATCAAGGCTCAACAGCTCCAGGCCTTACAGCCTTACTCACAAGCTCCTTCTGGCACAGGCATTTTGATAAGCTCATTGGAAAAAAGAGTGTGGTTGGGTAACTGTCAGTGAGAGCTAGGTGGTGCTGTCCATAGCTGTCAAATCACCTTGGCCCTGATTCAAGACTTATACGTATGCTCAAGACTTTTAGTATATTTTATCTGACTATAGCCAGTTTCTGAATGAAATAATTACATGAAAACTTCATAATTGAGTGAATGTCCACTGAGTTAATATGGATTTGATGGCAAACATTTGTTCACAAAGGTCAATTATTTTACTTTGATCACAAAAATGGCTGAAAAGCAAGTGATAGTCATTTGACACAAATCAGTTCATAAGTGCAGTTTGATTGTGCATATTTAAAAATAAGTGTGTGGAATGTGTCACCATGTTAGCTAGATTTTTAAGTGATTCATACCTAGTCCATAATGTCCTTTTTTGCTGGCAAGTGCAATGTGGTTTTACCCAGAATTAAATTTTCCACAGTGATCTTGTTTAAACATTGTGCTGCTCTAGCAGCAGTCTCCTTATTTTTACCATTTGTATGTCTTTATAAATCTAAATAGAAAAATGTACAGCACCCTGGCCAGAAGAAAATCTGTGTTTTTGGTTTACATGGCTGTATCTTCACAAAAATGTTTGCAGTTTACAAACTGGTCCTCAAATGTTATTGTCAAGAGAAAAGATCTACCATGTTATTGAACTAAAACTGGTGAAGTGAAAATGGGAGAACTTTACTGTAGGTACTTTAGTGGTAGGATTGTGGTCAAAGTTAATATCTGTTTCCAGACAATGCCCATGTGGTAATAGCTGGCTCTTTCTCTGTGATGTAGCAGCAGGAGCTCTGCACTGCTGTTATCCAATATCTGACACACATTTAGTATGGTGTAGGTGCTATGTGCGGAATGCTAGGGCTCTGCTTTCCAAGGGTGAGGGGTTGAAAGGGTCTGTAGGCTTAGGGGCCAGAGTGGCAAAAAAAAAAGTAATAGAGTGTCTTTGCAGCTAGCATTATAACCTGATAATCAGGGCTTTGCAGGGTGTGATTTATGAGAAAATAAATAGCCGCACAATAATTTGCAGAGTGAATTATACAGTATCAAAAAACATCCATAACTTGGTAGCCAAACGTAGTCATCCTTTTATATTGTATCCTTGACTATGTGTTATTTAAAAATACACCTAGACTGATATACCCTTTCCCATATCCATCATAGACTGATCACACATCTAGCCATTACTACCCAAATCTCCCAAAACTTTTAACAATTGGTTTTATCATTTATTCACTTATTGACACCCATCAATACACTTGATTTTTCTGTTTTGTTGTTCTGTCCAGTCAGCGTCTTGTATATTTATTGTTTTGTACAATCTATGTAAGTTGTATTTATTTCTTTTTAAAATGCTGCATTAGTAACATATTTTTGTGTAACTGCTCTGCATAATCTGTTGCTCTTTTGTGTACCCTGACATTTTTTGTTGCCTTGGCCCAGGACAGACTTAGTCACTAGGGAAAGCATACATAAATATACATTATACATAGCATATTGTGTAGTAGAATGCAAACACTGTTCTCTCTCTCTTTTCCTCTCTCTTTCTTTATATATGTGTGTTAGGGGGGCTATGTGCATGTGAAGGGCAGTCACAGTAGGTTTCTAAGAGGTTAGGGACAGAGGGCTGTGGGCCTCAGTATCCCAGCGTGAGCTGAGCTTGGAAAGAAGGCACTGAGGAACAGATACTATGCTGACTCTGGTAAATAAATGTACATGTATAAATGATGTGTCCTATAACATGACATTATTGGTAATTGGTAAAATAACAATAACTATATGTTCTGCTTAGTAACAAAAATCCTAATTTGCATTTTGGAAATGTGCACTAGCCACAACCTGAGCCTGTTTTGTCTGAAATGCAGGTAGCACTACAAACTGTAGTACATTCCCACTGAGTTACTAGGAAAAGGACTGTGTTTGAGGATGTGCAGCATTTCTGTGTGTGTAAGTGCAGTTGTTTCAGTTTCCCCTTTCAAGTCAGAGTGACCTTCCAACTTTTGGACCACTCTGAAGCAAGCACTTCTGATGAGACAAAATGAAACTATGTGTCTCCTGTATGATTACATTGTTGAGGAGAATGGGGCGGCTGGTGGCCTAGAGTTTTTTTGGAATCAGAATCTTGTGGGTTTGAATCTTAGCACTGCCAGTGGCACCACTGAGGTTCCCTTAAGCAAGGGACTGTCAATGTAGAGGAAAAATTTCAAATTGTTTACATTGTGTGCTGTGCTGTGTTCACTTAGGGACCACTTTCACAATAAGGGTCACTTTACTTTAATTCAGACTTATATAGGGATTTTCATATTCCTTATATAAGCTTTTTTCTTTTTGCACTTTTTGTAGTCTAGTCATCTTTGTGTATACTTGTATTATTTTTGTGTGCCCCCATGGTTCTAGAGGAACAGAGTTTCCTGTAGATGACAGAAATGATAATAAACATCTCAAGTACATATTTGATTTATGTACTTGAGTAATAATTCCCCGTTGTGCTTCCCACAATCCTCAAACGGCTCAGCCTTAAAGAACATCATGGCTAATTGTGTGCAAAAAGCCATGATACAAGACATAATAACCTTTTGTGGGGATGCCTTTTGAAGTTCTTGTCTTTGAGCCATATGACCCCCTAAACCCCCTGGAGCGCCCCACACCTGGAGTTAATTTCCCCACGTATAGTCACGTTAGAGGAAGATTTCATTGTCTGATGTAGATGATGAGATGGAAAGGAGAGATTAATTAAGGAACAATGAGACCTGGATTAAAATAGTACATTACACGTCTTTCGCAGGAGGACCGTAAAGGGTTAAAAAATGTAGCCCCACGTCATACAGGTGCCACTCCGACTTTCAGAGCACCAAGTGTGTAAGTGTGGGAAGTTCGTGGATTCTTAGCTGTACTTCGCGTGGAATGTGCTTGCAAAGCTAAAGAAATGCTTCAGAAACCCAAAGTTAGATATTAAGATTTCGGGGACCGCGTCTTAATCTCTCAGGACTGTTATAAGGTGGTGGAGCAGACACTTATCCACTCCCCGGACACACCAGCCGTCCCTCTCGCGCGCTCTTGTCTCCAGAGGACCGACGGACTCGGGCACGCGTGTTTTTTCAAGAAGGCGTTTCTTTGACTCTTTCTTTTAAAGCTCGTGGTGGAGATGTGGTGGATGCTGTTTCCTCGTTGGATCTGGTTTTTGTTTTTGGAGCTCTGCGTCCTGCGCGCCGTCAGAGGGATGACCATCTCCAAAGTGGTGTATTCCCACGCGGGCATGTGTCCTAATGAGATGAATCCCAATCTCTGGGTGGATGCCATGAGCACCTGCATGCGCGAGTGCGAATCCGACCAGGTGAGTGCATGGCGCGTTCGCGCCTTCCAGTCTTTAGTTCTTATTTATTCTGGGGTATTTCATGTTTGCCGTGTCTCTGAATATGAAAGGAACATGTTGCATGTAATTTAAAGGTAATTAGTTCAGGATATATTCTATAAAATTACGGCAGACTATTTTAAACGTATTTTATGTGTTTTTTCTTTACACAAAATATGCTGTGTTTGCTACTTAGTTTTCATCCCTGGACTGTATAGTCTAGGTAAGGAATGGTACACTTAAGTAAACAATTTCCAAAAAGCAAAACAGCAAAATTAAGTGTTTATGATTAAGCGCCCTTTAAAGTGCAGATATTTTTATAGGTTCAATCCTTAAAAATGTTGACCCAATTTAAAGGATATATGGGGTTTTCAAATGGTGAAACAAAATAATTAAAACAAAGCTGCTAATTGGAGTGTTGAAATTGTGTTTATTCATATACAAGTACACTAATATTTATTTAGGTAATTAAATCACTGAAAAGGGTTTCATAAAATCCATAGTACTTTAATGTCAACTGCTATAAACTACATTAACATTTATAAAGATTTTTTCCGACGGGTGTTAGTTGACATAATGATTGCTTTTGTCCATTTATATCGGTTGACAGGGGTATGTTGCCTTATGAGCTAAAAATTCTTCCAAAGTCAATAAAACACTTATGTTACAAATGCTTTGTTGGTGTTATAATGTTGTGTGTTTGGTTTAACTATTTCAAGAAAAAGTAAAAAGTTAATTAATTCATAACTTTTTCCTGAGACTATTAGGAAATTATTGCTTAGTGTTCTTTGTGGTTTTAAATGTTAAACTCAAGTTCAGATAATGATTAATGATACCATTGCTGATGGACATTGTTGTCATTTCCATGCATTTTAGGACTGTGAGACATTTGAGAAATGCTGTTTAAATGTGTGTGGGAGCAAGAGCTGCGTGGCTGCACGCTATATGGACATGAAGGGGAACAAAGGACCAGTGGGGATGCCGAAAGAGGCCACTTGCGACAAGTTCATGTGCTCCCAGCAAGGATCTGAATGTGACATCTGGGACGGGCAGCCAGTGTGCAAGTGTCGTGACCGTTGTGAAAGAGAGCCCCATTTCACCTGTGCATCAGATGGCATGACCTACTACAACAAGTGCTACATGGATGCAGAGGCTTGCTCTAAGGGTGTCTCTCTCACTGAGGTCACCTGCCGTTATCACCTCATGTGGCCCAACACCAGCCCTCTACCCGAGGAGACGACCATGCATCCCACCACAGTCCGCCTGGAGACGACTCCAATGGACATTCAGCCTCCCAGCATGATCAGCACTCCAGCGCACAACTTTGTGTTCGTGGGTGAGACAGCAAGCTTCTTGTGTGAAGTGTCTGGCAAGCCTAGACCAGAGATCACCTGGGAGAAGCAGGTGGAGGGGAAGGAGAACACAGTCATGCATCCCAACCATGTAAGAGGCAATGTTGTTGTGACAAACATTGCCCAGCTTGTTATTTACAATGCCCAGATCCAAGATGCTGGTATCTACACTTGCACAGCCAAGAACCTGGGCGGATCTGTACAGGCTCACTTCCCATTGTCTGTCATTCGTAGGGAGCAGGGAAAGGATGACGGCTGGGCAAACTCAACCCGTCTCCCTGCTGAGGAGTGCCTCAAGGCGCCTGACATGGGTGACTGTGGGGAGGAGAGCATCAGCTGGTACTATGAGGCCAAGCGCAACAACTGCTTCACCTTCACCTACAGCCAGTGCAACAAGAACAGGAATCACTTTGACACCTATGAGTCATGTATGATGTCCTGTGGAGCAGAGCTCGCTGCCCCTTGCTCCCTGCCAAGCCTCCAGGGACCCTGTAAAGCTTACGAGCCACGCTGGGCATACAACCACCTCCTTAAGCAGTGCCAGTCATTTGTCTATGGTGGATGTGGTGGCAATGAGAACAATTTTGAAAGCAAGGAGGCCTGTGAAGAGATGTGCCCTTTCCCCAAGAACCACAATTGCAAGCTTTGCAAGCCACGACAGAGGATGGTCACCAGCTTCTGCAAGAGTGACTTTGTAATCTTGGGGCGTATGACTGAGCTGACAGAGGACCAGGACTCAGGTCATGCACTCATTACTGTAGAGGAGATCTTGAAAGATGAAAAGATGGGCCTGAAGTTCTTTGGACAGGAACCACTCGAGGTAACATTGCTTAACATGGACTGGAACTGCCCATGCCCCAACATCACTAATGCTGAGGGTCAGCTGATTATAATGGGAGAGGTGCACAATGGCATGGCAGTGCTGCAGCCCGACAGTTTTGTTGGCAGTTCCAGCAGCCGTCGCGTACGCAAGCTCCGTGAAGTCATCAACAAGAAGACATGCGCCTTTCTTAAGGAGTTTGGCAGCACACAATAGTTTCAAGTTCCCTGTGTAATGCTCCCAGAGACATGACTGCCTTTTGATAGAAGACAAAGTGAGCTGGAAGCATTATTTTCTGTTTTGAAATCATATTACTATATTAATTGTGCACTTGAACTGTTTAAATAAGTGATGCAAAAAAAAGAATCACATAAAGTTGATCACAGATAAATGATCATTTGTTAACAATTCACATGTTTATAATATAGCCTGAGATATTTTTTAGCACTTACTTTTGTACAAAGTTCAAAAAAAGGTTTTATTATATTTTAGTTAGACTAAAATAAGACAAAAATAATTGTACTTTAAAATCTAAGCTCTCATGAACAAATATTATAAATGCCTCATAGGCACTTTAGCGAAATCTAATGACCTTCTGGTTTACTAAAAATCCTAGAGTTTAGTGGCAAATCTTTCTAACTTATATCATGTGTACTCTTTCTAGCTATCTCCATGTTAATTTGAATCAATAATTGTTTCGTTTGTGTTCCTGCACTTTGTTCATTTTAGGATATTTAACCCACCATAAAACATTTTAAAATCTTATTTTATGTTTTATTTATTTTGCCTAATGTTTCATACCGACTGTGATCTCAGATATTAGGTAGTTCTTATACATGCTTCATAAAGTGTGCGTTTTGTCAAGAAAATGTGGCACCTTGTATACTAACAAGATAACTTTGAATTAACACAGTTACTGAATTTTATGTTTGTCTGCAAATGTAAATAGCATGTATGCTACCATGGCGGAAATAAAGAAATTAAAGAAATGTATTCCTTGCTCTGTCTTCTTTTCTTTACCGCCTAAATCTTTTACAGACACGGACGTGAGTAAGCATGCAAGTATGCTAATATTTAGACATAAGCACAATGGCTTTTAGCTGTGCTTTGTGAAGAGGGACATTTTATGCTGGTTCATTCCCTCCCCTTTCTTTCTCATTCCTCCATTGTCGGTTAGCGCTGGCCCTCATACTTGAGCAGGTCACATTCCAGCTGTATGGTGGTGGGTGTTAGGGGGGTTGTTGGAGGGCAGAGGGGGGCCAGTCTGATCCGTGTGTTGTGTCTGGGTCTGGGGCTCTCTCCTCTCCTGCCGACCTTTCATGTGAGTGCCTGGGCTCTGGCGGTCGTGCACCCTGCTGAATGGCCCTCTCATCTTCTCGGCCCGACTCCAGCCATGCCGTGACACTGCGCCGGTGGGGAACCTGCTGCGCGCACACACATATACACTTGCACACACACACTACGCTCTGTTTTAAAAGCAGTGCTTTGAACTCTTGACTTGAGCCGGATGGGAAAGAGAGGGCCAATACATGCTTGTTTTCCCCAAGGTGGGCCTCTGATGTTGGCTACTTCGAGCTGTCCAATGAGGCCCAGGTCCATGACCCTGTAAGAGGCTAATGAAAAGGGGTTGTTGCGTGGGGGTTGTGGGGGGAAGGGGGACTGAGAAGGAGAGAGTTCATTAAAAATGTTGACAAGTGTCAAGTGCAGCATTCAGGCTCAAGTTCACTAGTCACTGACAGCTCATGCCAACAAAGGCACCACTTTTTCCTCCCTAGTCTAGGTCTGCTTTTGCTAATTACAAGCGTTTAAACATAACTGCAGTTGGAAACAGGGCCAGATTTTAGCTCGCCTCAGTGTTACTCAACTAACTGTATTTAATATTTAGTACAAATTTGATAAATAGCATGTAATGCTTGATAGCACTAGCATTAAAGCTTCGTGTATTTAAAATTCAACATTTCGAACACCTAAATTCTCAGTAACTATGAATGATGTGCATGTAATTATTCAGTCATGTATATCACCAGACTAATAGCAAAGTCATTTGTTTCCCTGAATGCATGACCTCCCTTTAACAATAGACACATTTGCCATACTGACATCTGTTGGCCAGCAGGAAAAAGTGCACAGACAAACAATGAATCTGTTTCAGGGCTTGGGGCCATTCATGAATTGAATTGAGAATACTTGGTAAAATCCATTTTACTTCAAGGAACAGGAATTAGGTTTTAAAAAATCAGCAAAATTCTGCCTTCTAATTCTACTTTCAAAATTCTACTTTCTAATTAATTTACTTAAATCTGGTTGTGGGCTTGAATCCCAGAATAGCTGGTCTCATCACTGAGATACAGTTGAGCAAGATACCATCCCCAGAACTCCTGCTGCCTGGGCGCCCCAGATAGTGTACCTTAATATTACAAATCAAACATATGAAATATATTTCTTTTATAAACAGTATATATATACTGTATATAGTACAGGCCAAAAGTTTGGACACACCACCTTCTCATTCAGTGTGTTTTCTTATTTTAATGAGCATTTACATTGGTAAATTCTCACTGAAGGCATCAATATTCTAGTTTCTTCAAAATAGCCACCTTTTGCTCAGATTTCTGCTTTGCACACTCTTGGCATTCTCTCAGTGATCAGAGCAAAGGGTGGCTATTTTGAAGAAACTAGAATATAAAACATGTTTTCAGTTATTTCACCTTTTTTTGTTAA
>JBBKCR010000027.1:10393175-10412573 GCA_037577295.1 Ladigesia roloffi | reverse complement strand
ATTATTTAAACCATGTGCAACCTTCTAAGATTGTCCACCTACATACTCACACACATACATGTGTTTGTGTATATTGCTTGTTCTGCTGCTGTGCAGTGTTTATTGGGTCATGAGCAATTCTTTTTGAATATCCCCCCTCATCCACTTAACTTGCACTGTGTATTTATTCTGTTTACCCATATCTTTATTCATATTTATACAGCGAGAATTGTTTGTTTTTATATTGATCTTTATTTTGTTCTTATATTATAACTATTGTCCCTACGGACCCAGTTCTCACTACTGCTGGTGTTTCAAAGAAATTTCCCCATTGTGGGATTAATAAAGTCAATCTTATTTTATCTGATCTTATTCCAATTCCAGTTCCTTGTTTGTAATGGAACTGTTGAGATCACTACTGAATTGACCCTGACCCTGTTCGATTTCAGAAGCTTATGGCCAAATGTTTTGCAGTCTTAGATTTGGCAGGATTCAGAGGGAGCACAGTATTCCAGGGATTTCTGTTTAATTACATTTTAAAAGGATGATATCTGTCTCTCAACTTGGCAAGGATAGCATTGTGAAAAACCAAATTTCTTTGGTGGCGGTGATGTCAGCTGCTTTTTAGACTTTTGGTGAGTCAGCTTGCCCCATTTTGTCAATAATCGATCATAACATTTTAGGTACTTTTCTGCCTTCTGAAAGCATTGTTTGCATACAATGCTGCAAACACTTTTGATCAGTTTTTAGAACATTTTTACCTATTTGTTTCTGCATTGAAGGTTGGGTAGAGGATGATAATGGTGGTGGTGAAGAAACAGGTTTTGGCTGAACAGAATCTGGAGAGTTTGGTGGAGTCGTGGTTGTAAGGTAGGCCTGAACCTCAAGAGCTTTATTCATCTTCCACCGATAATTTTTTACATAGGTTCCCGTTGTCTCCTTTTTTTGCGTTGTTCTCTAGTTGGTAATTCTGCAATTGGCTTTACAACCCCCCTTTCCTACTTTCTCTGGTATTTCTCATTTCAGTTGCTCTTCATATTATTGTGAGGTGGTGGAAATTATGACAATACTGTGGAACAACTACATTTTATTTAAAAAGTCACATAAATAGTTGTTTGACCATGAATACCCCAATTATGTTTTGATCAATCTACTGATGCTTTATTCTGTCACATTTTTTAAAAATGAGAAAAATCCTTCTTTTACACTTCATTTTCATTATTGAACATAAGAAGTCTGTGTGTGGGCCAAGCACTACAATGATGTTGAAAAAGGTGAAACTGTCATCATAGAATACCAGTTAAAATGTCCTAAATCACTTTCATTGTAAAGATAAATATGAAAGTGTGAAATGTACATATTTATTAATTTTTTTATAAAATATGATCAAAGGACATGAAAGTGCCCGTAGTCTAAGTATTGCCCATATACAACACACACAAAATTGGCAATTATACGCCTTGTATGCTGTTGTTGCAACAATGCAGTTTTGCTTTTTACGTTGTGTTAGGTTAGTCACCCTGATTAAATTGATTGTGTCATCACATTTTATGACTTTTAAAAATAATTAGCAATGGAATATATTTGTAGAGTGACCCTCCCCATGCTTGAGAGCAGGAGAGGGATACTGAGTGCCAGAATACAGCACAGTTTGGTGTTTTTCTCTAGCACATGATCTAAACCTGGTTGCCTAGTTGTATCTAGCGTCTAGTGCATATGAAACAATTGGTGGTAAATATACAACATATTTCAGTTTACCTAGCCTTAACTACTCAATGGGGCACATAATTTGGGATTTAGGCCCAGCAAATGTCATTTCTACATAGGAATTTCATAGGAAAACATTAAACATGCGTGTTAGCAAGACCATATGACATTTTCGAATTAATAAGCCTCAAAAAACAAACACTACTGCATTCATTCTCTTTTAGTCAACATCAGGCAGGCAGCAGACTGTTTTCAGAATTCATAGTCAGCTCCCTGGTTCTCCCAGGTCTTTACTGCTCTGTCTCAACCACTGAGTCATCATTTCATTCAGGGCTGGTGTTGCCAGGCAGTAAAAGGGGCCTCTAAAATGAACTGTGATGCAAAAGACAACACAGAGTCTTTACAGCATTTGACAAAAGACCACTGCTGTCTTGCTGTTACACTATTTAACCACCAGAATGCACACTCTGCAACATGCTATACTAAACATGCAGCTACTACAATGCAAAGATAACATATCTGTATCATTCAAACATATCCTTTAAACTGATTTGTCATTCATTTATCATTTGTCGCAGATAATTAGCTATACAGCGCGATTCAGGGCTGCAATGCTTTATTTTGTATGACCGCTGGAGTGATTTTAAAGATGCTCACCTTGTCTTTAACACTCCACCAAATGTCTTTGAAAAGCAACTGAACATTAAGTGGACTGTAATATAACTCAAAATGTTGCTGCTGATCAGCTTGGTTTCAGGAGTTTAAAAATTTTTAACTACTTACTGAAAGGTATTTTTTTGGAACTAAAAAGGAATCTATTATGGTGTATCTTGAAAACCTTTTTACTGGAATAAAAAATTAATTACTTTAAAGAGGTTTTCTTAGAGCCAATTAAATGCTGTGACCAGAGCCACTGTAGGGTTGTTAGTGTCACTAGATGGAGCCAAAACACTAGTTTCCCTCTTTTTTATTTTTATGAGTATACCTAAGAACAGGATGCTTTTATCTCATTACTTGTCGATGGGCTGAAGGCCCATACATGAAAAATGCTTTTTTCGGGAGATTTTGTGTCTATGACAATGCCAATATGCAAATGATTCATGAAGTGAGCAGGGTCAAGTTCACATAATCAAAACAAAGATATCAGTTACTGCTGTGTTTCAGATTAGGTAATATAGAAGGGTTGATGATAACAATGTCGTACATTTTGCCTCTGATGCATGGCTACAGGCATCACACATAAGATGATGCAGAAGGCGTGACCTCATTTGCCTTTGCAGTTGCTATGGCAACTCCGAGAAGACCAGGCCTTATTAATGTACACGTAGCAGTTTTTGCCTAGTGAGTTAGCAGAGCAGGCTTAATTCAACCTTCTCTCTGTTAAGATGAAAAGTCTGCAAGAGCAATTAAAACTGATCTATTGAACTAGTGGTAGTAAATGGCAACATGGCTGGGGACATTCCACAGACCTGGACATCATGAAGAACAAGACGAGAGAATTAAGTCCCAAAATTTTTCATATTGAGTTTGATTGTTGTTCTTCAAACATTGCTGACACACAACGACTGCAGAAATGATTGTAATATCAAACATATTATCATTAAAATTCACCCTTTCAATTCATAGCAGTTTATCTCTGCTCATTCACATTAGTCACAGTTCGGCATAGACTTTTTTAAAATAAGGCACAATACAGGACAGATAGGAGAGTATGCATACACAGATACTCCGTGTTAACCACATAGTAACAGTCTGTTTAATTCTAAAGGAAAAGGAAATACAAAAATAGGGTTAAACATAATCTATTATGATTAATAACTAATTAATAAATCTGCAGTTTAATGTAACATAGAAATGACTGCAAAACTTAATTTAGAATGTAGTGTTTTTGTCTTACCTTTCTTTCTGATAAAAATAAAACTCCCTTTCTCCACATTTGCTCCAAATTCAGCTGGCTGTGCACTGAATATATCTGTTTAACACACCAGTGTTCTTCTTCTATTTCTGTATTGGTCTATTCACTATGAGTGGCTGGTATTTTCCAACCATATCAAGCAATAGAAACAACATTTGGATATGAGAGCAGAAACAGGATGGAAGCAGTTTGACAGCATTCCTAGTGAGAAATATTTTATATAAAATGTTAGAAGAGGCATTTCACGGTGCATAACGAACCAGGGAACTAATAATAGTTGGTAAAGCTGGCAAATTATGTGTGGTCTTTTCCAAAAAACTCAGTATGTTCTCCTGCTTGTTCTGGAATTAAGAATGTGCTTTCCATGAAATGTGGAGATGTGTCAAAGTGTCCACAATCTGTCCCAGCCCTGCACTTCTGAAGACACGGCGCATATGAGCAGTGAACTCTGTTCCGCTGCTCGGTGACCTTCTCGGCCAGTGAGAGTCCGTTGGCTTGTCAAATCCCTTCCCCATAATTACTTACTGCTTCTAGCAGGTGGGAAGAAATAGGAGGACGTGTGCGGTGTAATAAGCAGAGAGAGGGAAGAGGGGAGGAGGGAGTAATCTAGTGAATAATCAACATCATAAATCATCTGCTTCATTGATTGCGACTGTGGGATCAATAAGGCAGATGTTGGATGGAGGGGCCACACGACACATATCAGCTTGACCCTTTATGCATAACCATGACACACAACTGACCTTCAGCATTGATCATGGTGCTAAATAATCCTGAATTCAATATATGCATGCAAAGGGGCATGTTAGACATTGCATTTCATTTGTCATGAGTGCCAAAGACCACAAAATACATGCTTGTGTTTTGAATTTGTAATGTCGTCTGCAAATGAGATGGACAGAGGAGATCATATTAGTCATCTCAGAAGGAAAATACCAAACAGGAGTCTGCAATTGCATTTAGTAGTTTGTAACAAATAAAAATACCCCAGACAGGCAAGTGGGATTGCTACTGATCCAGAGCATTGGCCACGTTCTGTTGAACCTAATCAAAAATTGTATATTGTTTGGGGGGCCATGTAATGCAAGTCCATGTACTTCTGGCTATTCTAACGTGAATTTCAAATTAAGCAGGTGTAGCTAATAGAAACTAGAGAGTAACAATGATTTTTTTGCTAATTCGAGCTCAGTTACATAACAAAAGAAACATTTGGCCCATCCCAACCATGTGGGCATGCAGTATAAAAATCATTTTAATTATTGAATTTTAGCAAGCTAAACCGTGTTCAACATGCTAAAAGTTTTCATTGAATGAGAATTTACCACCACACCTAAGCTAGCTTTCCCTTTTGTTTGGCTTGAGGGTCTAACAGGTCAGATTAACCACCAGCATACTTATGATGTCACAATGGAAATAACCAATCAAATTATGACTTTAAGCCTCATAGAAGTACTAGATACTTTCTGACCGCAAATGTGAGCCATAGAAAAACATTTTTTAGTCATGTGTTAGAAATGCAAGGGCTCTTTACTTAGAGAGAGATAAACACACACATACACACACACACACATATATAAATATGGTTCATATATAACATGTGGTTAACATATATATGCCTAAAATGTGTTTGATCTATAATAGAAAAACAATGTAAGAGAGTATCATTAGCTCTGACAAATTATTAGAAATCCCCTTAGGCCAAAAATGGCCTAAAGTGTAGTAGGTGAAAAAATGTAATGTAATTCATACAAAAACATTTTTACTTGAGAAATTTAGATAAATATGGGCCCTATTTCATATTAGTTGGGGTGCATAGACTGATTTTTACTGTGTTATGTGAGTGTGTATGTGTGTGTGTGTGTTACTGAGAAATCATGAGCCACTTCTTTGTAAAGTGCAGCTCCATGATGCCGAAAAGGGTGCAGCCACTGCTGGTAGGGCTTGCTGTCATAAACACTCCAGCAGATGGCTCGGTAAATCGTCCCGAGTGTTCTGCACTGGCCATGAATCACCCTGCAGCCCCTGCTGCTGCTGCTGCTACTATGCGATGTACAGTACTATGTGTGCTGATCTCACACATACAGGCCTGGATACAGAGCTCAAGATAATCCCTCTGCAGTTGTTTTGCTATATAGTTGATTTACATGGCATGTTTATTTATGCTGTAATGTTATCGCGTAATTAAGCACAGCCACATAATGAGTTTCGTTTAAATTGCATTTACATGCTTCATTTACATTTTTGATCCTGCCCTTATTGTTTTAATGACAAAGATGAGAAAAACATGGTAGAAATAAAAAAGGATTTTTAAAAACACTTATCAAAATGATATTCACAGAAGATAACTTTCCATCAAATCCAGATCATAATAAAATATCTTCACTTACAAAGATGTGGTATTGTGTGGTATTGACTGAGAATTGGCATGTTTCTTCAGGTCTTTGGGCCAGAACCATGAATAAGAAACAATATAATATCAACAGCAGTAATACAATATGATGCTAGAATAAAAGAACAAATAACTAAAAGTGAGAAAAGGTATTTTGAGGTGTGTACACCTTTGGAGATTTCTGAGAGCGTACATAGCTGCAAGGAGCCACCTGGACCACATTGCAGAACACAAAAAAGTGCTGTTGTTTATTTGAAGCTCGTGGATAGCCAGGCCTTTCTCCAATGCTGTAGAGCTCAGACAGCCTGAGAGAAAATGTTGCTTCGCTCTTCAGTGCAAAGGCAAGAAGAAGCATAGACTAGCTAAAGAAAGGGTTACTGAGAGAAAGAGAGTGCTGTATTGCTCTCCATCCTGCCGTCATGTAATCTACTCAGAACTGTCATAACAGCAAGATAAACAACCACCACCGGCACCCCCAGCCCTCCAGATGCACATAAAAAATATACACACACTCACACATTTATCTGATTGATATTGCCAGTGGTGGATGATTACTGGCCGTTCTTGAATTTTGATTGAATACGAGGCGGCACAGGAGACATTTCATGTCACTGCAGCACTGTTGCATGACTGCCTTCCAAGCCTTTATCTCTCAGCTCAAGCGCCTTACATGAGGCAATCCCAATAATGCAGCCCAGGTCAAGATTTAAGATCCACAAGGAATGGATGAAGGAGGAAAAGAGAGAGGGGCGGTGTGAAAAAGAGGGAGATTGTGTGTGCTTGTGAGAGATAGAGAGAAGAGAGAAAGAGAGAGAGAGAAAGAGGAGAGTGAGATAGAAAGAGAGAGAGAATGTGGATTCTGGTGGATTCCAGCAGGCAAGCAGAGGAAGAAGCAAATATGAAATACAGAGAATGACTTGGCAGAAAGGTCAGGCTGCAGTAATGAGACTGTAAATCATAGCCAATAGTAAGGCTACTGTTGACTCAAGGCCTCGTTCTTTATTTTCGATCGGTTAT
This sequence comes from Ladigesia roloffi, assembly GCA_037577295.1. Taxonomy (NCBI): domain Eukaryota; kingdom Metazoa; phylum Chordata; class Actinopteri; order Characiformes; family Alestidae; genus Ladigesia; species Ladigesia roloffi. The sequence continues at coordinate 10,405,566 of JBBKCR010000027.1, read as the reverse complement.
AAATACAAATGTCTTGTTGTGCTATTTGGGGATAATGCTCAAGTTGAATGTAATCTAGAGGGAAAACTTCTGTATGGGCAAAAATGCATTTTATTTCAGTATGCTAGTGTATCTCTGTTGAATTAAGTCAAAGCAGTTTACTGCTAAAGTTACTTGCTGTCCTGATAAGCTTTAAGAAAGTCTGTAGGATTCTTTAACTGGGTTTATGTACATTATATAATGGTGAATGGTGGAGTAGAATGTGAAACACACTAAAAGAGCCTCCAAAACAAAACATGCAGCATCCAACCACAAGCCAAAAGGCAAATTACAAAGTGTGGTGTCAGCTCCACACCCCAGTGTGACCTACTGCTCTTCTCTGCTCTCCTCAAATATTGTGTGCGCAAGATGGAATGCAATAAATGTAGTTTATTTCATGTATTTTGTCACTCCTGGGGCTGGGGTTGTTCCCTCATCCCCTCTCCCCCAGTAAAAAAATCTGGATTTTATAAATATAAAGGCTTCATCAATAAGCCCATTAGCTGATGTGCTGTGTCAAGACTTTCATTTGTTTTGTGAGTCATTGAGGGTTCCACTGCAAAGTTAAAATAACTCACCGTGAGTCCAATGTCTTCAGTTATGGTCATAACGCAAATTAAATTACAAATTTGTTAAAAATCGTAACAAAATTTTCCTCTTATTACCAAACAGTCAGTCCAGGTCTGCCGTTATATCTTAATTAGACCATTTCTGAGTAATGTTGCAAATTGAACTCCTGACATTATATAATTTCTGAAGATTTTTGAAAGATGGTGCTGTTTGGGTTTATGTGAAGCCTGCATTCTGGATGTGCACACACTCTATTGCTTTGCAACTTTAGATTAGGTAGGATGATGAATGTAGTGCTGTCAGAAAGAAGGTATAATTTGAAGATACTGTAGGACATTGGTAAAATGTGTCTTGTAGAATTTTTTTTTCATCAAACCCACTCTCAATAATGGTAAATCAGCAGTCTTTTGAACTTTGTCTTCATTATGGCCATTTTAATAGATAACAGTATGTTATATTCTACTAAATTCAAGTCTATAAAAATGATAAAGAAGACAAAATGACAGATATGACACAGTTTGGGCACCAAGAGTCAGAGACCACAAAATCTGTTTTTTTCACGATGACCAACTCTACATTTAAGGTTTATAAATAGAAAAGGCAGTCTTGGTTGAACTTGATTATAAAGTTTCATATAATTGAACCTGGTGATTACTATTCTGTTTAAGGCAAACAATAGGCCCAAAGATGTCTTGGCTGCTCAACCACACTTTCAGATTCAGAGTCAGATTTTATTTATCACATACAATTTCATACTTGGTGCAACATGCGGTGAAATGCATTTCGCAATGCCCCAATTTAAGAAACAGTAGAAGAAAACAGTAGAAACAGTAAAGAGTAAAAGTTTTACTTGGAGAAAAAGTTGAAGGAAAAGTTGGAAACAGTTTTTTGTTTGTTTTTATTTTATATTCTGTCACAAATAAAGGAAAGGGCTCTTTCTCCTCACATCTGCTGTTTATCAGTTTGGCTTGCTGCTGACATGCTGAGAAGGAGATGATATACTGAAAGACAAAATTGAAACCAAGTCTTGCCTCTGTTTCGAGGACCATTGTCCTAAATCCCCTGGAGGAACACAATGTGTCTCTGGGACATCAATAACACTTCTATCGGAGCCTGTGTGTGCAAATAAAAAGAGAAATCTGCTGTTGTTGTAGAAGTTATCAAGGAAGCTGTGTTGGTCAACAAAGTTGCAGTGCACTTAAAAACACTTTTTGTTGTTTTGCTGTACATTGGGAATAAATACTGACACTTCTACAGCGCCATGCAAAGAATCCCCTTCGGAACAATTATTTATACCCTTATTATTAGTTTTTATTTCACGATTATTTACAATTAATGAAATGGTTTTTCAATAACTTACATTACAACCAATTCACATTTTGTATTAGTGGGTTTATTTTACACTTCTGCTTTATTCATGAACTTAAATGCAAGACACAATATATAAAGAATGTTTTCCTTTCATGTAAAACAAGTCATGCAAGCAAAACATGCAAAAGGTTAATCCAACTCAACTCAATAATGGATTTCTTCTACCACTAACAAATAAAAAATTAGTATCGGCTGTTATCTTAGAATTTGCACTTTAACGACTCCCTGTCCCAACCTGTATGTGCAGATTAAAACCAAAACCTAATCGTTGCTGTCTGAAGGAAACAAATGTAAAGCCATCAAAGTTATTGTAGCAGTCCGATAAAGCGAGTGAGGGAAGGAAAAAAAGGAAAGAAACAGACAGAGAGAGAGAAAGAGAGAGAGAGAGATAGAGGGGGAGGGAGAGAGAAAGAGAGAGAGAGAGAGAGAGAGAGAGAGAGAGAGATAGAGAGAGAGAGAGAGAGAGAGAGAGAAAGAGAGAGAAATTTACATTTAAATTAGTTCTCATGTTCTTCTGGGCTGTTCATGCACAGAATGACTCCCTTCCTGACATTGTTGCCTGCCAATGAAGCCATAATTAGCACAGCGAGGAGCGACTCTGCTTCTTAATCAAATGACAGAGCTGTGACGTACGCAGGGTTTTTATCACTTCAGGGTTCTGGAGCATGCGCGTTCATATCTGTCTCACTGAGCTCTGCTGTATAAAAAGGAGCATAGAAAATACATTAATCTCTTCCAAACCTAGTTCACCTACCGAGGGGACCGGTGCTGCTACATATTCATGTTGATTCATTGTTTGTTTTGTAAGGCTGGGTTTAAAGTGTGTGTGTTTGTGTGTGTGTGTGTGTGTGTGTGTGTGTGAGGGAAAGAGACAGGGAATGGGCAAGAGACAAGAAGGCTTGCATTGTTAATGGTGGAAGCCTTTTTTGTTGTTAAAGTGCCAATGTCATGGCATATATTCCTCGATTGTTTTTAATTAAAGAGATTAATAGAGGGTAAACATTCAAATATTAGCATGGACTGCTCTGCCCATACTGTCCATCTATGGACATGCATCTATAAGACCAACCAGTGATATTCATGACATCCCTCAATTACATACTCTGCCTACAGCAGTTTAGCCCACTCTTTCACGTTGACCTAAAGAGGAGCTACTGGGTGCAGTTAATTTCTTTGGCGGGGGGTATTGGCACTATTAAACATTGAGCTGTTCTTGGCTGCAAATATATCACAGCAAACCTTGGACCCAGTCATCCAAACAGAATGGCTGAAGTTTATTTTTACTGACAATCCCTTTAGGATTTCAGTCCAGATTTAAAAGTTGTCCTGTATATTTCATCCCAAATTCCGTGGTGAATTGTATCAGCAAGCAAATATAGCCTGTTGGGTTCAAAGCCATACAGGGAGGTTTGTCAACAGTTTTGTGAATTTCATGGTGAAAAATAAAAAATGAAGTGGGCCATTTAAATGCTATTATGTACGCTGCAGGGCATCCCATATGCTTTGATATGGCCTATGCCCAATGTGTTGTGTGAGATATGTACAGTATATGCTTTTGGGTGTGAAATATATGCTTGGGACCTATTATATAACACAAATGTTATAGCCAGTGTTGGGCAAGTTACTTTGAAACTGTAATGTGTTATTTATTACTTGTTACTGTCATTTCTAAGTAATTCATTACATTACAATATTTCTGTATTTAGAATGTAAGGCATTACACTACTATTGCATTACTTTTAAGTTACTCTCCCCAGAATAACTGGAAATATGCCCATGTAAATATAGCTCATGACACTCAGTTAGTTCATAACAAATCCAGTGGATGGTGACAGTACTATTCAACGTTAGTTCAGTTGCAAGTTCACTAATCTCTAGGGTGACCAGATTTGGGATTGAGAAGAAGAGGAGACTTTAGCGCGGACTTTCTTAACCAGCTCGGCCGTTGTACGGGAGTGTTAGATCTTTAATGCGCATATCGGCCGCATGCATCTCGACGGCTGTTCTGGACTTTTAGGTTATGAGAGATGCCCATAATGTCACAAATGTTTAAGCAGCTCAAAAACACCCCAAAGGATTCTAAAATTCCCGCCGGATGTTGGACACAAGTCTAAAAAACAGCACATGTCCGGGAAAAAGAGAACGTCACCCTACTCTTCTCTCTGTCTGACTACAAGAAGTGAAACATTTTGCACGGATGTTTCTTCTCTGCGGATCTCGCGGTGATTTTGGCAAATTTATATGAAGGAGAAAAAAAATTTTTTTCCGGTTTAAAAATGCATTGTAACGGGCGCTACTGACATTTGTACCGAGTAAAATATTTCCAATTTTTGTTCTGTAACGCCTTATATTACGGTGTTACAGCAAAAAGCAATGCATTACAGTAATCAATTACTTTTGTAACGTGTTAATTCCAACACTGGTTATAGCTCTATAGCAGTAGATATTATCTGGATTGCTGCTGCAGTCTGATAAAAGTCCCTGATCACAATACGCACAGTGACTTGTGCTTAGGTACCCCTGACGAGGGCGGGGGGGTGGGGTCATCAATGTGGGTGAGGAAGTGTGTGTGCTCTGTCATCAGCAGTGTAAAATGCATGCAGCATTGGTACAGAGTGTCCCCTGGCTGCATGTTGACGCTCCGGACGGGTGGTGTGGAGAAAGGCAGTGGTGGTTATTATTAGGTCCTGAATGCTCCACCACAGCCCTGGCCATGTTTGGTACCTCAGGGCTCCCGGGGACCTAATGGAAAACACTCATCTAAACAGCAATCTTTTACAGGATGGTGGCTTATGTTATGTAATGCAGAATGAGCTTTCCCTGATTTGCTAGGCATTTTAAGAAGTTCTAGATGCCTTTTTGTTTTTTTGTTTTTTTGGAGCAGAAATATCATAATGAAGCTAGCAGTTCCCATTGTTTGACATTCAGCTCTATTCTTCTGGAGATGCCATCATGTTGCCTCCTCCTTTGAGGTCGCACTTAACTGAAGGGTAATCATTCCACTGTAAAAGCCTATGATCAGAACCGGGCTCCTAAGCAATCTGACGGATACTGGGATATGATTCAAAGGGAAGCATTCAAAAATGAGTTCATGTTTTTAGCACCAGTATCCAAAAAAAAGGGAATTATAAGAATAGGTGTGCTTGCAATTCAATAACTGAATTTCTCGTTGGACCTATCACTGAAAATATTGTGTTTTTCATATTTTTAGAAATTATTTTTGTAAAAAAAATAAGCTAGTCAGACTTGTTATGTGCAAATGATGCTGGAACTGTATATGGGCATATTCAATCTGCAGGAACATAAGCACTGATGTTCTAGTGTGTTGATGTGAGTGTGTGTTTTGTGCGTCAGCATAGACAACACAGTGCAAGTTACTGTAACACCTGAGGTTGTGACTGTGCCCACTTTGTGTGGATTCTCTGGTATCCAAATAAATGACCACTGGGGGGAGTCATCATGTGCTCTCAGGACCTCTTCTACTCCAGCATGGTTCGCTCACGGTGTCTCCTTGGCCTCTCTGGGGTGAATCTCCCTCTCTGGGATTTTCTCAGTGCACAGTTAAACAGATGAAAGCCGGTGTTTGGTTGGGTCCCATGACGGGATCTCAGAGCAATATCCTGCGTGGATGAGATTGAAGAGGGATAATCGTTGCTGAGAGTTACGCTCTGTGTTGGCACGCGACCAGCTAACCATCTGGCATGAAGGGAATTGCTCTACCTCACATTCAGCCCCATTTCATTTCAAAGTCAAAGATAGCACTGCAATAGGAAATGAATGTGAGTCCAAAAGGACAAGCTGTTCCTGGGACAAGAATTAAAGGACCCGCATGACAAAAAAAACATGGCATATGTGAAGATGAAACATCTCCATGCTATAGACAAACATAGTCATTCAAAAACAGATCATTTACTAAGGCACTGTAAAGAACTGTCAATCATTTTCATTTAAGAGACAATACAAATATGTGAATTTGGTATTTACTGCCTCTTAATGACAGCCAGGTCATTTATAAAGTCATAATGAACTGGAAGGAATGCCAACATAAAAATTTTCTAAGAACCTTTTCAAAAGTTTCTTACACTAACTCCTACTTAATAATCAGATTCCCCATACTGCACAAAGTGAAGCATTTGATTAGCATTATTCAAATGTGTAAATACTTTTTATTCTACACTGCTTGAAAAGAATATATTATTCATTTCTGTCCCCTAGTTTACTTACATAAGTGTGATGTCATATTTAATGCCTGAAAATTATGTACATATTGAATCAAGTCAATTCAGTACAGCATATGCTTAAACAAACCACCATAATGCTGGAAAGTTTGTAAACCAACTTGCAAAATAAAGAAGGAATTCAGCTGAATTGATTTCGTGGTCTGGCTCAAGAAATAATGTTTACAGAGCCTAGGATTCACACTCGAGGGTCTCTAAGGAGCTCCAGGTTTCTGGCTTTTATTTTAATTAGGTATTACCACTTATTAGCGTGTAAAATAGATTTCATTGGAATCGTTTTTTGCAGGTATTTGCAATACAAATCCAGTACCGAATGTGGCACTGAAAAAGAACCTGGAGCACAAGGCTCGGCCAGGAATCGAAAGACTGCGAGCCTCCAATTACAAAACAATCTCCCAAACCAATACTCCAGAATACAGGACAACTCTGTCAGCTAAATCACTCCCCTCAAAGCCCTGTCACCATGACAACAGCTCAGCATGCCAGTGTCCTCCGGCAAACATTTGATTTCATTTCCCCTGATTGCCATTCTATGCAACTGTGGGCAGAGCTGGCACTTGGCAGGTGGAATCCTTAGAGACAGCTCATTACCACTGTGTTATAGCCTTGCTTGGGAGGCAGGACAAAGAGCAGACGTCAACTGAACCAAGTGAATTTTGCTTAGTTAGAAATACACAGGAATGGATACAAATTCATTTCTGAACCTAAAGAAACTTGCACATGCTCTCTCGTCTTCTCCATCTCCCTTTCTCTCTCTCTCTCTCTCTCTGTCTCTCCCTCTCTTCTTCCCTCTCTCTTGGGGTAGATGGAAAAATCGCTTCACATGCACACTCCTCTGCCCTTGCATCTTTCCTTACCCCTCATCTATCATGTGAGACTGGAAACCTTAACCTGTGTGAGCTAACCACACAAAACACCCACACACACAAACCTAGTCTCATTACTGCAAATAACGTTCAGTGTCCGCCAAATGTTCACGCTTTACACATTCCTCTCTGACATCCCCGGAGCCTTTTCTGCAACATGCAAGCATCACTCAGAAGTTGTTTTCTGTAAAAGCTGCAAAGCATTTTAGACTTTATTGTTAGTAAATATTCATACTGGCTAAAGGCTAATGGCATTAATAGGCTCAGCACGAACCTGATCATGCTGTGTAGTTCAGGCCATGCTGTTACAGCCACATCTCCACTTTTAAAGCAATGAACACAAACTTAATAGACTACTGAGGTCCACAGCATGAGAGATTATGTAAAACTGTTTTCTGGTTTATGTTAATAGGAAGTTGAAGATGACATGACTGAAATGAGGCACATTTATTAGTACAGGGGGGTCCTGGGGGCCCAGTTTGAGTCCAGCACAGTTTAATGGTTCTCCTCCTCAAACACATTCAATAAACCTGAAAATTAAGTGGCGAGGTAAACCAAAGGATTCTGTGCAGGGAAATTACCAAAACAAGCTGGACTACGGCCCTCCAAGACTGAAGTGTGACACCCCTGTATTACAAAAAAACTAAAACGCATTATACATGCATTATAATTACTGGCATATCTGGATTTATTGACAGTTAACAGTTAACAGCTTCTGTTATGTTTGGTTAAAGATAATATGAAAAATATAGGGTATACAATCTGAGACCATACCTCTTCACAGAGCCTTTCCAGATTCTCCATGGTTCTGGGTCCTCTCTTTTGGACTCCTTTTCAGCTCACATCACATGTTTTCAGGGGAGTTTAGGTTAGAGGACTGGGATGAGCAGACCTGAAGCGTAGTTCTGTGGTTTCTGGAGCACTTTTATGAGGTTTTGGATATATGTTTTGCATCATTGGACAATGGACCAAGTTTAGCAGAAAAAATTAGATTTTCATTTAAAATCTACTGGTATTTTATGAGGTCTGTTCTGTCACGTATCCGATAAAGCACATGTTAAGGCCTTAGGAGAAAGCACATATTAAAATATTGTTAAATGTAAGTATTTGAAATATGGTACTTTCAAATATTTACTTTAAGAAGCTTAGAATCTTTACATGCATAATTCAAGCAGTGTTCTTCCTTTTGTCAAGGTTCAGTGAGTAACCACTTCATTCCGCCCTTTTTTTCTCCTTTCTCATTTTCATGTTCCTGCTGCCATTCCCTCACTAGAAACTGTGACTGACATGAAATCAATATATATGTCTTTATAATCCCAAAACTCAATAAGACATTTCTTAAGGTCATTTAAATGTTTGGCATCATGTGTTGGAGTATATGTGTGTATGTGTGTGTGTGTGTGTGTGTGTGTCTGTTTAGCTTTATAGTAATAAATGAGGTAAACGCTATTTGTAGAAAGCACCATGCTGAGGCATATGTGGCGCCAAGCAGTCTCATAGATAAGTAACAGAGAACCTGAGCAAGGTAGTATGAGACAAAAAAATCTCAGGCAAACCAATTCAGCTTTACCTGATGCATGTCTTTTCTAATTGATGTGACAGGTATGAAACGGTCAGTGCAATGTGCAAAGGTATAGCGATATCATATCTAAAAATTGACAGTAACAGTGAGAGTTGGTCTTAATATTGGATGAGAAGGCTAGCTAGTCAATAACTATTCCTGAATAACACATATTGATCACAAAAAGAGCTGTATTCCTAGATAACTGTCACTTTTAAATGTTTAGCAAATTAGCACATCAATCACATTATATTTCCAAACAGCAGCTGCACTTCATCAGCTAAAACATGAATAGATAAATATAATTAATAACTGAATTAACCAGCAATATGCAAAGTAAAATATATCTTGCCTGACTGTCTGTTGTAAGAGCCTAAAATTCAGGGTTCAATTAGTTTATTATTAGTCAATTAGTCAATTAGTGGAAAAAATATCAAATCATAATGAACTTCCTGCATTTCTAACTGTCCATTTTGTCAACAGTGTGTAAGTAAAATTTAAGTTTTAATGTAATGTGTGGTGTCACATCTTGGTTACAATCGCATTGTAACCCTGCTCACATGTGCCTTGTGTATATCCCGGTTATCATATATAACAAAGAAACAGTACTAGTTCCTTTATAAAAGGGTGATTCTATTATAAGAAAAATACGGTTGGTGGTTATGCTTAGTTACACACAGTTATTAGCTAACTAATTAAACCTTACTGTCATTGGCCAACATTAACATTAGTTGGCTAATTCAGCCACCTTATTTAATAAATTGTATATTTTTTTTATTATTATATGGTCGTATTTTCCACTGATAATGGTAGCAAGACAACATTGCAACACTAAATTATTCATTATGCTGCAAATTTGTTGAAACTTTTTAAGACTCAAGATTCTTTATTTGTCATATGCATAGTTATACAACACATATTGAAATTTATCCTGAACTGCTCCTTCTATGACTGTGCAAACATTGTAACAAAAGTAAAAATTTAAATAAAAACAAATCTAAAATGAAGTTAAAGGTAAAATATGGATTTCAAAGTCACATCCACATGAAACCTCAGATGGTGGGCTAGCAGTTAGGGAGTTGCTCTTGCAATCAAAATATCATGGGTTTGAATTCCAGGACTGCAAGTGGCACTTCTGAGGTATTCTTGAGCAAGGTGCCGTCCTCACGTACTGCTCCCGAACGTTGTGTTCTTGGCTGCATTTAACACACTGGCTGCCCGTGGATTCACTTGGGTGAATGCATTCAATGCAGAGAAAGAATTTTGTGCTGTTCACACTGTGTGCAGTGGTGTTTATGTATGACAAATAGATACTTTACACCAGCAATCAAGGGCTCCCAGTGGAACATTGCCCAGAGTGTCACACTGCCTTCTTCCCATAGGACACCCTGCTGTTATCTCTTCCTCAGCTAAGGGATCCAAGTGGTTCATTATATAAATGTATCATTATACGATTCTAGATCCAACTTTTACCCCCTGCATCTGTCCGTTTCTTTTGTGTACACCAAATTAATGGTAATCAACTGTACACCTCAGATTTGTCTGATAGAGAACAGATTGCAAATTGCTGGCATATTCTTTTAAGATACACTGACGGGCATGGCTACTTGATACTTCAAATACCCACCAGCCCCAGGCTATTGTAATGCTGCACAGACATGGCCTCACATTGCCTGGACAAGGCCCGCTTGTTTTCTCTGAGCTTTGGGCTGCCTGCCTGTTGAGCCTTTAACCCTGACCTCACCCATTATGCAGCATCACATTCCCTTAAACACACGCATACACTCACACACAGAAGCTAATGCTATGCTAATGCCACCACTGCTGCAGCACATACTAGCACAAAGCATCCAATCACTGATCATATGTAAGGGGGCCTTGCCAGAGAAAGCCACTGCTTTTGAATATGGCTCTTCAAAGCAGGCTTCTTTTCATCTTGCTGTTTTTGTCTGTTAACGCAGGACATTCAGAATGAACTATTCTGTGGCTACTATACTATTACATATGTTTATTTCATCATGCAAATTCAGTGGTACATGGGGGCAGAGTATAGCTCAGGTTATGTTGAATTACTGGAACATACTTTGGGGGTTCAGGTCATATTTGCAATTTACAGCTATATAAAACCGTTGAAGAAAGAGCTGTGAAGATGCTCTCAGGGGGACTTTGCCTTTCTGTCGTAGTGAATGCAGTTTGTGTGCTTGTATCCCTACAGGGGAAAAATAGGGGAGGTTTAGCCACGGTGAAAAAAAACACCCAAAAAACAAAAGCACAATGGAAATTGCCTGCTCTAACAACGTGTGTAATAGAAAAAGACAACCACGTGTCGCTAGTCTCTCTCCCTCTCACTTTCTCTCTCTCTTTCTTTCCCCTGGCGGGGAACCAAGCCGCTAAACATAAGCGCACAAATATAGAGAGTCAAAGTGGGAGGGCCATCTCTTTGGTGAATGCTGTTCCCCATCTCTACTTATCTTCATAGCAACAACCACCCACAATAACCATAAAATGATCCAGCGGACCCATACCATATGGCCAAGTCTTTTTTCCCCATCTCAATTTTATATTCATTTGTTTCCTTTTCAAAAACTATACAGGAGCGGTGAGACATGGACTCAAGCAAAGTATTTGGCTAAGAATAGGGTGTAAGTTATTATATTATCATTTCCTTCAGCGAACAAAACCTAAAAAAGCAGATATTTCTGTGGGGTTTTTTTAACCTTCAAGATAACAGCCTGACAATAAATCCATGCTATTTCTGCGTCTGACCTGTTTTGAGGGCTCCTAGCGCTGTTTCGAGGTTACACATTAATTTGATCCCTAGAGAAGAAATCGGCATGAGTCACTCTCCCAATTAAAGCAATGAAAACAAAAGAAGCATGAGGGGAGAAAGGGGAGAAGAGGGTGTAGGTAGGTGTCTCCTCAGAGACCATTACTGCCCTCTCATATTGTTTACTCATAGCGTGAAGAGGACAGTTACATGACATTTCAAATGGAAAAAAATAGGCTTGTTGGTAGAAAAGGGTGTCACGGGAAGTGAGAAGCCGAACAGATATACCGTTCTAAGTCTCACCCTTTGTCTGAGAATAATGCAGGTAAAATGGACCTGCATACACAATCCAACAAGAGTTGCAAACATTCTAGCAGTGGCTATAAGGAAATGAGTTCCACTGATGATTAATGAAATAGTTTGGATGTAAACACTACTATTCACTGTAGTTTGTTGTGAAATGCTGGTACCACCTCACATTGTTTTGAGATCTGAAATTTTGTATCACTTTAACATGTTTTTCCTGTTGAAGTGATACATGCAGGCTATTGTGAGGCAGGACATTATCTAAAGAAAACATGATCTGTTTTAACATTCTGAACACTGCTGTCTGTTTAGGACAGTTATAAACATCGTAATCTTTGCTAAACAACTGAATTAGGTAGAATTCATCCCTTTCGGCCGCAGAGTGCATTTTACTATGCTGAACATGTACATGCAGGCATCCCAGCATCTCTTGGGGCAAATTAACAGGTGTGGCGCATACTGTCAAAATGTATTCTTAGATAATAAGGGATTAGTCGTAAGACATTTTATTTAGTTACTTCTATTTTCTACTCAGTATTAAATTTATTTGTAAGGGATTCAATTATGAGAGTAAGGAGCCAAGGTGCCCTCTCACATTCTGACCCTTAGGGGTTTAACTGCTTCTGTGTGTGTGTGTGTGTGTGTGTGTGTGTGTGTGTGTGTGTGTGTGTGTGTGTGTGTGTGTGTGTGTGTG
>JBBKCR010000027.1:10378949-10391297 GCA_037577295.1 Ladigesia roloffi | reverse complement strand
TCCTGCCTTGTTTTCAGTTAAAATAAAACCCGTTAAAATGGAGTGCCTGTCCCGACCTGCCTTCCTTCCCCACACCCAAGGTAGTTTTCGGTCTACGGCTCAGGCCGCAGATCGTCACAATTGTCATTTTAGCTTTATACACAACATAAAATAATATTTCTTTAAGTCATGGTCCAAAACAAAACACAATACCAGAACACAATAGAAATATAGCAACTGTACAACAATGTACAGGACAAGACAACCCACAGTGCAAAGATTGAAAAAAAAAAAAAGATTAAGGTAGATGGCTATTAATAAATGAACAAAAATAGCAAGTAGCAACAGTAGGATTAGACCACATGTACAGTATATAAATAATTAAAGGGTTACTGACAGTGATGAAAACAAGTCAATGTTATGTTGTAGATGCTGTATGTTTAAAACTATGGCCCTGGATATGTTAAATCATTTTCAACCTTGTAGCTAATCTGACTCCAAACTTTAACCCATTTACTAATTTACACAAACTAGCATATCTTAGTAAGCCAATCATAATACTTCATTTTACATCCATGCAGAGCAAGGACTTCTTCCGCATAGACTGGTATTTCACAATGTCAGTTTTCAGGGCTGCAGTGTGATAATACTGGACAAATCACTGATGTAAAGACATGTTTGAGAGTATCAGTGATAGCCCACTCTCCCATTATGGTATCAAACTATTGTTCACTTGAATCACCACTTCACATATGTAGCATGTGCTAACCTTTGGCAGTGGCAGATTGTACACCTTAATGTGTGCGACATTTGGGTGTGCCCTCAGGGAAGACCTTTTACTGTTCACTCTGTGACCTGCTGTGCTCTCATTGCTGGTTGAACATGAGAATCTTTGCTGCAGTATGGAATTGCAAGTGAATTTGAATTTAACTCTTTATAAGGACTGGTGTGGTCACAGTTAGATACAGTTAATAATTAATTACAGCTGAGTCTATGATCATTTTTTCTGTATATACTGTATACTGTACCTCAGATTATTACATGTAATGTTGATAATGAGAAAATGGGAAAACATGAAATGCTGGTAATGTTGATAATGGGAAAAACTAACATGAGAAATAAGTTTTGTAGAGGAATGTTTTGCCTTACAGCGAATGTGCTTCATGTAAGTTAAAGTCAAAGTGAAGTTTATTGTCATCTAAACCATTCACAATCCAACAGAGAGATGAAATAGCAAAGTTCAGGTTCCACAGTGTACATATACTGCAAGAGACATATGACAGCTCTCTGTGCATTATATATCAATAAAAGTTTTTTTTAAGTATAATGAGAGGCAAATTGTGCAATGTATTAGAGTATTTTGCAAACAGTATTACCAGCATAGCATGTATAGCCAGTGTAAACAGTGTAATAGTATAAAAACAAGAGAAAGTGTAATAATATATAAATGGATAAAAAATTTTAAGCCAGTTATCCAAACTATCAAAGCATTTTTCTGAAGGCCTCTGTTCTTAAAACTTCTTAAAACAATTCAACAATGGAGAAATTTTGAACCGTCTATAGAATTCCAATTCCAAGATAATTAAACCTCAAAGTAGGTTAAATTAACAAGGTGCCAGAAAGGCTATTTGGATCAATCCATCATTAAAGGAATGCTCCAGCTTCTGTAGCATATGGTCGCTTTCCATAAAAAAGTAATAAATTAACCAAAAAATCTCTAAAATGTTAACATAGTTATAGTAGAAGGCAAACAGAAGTGTGTTGGGAGACATCAGGTTTTCCTCAGGGAATCAAAAATGACCCTTCTATGCTTCTATTAGGAGCTACACTCTTCCTTTCACATTTGTTTCACAGATAAACTCTAGCATCATAGCTACACCCACATTTCATACATGAATAATATGTTACTTAGAAAGCTGGGAAGACATTTTGTGTGAGTCATGTTTGTACACAGCTGGCATTTTTTTATCTACTGTCTTCCTAATACCTGCCTCAGTAACATTAAACAGTGCTGAGAGTTACACTGTTTGAATAAAAAGTACGACCAGATAGACAGAAATAAATAGGCATAGTGTGTAATATATTTCTAATAACACACAGACATACTGATAAAACCACTCATACTCAGATTGGGAATAGCAAAGCAACAAATATTCACTTTTACAAAAACAGAGAACAATAACTGGAGAAGAAACAAACACATAGTCACACGCCAATGCAGACACACAAACAGTGGTCGTCCTCTGGGTTTGTAGGAGGACACCGCAGTGATTTGTGGTTCTCTGAAATCTTTGGCTATGGGTGCGGGTGAGGGAGATAAAGGGGAAAGAGCATGTCCAAAGCTATTTATATGCACACACACACACTGCATTTGACCCCTGGCACAGGAGATATGGAATGATTTGTGGCTTTCTATCCTTGTGAATTGGCCGCTTGACTAAGTTAGGGATCAAGCTCCACAGGACTAAGACCTGGGCTGAACTGAACAAACACAATGGGCAGCAAAGCTCACACATTGTACAGCTGGCCGTATCAAGACCAAGGGTGGGTGGTGTATGTTCAAAACCAATCAGACATATCAGTGCAGTAACCCCACACTTTTTGTAGGGGTTACATTCCAAGAGCACCCACATATAGTGAAGAAACGTATTGTTTTGATGTGGTTTAAAAAATGCCTATTTTTAAATACTATATATCCTAAATATGCCGCCAAATATGCTCCAAAACGTTTTAATTTAATTTAAAACCCATTAACCTTGAAGAAACTGTAAAGGTAAACATGCACTTGTACTGTACAGTTTACACTGAACTCCTGTAGTTCTATAATGTAAATACTGATGTTACCCCTGTATAGACTGTATTGTAATTAATGCATGGGTATTCTTTGGTTTAAGCAGAGTAAATTCAGTAATAAATATATTTCATTTACAGTAATAAAAACACTGGTCTTCAAGAAGTTCAATATGAAAAACACAAGAAAACTCGAGAGGCTCAATGGGGGAAATTCTGGACTGCTGCATCACAGGGCAGCAGCCAATCAGATGCAAGGAGAAATAAATAATGTTCTCGGATTGGCTTATTGCAAATCTCCTGCCTCTGAGTAGAGCTGAATGTGATGACGGGGCCTTGTACCTGAAGCCCATTTTTCTGATTGGCAGCCAATTAGTACAGAGGTCATAAACATACAAATCATTAGACCAACAGGGACATTTAAAAATGTTGTATTCAAATACATAGAATTTCATGAGTGCTTGATTCCCATTTGCAGTTATAACAGATTCCAGTCTTCTTGGAAGGCTTTCCATAAGATTATATGGGAATTTCTGCCCAATCATTCTGTTGTGCTGTTCAACGAATGGCCTGGTTCACAATCTCCATTCCAGTTCATCCCATGGGGCACAGTCATGCTAGAATAAAAA
Organism: Ladigesia roloffi; assembly: GCA_037577295.1. Lineage (NCBI taxonomy): Eukaryota > Metazoa > Chordata > Actinopteri > Characiformes > Alestidae > Ladigesia > Ladigesia roloffi. The sequence continues at coordinate 10,387,899 of JBBKCR010000027.1, read as the reverse complement.
AGGTTCTTCCCCAAAGTGTGTCCACAAAGTTGGCATAGCAGAAGCGTTTGGATTGCCCCTTGCTGGAAGTAAGGTGGCCTTGCCCAAACGCTGTTTGCCAATACTTTTATCTATATACTTGCTTGTTTTAAATAGCCTATTTAATTTTTCATGGAATTAAAAAAATGAATTCTGACTGTCATTACACCACAGAAACATCAGTATACTTAAGATGAAAAAAGAAAAATGTAGTAAATGTGCCCTTTACTGATTTGCGACTCGCTCTGTAGTTATAACCTAAATAAACACATTTAAAAACAGCTGAAGCATTCATTTGATTTTGTTGCTCTGTTCCACCACATTCTGTGAGAAATATTTTGTATTTTTTTTATCCTTTACCAATCTAATTCTTGCTCAGAGGTTTTCACAGACCTATGCAGGAACAGTCAAAGCTGCTTCTCATACAAATGTATTTTCATGGCTAGCATGCTTCTACACCTAATAATCCAGGAGGCTGCAGTATGCAGTATTGGTATCTCATCCCCTGCGGGCAGTGTGGAGCTCTAGATGAGTGTGTAGCATTTGTTATTTCCCTGTGCTCACGCCACACCCAGCTGTACCGCCAGGGCTGAACCTCAATTCCATTTGACTTTCAAATCTAAGCACTCCGTAGAACTCACATGACTGAAGCCAAAGCTTCCTTGGAATCCATTCTGGCAGATGTTTTCTGTATAGAGCCTTCCTTTATTGTGAATATTAATTGTTTTACACATAATAATAATTTATGTAAGTGCTGAGCATGTTGAGGATGTATTACATAGTGTCATTCTCATAATGCAGCTTTCAGTGGTTTATTATAGCCTCAGAATTCCAAAAATATATACAGTGGAAACTGAAGACACTTAAATAACCCCATAGATGCTTCTCTAAATACTTGCAATGCTGTGGCAGTTTCTGGGCCTTGCATTATTGTGATGGTTTGTCAGGAAGTAGGTGAAATCTGAAAGCTATCTTGGACTTATTTCAGTTTTTTTCAGACAGTGGTGATAAAGACGCTCTTGGTCGAATGCCTGGGCACTCCTCAGGGCCATGACTATCTCTAATGGGCAGTTTCCTGGATGCACATGAAGCCAAGTTCTAAATTGAAATGCACCATTGATGGTTATTCTCCATTTAAATGCATCTTTAGGCAAGAACCATGTTTAATGCATATTTAAGGAATTGACTCTTAACGTGTTTTGTACTGCATTAAATCAAACCCTAGCCTAGGCCTCATGCCAGCTTGAGCATATAGTATTTCCTAGAGACAGGTATGGGTCTCAGTCTTGTGGGCTTGAGCACAACCATCTTGGCCCTCCAAACTAAAACACCTAAAACAAGTATAAAAATAACACAACCTGAAAAGTGAAAGCCACTTCACTCTCGTTTATGTTTGCCATTTTAGCTGTGTTATAATGCAAATGGAATGAAATTTCCCAAGGGTCTAGAGTTATTTTAGATCTTTAAATTTTTAACTTCAACTCAATAAAAATAACAATAATAAACTTCATACATCAAATTGTAACACTCAGCGTCCTCGTGGCCATTTTTGGCCAATTGAAACCCATTAAAACTATGCTTTTTAATACCTTGTTATTTACACTTTTAAATCATATAATTTGGATTAAATGCTTTCATTCTAAACTCCACACTTCTTAGTTTTTAGTGTTTTCTACCAGATTAAGTCATTTATCCATCTTTGGCCAAGCGAGCAATTTTATATATTATTCTTAGTATTCAATAAGGGAGTATGATGATTTACTGCACTCCAATGGAGCAAATGAACAACACAATTTTGACATATGTGTGACCTCAAAGATGAAAGTCAATGGTTTGTGTGAAAAAAATTGTGCCCGTGTGAAATTGCAGCATATATATGTAAAATTTGCAAGATAGAGTGAAAGAAATTGATCAAACCTCCAAGGTACAATTACTTTCTTTTGTCAGTCTATTGAGCTTTGAGTTTCCTAGGCAAACCGCTTTGATGCACATGCAGAAAGCAGCTATAGCTTCATTCCTTTTATAAACAAAATACAAAACCCAAATATCTTCCAAAAAAATAAATCACAGGGCATCCACAACAAACTCTGGCACTGTTTATAAATCTGTCCTGAAGTTCATGTAGGTGCAGTCAGTGCCTCTTTTCATGACAAGGACTGATGCTAATTTAAAAAATCATGTTGGTAAAAGTTGAAATAATATTGTAATATATTAATTTTATAACATTTTGGGAGTGTAAACAGGATGGCCACCAGGACGCTGATTTTTTTTGTCGCTGCATAAAATAATGCATAAAAGTCACCGATACTGATAATTATTGATATATCTTTAGCTGAAATAATGCTTAAAATATAAATCAGGTTGCATGTGTTACTTGGTTTTTAATGCTTTTCTCCATTCATAAACCATTAGGATTAAGTGATCTAACTGGCATTAAAATTCTTAATTTTATGATTTTTTGCTTTTCATGACAAGGACTGGTGCTAATTTAAGAAATCAAGTTGGTGAAAGCTGAAAAATATTTTTATATATTTTAATTTTATAACATTTTGGGACTGTAAACAGGAGGAGGACGTTTTATCAACTTTGTTTTCCTTGCAAAAAATAAACAATGCATAATAATCAGTGTTGTTGTTAGTCAGTTACATATCTCAGACTGTACTACTGGTAACACAAGAAAATCCAGTAGCATTGAGAACATAAAAAAATGTACACTTTTGAAGTTGTTTTCTAACAAGTGCATAGTGCAAACAAACTGGTATTTGAAGGATTAAAAAATAAAAAAGAATGGACATTTTGTACTTATGACAAGCACAGATGTTAATTAAACACCTTATGCAGTAAAAAAAAGCAAAAAAGCATAAGTATAATAAAAATCACAGACTTATTTGGTTGGTGGCCATTATTGGCCCCTAGGACGCTGAAAGAGTCGCAAAAATGAGGACAGAGGGGGTCAGAGGGTTAATATCCAATACTTCATTGTGTTTCCTTTGTTTGTGACTGAAAACACATTTGAATTGGGATTTCTTTTCTTAAGTTACAATGCAAAAACTACAGGCACTGAAGGGTAGATTCTGACACAACCCATTCAGCTGAAAAATCCAATTTGTATAACAACACAATATATAAAATATAATTCTTCATTAATTTCGTTTACTCAGTCATTTATACATATTAAATGAGTATTTGTTTGCGCAGATTTATGTCTCAAATCTTTGGATGTAAATCTCCTTTGGCCATATGGTCTGAGTCCGAATGAACATGTGCAAATGCACAAAAATAAGATTTTTATCCAAATCTATGTACAAAGTTCAGGTTGAAAGCTGGCTAATACTACCAAGCCATGCAATATACTTTTATCTATACGTTTTTATGTAACACCATGTCAGAAACACATAAGCAAATCTATTTAAGGTGACACAATGTGTTTCAAAGCATGCATGTCCCTGCAGTTTTGCCAGTGGACTACATTTGAGGTAAGTAAAGTGACCCGTCATGGTCATTCATAAATCATTCATGGACATTCATGGTCATTCAGCATACAGAGTGAACAGTGTGAAATTCTTTCCCAGATGCAGAGTGTGTATGGAGGGTACCTTGCCCCATGGTGTTGCCCCAGGCAGTCTTGGGATTCAAACCCCCACCCTTCTAATCGCTGGGGCAACTCCCTAAAAACTAGATCATCAGCTACCCCTGAAATTTCTCATCAATTTATCACTTCAATGTTTTTGAACCATGTTTCCCGAACTTTGAAAATGACTTGTAATTTCCGGAAGCTTTGTTTTAGAAATGTTGCCATCCAAGCTAAACACAGGAAGGGAGAAGGACTAACACCAACAGAAACAGAGCTGTCCCGAAAGTATCCAATGCCAGGGTGCATAAATATGTCCCACAGGGTGTGAGGTGGTTTTAACTAGCGTGGCGGAGGTGGCATAGCAATAAGCTCCTCTGAATCCTTTTGCTGTGCGGCGTGTTCGGCTGCTTAGCAGCAGCGGCCTGTTTTACTGGGTGCCACAGCCTTCTGTGACACAAGAGCACTTGAGCATTCCTCCCCACACTTGCATGTTGCCAGGAAACAAAATGTGTGTTTGTGTGTGTGGGAGGTTGAGAGAAGGAAGGAGGGAGAGAGAGAGAAAGAGAAGGGCGGTTATGGTGGAATGATCCACACCATATTCAATTAAGGGTGATCTGAAAAAAGTCAGGGCCTCCATCTCTAAAGCTGGCATTGATTGTCCCAGGATTGGCCAGAGGGTGACAGAACTCATCATAATACATAAATTATTTTTGCAACACTAGTTGTAAACCTCACTGAACATGAGAGGCATTTCCTAGATTCTGATCGATTTAATTAGATTATATGTTACATAGATATGATCATGGTCTGCTTTGCCATGTTACTCCTTCTGTCCTCATGTTCAGAGACAATAGCAACAGATTCTTGGTTGTTTCTGCACATAATGTTGTCTGCTGCAAATGTTAGGACAATGCACTAAAAGCCCTGAGGTTTGTCCTCTAGAAACATGCACCCACTTGAATTAGAATGAACCAAGAAGTCAGTGACTTATTTCAAATTCAATGTGTATATATTTCACTGATCCTTAAAGAGGCCTTGGAAAATATGCAGGCTTTAGATGTATTTTTCAGAAAATTAATTTTCTTATTTTACTCTGTTCCTGATGATTGCCAGTTGATTGCATCTTCAGAGAAATCTTGAGAGGTCAGTGTTGGTGTTTTCTGCTCTTTATAGATGTCTTTGATGTGTCAGTGCCTTTATTCTGAATGGTGTTCCTGATCTATTCATCAAATTCTCTACAGGATTAAACGTTTTCATTCATCTTCTACTGTGGTCTTCTGTGGCCTACAAAATGTGCCATTATATTTATGCTTCAAAATAAACCAAAATCAGAACTACAGTACATAAACAAATCTAGGCCTGCCAATAGTCTAGGCAGTATAAATGCTTGACCTAGTAAATTGTATCACATTGTAACGGCATTAAGTCTCCGAAATGGGAAGAATATGTATCACCTGGGAATAATTTTGCACCTCATACTAAGTTTAATTTCCAATGCAGTATGCAAGTATAAAGCCAAACCTTTAAGGCTTGTCACAGTCCAGTTACTTATAGACTGCAGTGAAGCTACAACAGTCTTACAAATGTGATTCACCTCCTTTAAAACCACATTATTCAAATGTGAGCAGATGCATTCATGTGGCAGCTTTTTCTCAATGCAGAGGGCTTCTCTGTACTCCTCTCACCCAAAAACAGCTATAATCACAGTCTTTGTCCTCCTGTCTATTAGAACCAAATGACAACCTCCCTATTGCCTCCTCATTGAATCACTAATGTCAATGTGTGAACCCAGCCATTAATGTGCCAACTGCAGAGACATCTAAACTAAAGTTATGCTAAATAAAACACATGAAAGAGACATTCTCCTTCAAACAAAAAAGCTTTTTTTCAGACAGGAGAGGATATAACTGTGTGTGAAAGTACCCATCTTTAAAGCACATGGACTTAGACAGATATGGAAGGGTCTCAGGGGAGGTCATCACTTTGGCAAAATCCAGCTTGATTGCTTTCTTTCCTTCTCTGGAGTATCCTTCAGTACTGTTTTCTTCTTATCAGAGAAATCCACCCTAAAAATGCTGGATTTTTTATTATCATTGTGGGAGTTGCATCATCTGGACTTTTTCTTCATTTATAAAAGTGCTTCCACACCTGGTCATCTGGTTGTCAATATCTGGCAAGAAACTGGTGTTCATTTCGTCCTTAATGTTTGACATTTTATACAATAATCTGAATTCTAAGCAGAAATTATCTGGGTACACGGCACCAAGCAATTTATATATTTAGAATTGTTTGATCACCCACAGGGCAAAACAGAAGGATTAGATCTGGAATACAGACCAAATTAGGTTCTTGCTCGTACATAAATCAAGATACGGTACATCAATAGCAGTATTTCACAGCTGAGCTAAAAATCAAATCAGGCACTCAGCAGCAGATTACACTGCTGCTATATGCACCCTAGCACTTAACACCTTACTCTGTAAGCTTACATTATTACATTAGTTATGAACGTAAGAATTCAGTAAACAGCAAATTCTCCAAAAAGCTTCTTGGCAACATACATTTTGGGACTGGAAATGAAATTATTTGGTATACTTTGAAACCAATGTCCGTTCTTTAGATTTAGCTCTAATTTTGGGGGATAACCACTGGTATAAAAAATGTTTAGCAGAGAAGATAATCAGAATGGTCATTCCAGTCTTCTGACCCAATCAGGCATCTGGAGAGATTCTTTACTGAGAAGTAGTCTTTGACTGCTTCAATCTTCAATCTCAGTATTATAGGAGAAAACTATCTGCAAAAAATTTCACAACACTGGGGTGCCAGTAATTAATATGAAAAATTTTATTCTTAGACTAATATTACTTTAAATTAATGTTTTTCTAATGTTTTCAGAGTGAGACTGAGCTATTTAACACATTTAATTAACATTTGACAGATTGTGATTGTGAGATTCTAATTAACTAGTTCATTACATATGAACACAATTGGTGTGTTTTTTGTCAATACAATTTAACTCAATGTTAGCTTTACCAAAAAGGTTGACAATAAATATGACTGTGTATAAACAACCAAGGAATTAAAGTGAAAACCCATGTGTAAGCCGGTTATATACAATCAAAAAGGCTAAGGTTACTAACAATAAGTGTAAGCAACAAGGGAACAATTAGCGTGATTCAAGCACTATGCAATGAAACGGTCCCAACTGAGCCCTAGAATTTATTATATGACATTTGCAGCATTAACTCTTTTAAGCACATTCATTTTTATTAAAGCTATGCACTGAAAGGAACATTCAGCCATTTCAACAATCAAGCTGTGAAAGTAGGTTTGGTGTTGTGGTTTTTAGTGGCTCCTCTGTTCTTCTCTGTGGTTCTGTTTATTCCCTCCCCCATGGAACCTGGCAAGTCCCGGTGCTGACGTCGGCAGGAGCCGAATGCTGGGCCACTGCCAAGAGCCTCTCTAAATCACTGCCGCTTCTAATGAAGCACCCAGCCTCCTGCCATAGCCAGTCAGCACCCGTCACCTCTCCCAACCCATCCTGGCTCTGCTGGCTAAGAATCACGTGTACCGAAATAAAGAGATTCAGCGAAACCCACACGTGATTATATCTCCCCTCGTCTGGCATCATGTTTGAAATTTCAAGTCAAATTCAAGCCTACACAATCACACAGGAGCACATTGCTTTACACAGCACACTGACGCAAGCTATGCTCACAACTTACAAAGACTTACTACTTGAACAAACAGCTTGAGAAATGCTTCTGGAAATGAATGGCCTCACATAACCTGATCCAAATTCACACTTTCAAAAAAAACATGCTCGATGTAACATAACAAGGCCCTCTGCTCACTTATGATAATGCAGCACGGTGACATGGTTACTGTCACACATAAACACACACTCACACTTACTCTCTTACACTCATACTCTCTTCGCTGCCTTGCTCACCAGATCTTCACACTGAGCTGCAATGCTTGGCTGCACACTCACACGTCATATACTGTCCATCTTGACAGTGAAATCGCCTGTGAAATTTCCAGTGGGGCTGGGAGAGAGGAGAACCATGTGATTTATGATTTCACAAACTTCACTGCTTGGCTGCTCTAATGTGATATGGTTCGGATGTATTGTCCAATGACACCCTACATATAACTTCATCACAATGTTAAATGAATACTCATTAGGAGAACACTTAACCTGCTTGTACTATATGCATAGTTTACTACAATTTAATTATTAGTTAAGAAAATTGGTCAAATAGGCTGGCTGATGATCAACAATATTGCTTTGCATGACTGTATATTCACAATAAAAAGAAATGAGTATAGAAACAATAATGCTACCTTTTACACTGTCATGTGGCAAATATTGGCTTAAATTAGACAAATTAGAAAGCTAGCAGCCATTTCTGAGGAAGCTAAATAAATGTCTGTCAAATTATTTAAAAATGACACAATAAAGAGGAAAAGAGGAAATGGAGAAAGAAAATTGAGATTAGAGAAGATATCTTCTTTATAATAATATAAATAAAGATGATAAACATAGCTAATTGATAATAATTCTAATAGCTGAATGATGTGAAATCTTATTTGAATACATTACCTGTAAAAAGAGTACCATTTAATATATTCTGTTATGAGGGAAATGTTATGATGTAATTCATGCTAATTGCTAATCTTATGCTAATTGCTAATCTATTTTGCATTAGATTAGCCTTCATGTTTTGTTTCACTCTGGCCCACATAATTTTTTCTATCAGTGTTTATTAGCCAAAAAGCTCCAAAGAGATTAAGTGGTAGGATCTCAAGTAGCTCACCTTCCTGCAGTGTTGGTCTGCTGTTTTTCTCATGCTCCTTGGAGAGGGCATCTGGGTAATAATTTTCAAGGATGGCTTGCAGGCAGGACACTGTGTCCTAGCAGCTCTGACCTAGAGCTGACCCATGGTTACTCAGGCTTGTCTCCCGCTGATGATGCCTACCAGCGGGGCATGGAGAAGGGGTGCAGGTCACACAGGGCTGTCAAACTCATTTTGCCCCTTTACGTAGTGCAGCTAGCCACCGATCACTGCTAAGACAGGACACATTTGTGCTTTGAAGATTTATTTCCTTAAATGTTCAATAAATGTTATATTTTGAGTTACAATAGGGACCCTGACTCAAACATGTTTTGACCTTTTATTTTTGACCCTTTATTTTCAATTAAATTCAAAGAACTTTATTTGTCCCCGAGGAAAAAAAAAAAAAAGAAAAAATATATATATATATATGTGTGTGTGTGTGTGAATCTATCTATCTATCTATCTATCTATCTATCTATCTATCTATCTATCTATCTATCTATCTATCTATCTATCT
>JBBKCR010000027.1:10349518-10369661 GCA_037577295.1 Ladigesia roloffi | reverse complement strand
CTATCTATCTATCTATCTATCTATCTATCTATCTATCTATCTATCTATCTATCTATCTATCTATCTATATTTATATAACATTTTGTCATGGCAGTCCCAATTTACACTTATGTTTACACATTTCAAGTCTTATATTATACACAGATTATTTATTACCTACTGTTCTTTTCCATGCATTGTGCATTAGTATACCATATTAATAGAGTATTTAATGTGGATTGGTTCATGAAAATCACAACGTAATAAAAAAATTAAATGGGCAATATCCCTGAAGACGCACTTTTGGTTCCCCAGAGGTTCTCAGCAGGTGGTTCTTTAAAGAACAATTTTTGTAAATGGGATTTGTAAGTAAGAGGAACAAATCTAAAGAGTAGAGAGCCTACTCATAATGTTAAGGGCTCTTTCTAGAACTGTATGTTCCAGCCAGGAACCTCTGTTTTTAAGAGTGTAGGTGCGAAGGCAGGCAGGCTTTGCTGTTACACTGTATCAACAGTTATGCCATGTTTTTTTCCCCATCACCTGGTGTTTAACTAGAAGGCATCCATACAGTTATTCAACACCACCCACGGCGAGCGGAGCCACTTCGCACCTCCTACATCCACTCAAGTGCGCTCCAACCAGGCCACAGATTCCAGACCCCTTACTGCATGTGGGGGAGAGAGAAAGAATCATCAGCACAAATATGCATCGAAAGCAGCAGAAAAAAAAGAACTGTGGGGGATAGCCCTTAGACATTCTCTTGAAAACTATGTGATGAATTTCATCATATCTTAGCCCACGCTAAAATGACTCTTTGTTTATAGAGTGTTTTGTACACTGTTGGTGGATTTGTAGTGCTCTGTAAAATAAGTGCTGTACCCACCGTATTTCAAAAGTGCTGTTTTATAATTTTTTTTTTTTTAACAAAAAATGATAATAACTTCCATTAGGTCAAGTTAGAGGGATGAAGTATTATGTGATAAAATGTCCTAAGAAAGTTTTGTTTTAATGGACATTCGCATTAAAATGAACCAAATATAACTATTATAATAACAAGTGAACAAAAAAGGACCATTAAATAAATGTGACATTCATTGACACATGCTGATATCGCCTTTTGTTAAAAAAATTCTATTACCTGTGTCCTGTCAGTATTTCCTCATTGCGTCCCTTTAAATATGTACAAACATTTCTAATAAAAGATAAAATTGAAAGTTAGGTGAAAGATAAACATAAAAAAAGTTTCTTCTTTTCACCATTGTTATGATGGTATAATCATTGTTATAAGATAATGTGATCCAATTATGCACATTTCATTTTAAGAGTGCATGCATGCCATTGGGCTGACAAAACACACAGCCATAATGCGGGCATGTGTTCACAGTAAACTTTAAATTCCGCAGTCTTGTGTTTGTTGGGGATGGGCTATATGCAGTAATCAGGTCAAACTGGGGTCAAGGCAATGAAATATTCAAAGCATGCATTGCTAAGATGACCTAATGAAGGAAAACAGTTTTGACTAAACAAAATAAAATCAAATTACAGAGTCAACTTAGGCTGTAATTTTGGAGAGAGACCATTACATATGGTCATCATGTGTGATATAGCTGATCTAAATTAGACATGCCAAAATGGCAGAGGGAGATGATGTGTCAGAACATTTTTGTATGGCTTATGAATTATGCTTTAGGATGATGTCATTTTAGTGACTCATATGCTATTTTGCTTATGCTTTTGGGTTTAGTGTTTATTGCCTGAATTGTGATAAATACACCATATGTAAAAAAATGTACCAGAACAATTGACCTTTACATCAACTGGGACATTAATCACATTGCATTCAAATACATAGCATTTAATATGCAGTTGGTCCCCCTTTGCAGCTATAACAGCTTTCAATCTTCTTGGATGGTTTTCTACAAGATTTCCATGTATTTATGTGGAAAATTTCATTAGAAGTAACTCTGCAGCTCAAACCCTGAAAAACAGGCATGTCCAAATACTTTTGTCCATATTGTGTATGTTCAAGGGGTATGTTCAATGTCTACCACTAAAAACTATTTAATCAAGCTGTAAAACAAAATTGATTTAAAAGCCCCAAACAGGACAAATTGACAAGCAATTCTGGACGTACCTGATAAATGGAACCGAAGTGTTGAACAGGAACTGCACTGACTGCTTAAATTAGGAAAGACAAGCAAAAGTGTTTGATGCCACACCCATTCTTTAACGCATACCTATGAATTATGCAATTGTAGCTACATTTTAAGTCTTAAATCTGTAAATCATAGTTGTTTTATTATACAAAAGCCTGTTAGAAGTAATTGCAGTGAAATATAAATTATTATTAAATAGTTAACACATTAACACAGTTTAACTAAAACAAATACAAACACCATATTATAATCTACCTTTATCTTTAGTAAAATTATTTGAGTTTGAATAAAATAAAAAGACATTTCTCTTGGGACTGTCTCAGCTTTACTGAGAAATCTTATTTTTTGTAAAATATTTGGGTATATTTGAAGTCTCTGTTCGCCATCTAATCTCATATAATTGTTTAAAAAAAATGACTGGATACTAATTTGCCTGTGCATTGTAAACAAAACCTCCATGACTCAGCTATGAGGCCCATTTCCCACTGTGTACACTGCCTGCAAATCCTCCTATGTTTAAAGGCATACACTAGGTTTTCTCCACCTTCTCTCTTTCTGCTGTGTCTACAGAATGTGGTCAATTGTGGCAATAATTTCCCTGTGATTAGAAAACAGTGAGATACACAGAGGCTCAACTGATATTTAGCATGAAAAGCAATGACAAGCTGCTTCAGCTATAAGTCTGTTTTTCATATGCAAACCTACGGATGCAGAATATAGAAATTAGGTGGAAAAAACTGACAGCAAACTGTATTTCTTGAAGGCTTCCTTCACATTCTTACTTACAGTTCAATCTTACTTACAGGCCCTTATGGTTTCACACTTATTTCTGCATATCACAACATCTGGAACTATTATCTTCTCTTCTTCTGTAATTGTTACCTCCTACATGTAGAAAGTAAGACAGAAAAAAACAGCATGGAAAAACCCAGAGAAAATGTTCTGATCTAAAATATTAATTATATGTTACATTAAGGAACATGCAGTAGGAACATCCTTGTTGCTCATTGCAGTAAATGTTGGTTATTTAGTAAAAGGACATTTGTTCCTTGCTTCATTACTAACAGTTATACTCTTCATCTTTTAGAAAAGCATGTAGTCTTTCAACCACATACGCACAAATTATAATTGATTTGCTTTACATTAATGATAAGTAAAATGCTAACAGTATGCCAAGGTCATTCTGGAGAAAACAAGATCCCATTTGTGCCTGTATTTGTCTCTTGGGGTCTTGAAAATAATGCCATATCCCATTAATTTTATCCCTTTGTTATGATGTCAGGTCTCACAATATTCTATTTATGCTTCTAACAATAGTTAGGAAAATAAACCTGGCAGATCATTACTGAATCAAAGCCTTATCCTAATGCAAGGTAGATGCTTTGCGTATAGCAAAATATGTCTACAGCATTACTTCTAATATATAATAGGAATTATTATTCAATACAGTAAATAATAAATAAAAATATAGCTATACTAACTTACATACACCTTAGAAAGCTATCCATATGATTTTGGAGTTTCTATGGGAATTTGTGCACATTCATTCTGTAGAGCATTCATGAAACCAGGTACTGATGCTGGATGAAAATGCCTGACTTGCAATCTCCATACCAGTTCATCCCAAAGGTGCTGGATGGCGCTGAGGTCAGGGCTGTGTGCGGGCCAGTCTAGTTCTTCCACACCAAATTCATCCAACCATGTCTTTAGGGACTTTGCTTTGTGCACATGGGACACGGTCATGCAGGAATAGAAAAGGATCTTCCCCAAACTGTGTCCACAATATTGGAAGCATGGCATTGTCCAAAATGTCTTGGTCTGCTGCAGCATTAAAACTGTCATTCACTGGAAGTAAAGGGCCTAGCTCCAAGTCTGACAGACAAATGTGTCCCAATACGTTTGTCAATATATATGCTATGCACCTCACCCAACTAAATACCGGCCACTGTCACTCCAGAAACAACTTTAGCTTCACTGGAGCAAGGCTGTTGTGTTGTTCTTTTAGACTGGATGTAGAAATAGCAGGCGTTGTCACAACACTACGCAGCATGTGTGGCTCCAGAGACGACTCATCGCCTCGCTCACCCAGCAACCACAGGCCAGACCTTCCTGCTCTGCACGGGTTGGACATGCAGAGACAGGCGAAGGGGTTTCCTCTGCTTCATATCAGGACACTGCAAGCTGAGGGAGTGGCGTCGCCCGATGTGCTGCGGAACAGAGTGACATGATGTACTGGAAGGCGATATCTCCTGTAGGGGGGACAGGGGGGGCTTAGCTTAAAACTTCAACATGCTGGAGATAAGGATGATGAGAAGGCCCACACTGTACATACATGATGCACTAATGCAATCCTGGGTGTATGTGTCACTGTTCAGAGAGATAATGACAGCACAACACATTTAAAAGGACCATGGAGTACAACTGCCCTGTATATTTCCTGTGTGTTTCACAATGAGCATTTCCATAGTATATTAGCCCCTTACTGAAAAATGTTTGTTCACATTTGGAAATTAAACTATATATAAGGTACAGTTAATACCCACATAAACTATGGAAAGAAGTGCGAAACACTGCATGCTGCGTGTAAACACATGTCGTATGTAGCAGAAGGAGAGCTCTTAAAAGTGCTTTTGGAAAATTCAGAAGTAAGTTAGATGTTGCTGTTTGTTAATAATTGCAAAGTAACAATCTTATGCAGAGTGGTTTACAGGGCCAATCATGTCAGCTAAATTAGCTGTACAAGCACCTCATTCAAATATTACCTGAATCAAATGTTATGAATTTTAGAAAAATATAAAAACACTGCTGTAATCAACACTCTCTTCTTCCAATGTTACCAGTTGGAAGGCAAAACACTACTAGCACTACTAGAAATGAGCGTACATTTCTTTGCGTGAACAATAGATTCTTTGCGTGAACTTTTCAAGTTCCGTAAATGCTGCATAATTTCTTGTATTTTGATGTTTTGTCATTTCCTTTAAAAAATATGCTACTTTTATTTGGAAATGAGGAGAAATATTGCCAGCAGTTCTTCAAAACTAATGCAAAGCTGTTCTGTTCAATACTGTCACTTATAAAAGATCAAACCTGAGAAACAGAACATTTTTGCAGTGATCTCATTCATTTCCCAGAGCTGTATATGGAAACAGGGACAGATTTGGATTTTGGACTGTAATAGAGAAATCTACATGCTGAAAATAATTTGATCAATTAATGGAACACCCATTATTGTGTGGGGAAATTTGGTGTGAACCAAATGAACTAAATGAAAAAGATATATTTAGATTTCTGAGACATAAAACCAAGTTTGAAACAGCCCAAGATTTCAAATTAAGACAACGGGAGACTTTTTCTTGTTTTAACACACCGATTTTACCACAGGAAAGGTTTGTTAATCGGCTGCATCATGGGATGTTGTGTTAAGAGCATTGCAGAAACTGACACAAGCTGAGGCCAGGGCTGGACAGTGCTGAAAATGTCAATAAATGAACAGTGCACTCTGATCTGAAAGCCACATCTGAACCATTTAAAAAGACTGCCTGATAAACACTGAGCAGCATCATTTCACACTAATAAGAACATAAGTAGTGGGTGTCAAATGGCTGAACCACAAACAAACTACAACAGTTCTTCCATCTCTCTCGCTTTGCAGATAATTAAGATGAATCCATTAAATATCAGTGGCGACAAATGACCCTCTAGTAATAATGTGCACTAAAGGACATCTATTTTTGGAAGCCACTAAACCACAAAATTCTACCTGAACTGGGTTTATTGTTGTATCTGGCAATAAGAAGCAGGAAGCTTGCTGTGCTGGATACATACATTTTTCAGAGTGCATAAAGTGAGCAAGATGTTAGGTCATGCTCAAGCTTCCTACTGAAGTCATTTCTCAATCACCTCCCCTAATCAGAGAGCTAAATATACACCAGGGTCGCATCTTGCAGTCACTAAACGCTGAGCGCAGCACGTTGCTGTTTTTAGAATGATGGAGTCTGTGAAAACTAGGAGAGCCCCCAGCCACCCACCCCCACACCTAATTCTGTAAGTGTGAAAAACTCGGAGGCCCCAGCAACCTCAGGGGTGCCACAGCAGTCCTCAAGCTTCATAACGTATACGTTAAAGCCCCCAAGGCTATTCCTGACAGCCCCATTCACATGGGTTGACAAAAAACAGATTTATCCCATGAGAACATTGCTTTAGGGAGCCCCCTTCAGCAGGCTTAGCCTACTAAAGACTAGTGACTATTTGGAAGAAAACAAATCCAAATCCTGCGACAACAGTAGTTTGGGAAGAGTATAACCATTAATTTGGCAAAAGGTAGTCTTCTGTTATATTCAGATTTAGAATATAATTCCTTTTTTAAAAGTTTCTCAACTGGGTTTGAGTGTTAAACAAAAACACCTCCAAGATTTATATCAATTATTTCTAATTTTCAAGGTAGAACTCATGTCCAAGCTGCTTTCGGGGTTTATAATCAGCTATACCAGTAAATGACGCAGCGAGGTAAATGGTACGGTTATGTTCATACATCCAGCTGCCTCAATCATAAGGAAAAAAAGGGTTACACCAGAGTACATTTTCAAGCATTTTAATACAAACTTAATAAACTCAGTCCCTCTTAACATGTAAGACACTGACTCCAAATACTTTGTTATACCGTTTGTTTTTATCAAGTATTGCACAATGTAGGTACAAAATTAATATACGATTACATTTTGTCCATAATATAGCAAAAATCTTTTAACTCTTAACAGAAAATACAACTCTTATGTTTTTTCAAAAAGCAAATATTCTTAAATCCCACCACTACGGAATATTCTGTACACAATCTTTGAATAGTGGATGTTTTTAAAGATGGATTCATTTTACAATTTCAATAAAAAAAGAAATAACACAAAAGCTGCTGCAGCCATCACGGATCACTGGAGTAGTAAAAAGATATAAATGCAATACCATGTCATAGAAACAATATATACTCTGATATTTTACAAACTCTGTACTAAATTAAATTATACAATTAGAAAAAAGACCAGGAAATCCCACTTAGTATTTATGCCAATTCTATGAAAACTGGCTGTCCAGCTATATCTTAAATACTGTAAGAGGCCATTACTTGTGTTTTAATTCCTCATAGAGATATCTTAAAACAGTCAATAAAAATAATTTTGTGCTTGGTTGGCAAAAGAAAAATAATGTTGAGTTTAGATAACCAAGCTTGGGCATGTAGTTCTCCAAGCTTCAATATATAGATATAAAAAAATAATAAAAATAATAACAAAAACTCAAGGGGGCAAAGTAGTTCACCCTCGGGCTCATGCTCTTTGACTTGTACACTGGGACTGTACAGTTGACGTGTAAGCTTTTCCTTTTTTCTCTTTTCTATTTTTTTCATCTTTTTTTAGAATTTTTGCAAATAAGCAATCCTCCCCACCCTCCCCACCCGTCACATATCTCTGGTCATTTTAGTCACATCTTTGTTTCCTAGTTGGCCATTACTGGCTGGAATTGCTGGTTAGAATACTGCATGTTGCTCAAGCTGAAATTCAGGCCGTCCATCAGGGACTTCTCATTCAGGCCCCCGTAGGCGGCGAACATGTCAAAGGCATTATTGTACTGGAGAGGGCTGAGGCTGAGGGAACTCTCCCCAGGGAACATTGCACTTGGGCTGCCCTGGCCTTGCAGGCTGGGGAACACAAACTCCTTGGCATTGGGTGACAGGGCTGAGGTCTTCTGCTGCTGCCCACCCAAGCCGAGACCATAGAGAGAATGCATCGACGTAGAGATGGCTTTCTGCTTCAAGAGGTTGTTCACATTCAGGCCCAGATTGGTGGGGGAGCTCCGTGCCACTTTGCTGCTGTTCCGCCCGCTGCTTTTCATCTTGGTGGAGCCAAACTTGGTAGCGGCAAAGGTGGCAGTGGTGAAGGTTAAAGGCTGGGTGGAGCGGGGCATGAAGGTGGGGCTCACAGCGGCCGACTGGCCAAAGGGAGGGGACGGGGAGCTGGACGTGGGTGAGGGTCCTACAGGCTCAGTGATTGGCATGAAGACTTGGGCCTCAGGGTTAAAGCTGTTCTTGATCTCCTTGTCCAACTCAAGCCCGTTCTCGTTGCTATCGTCCACATATAGCACCTTGACAGGTCCCTTTTCCCCAATCTGATAAGACACCTCAAACGGATCGATCCAGACGCTAAGGTCCTGAGGCAGGTTGTTGCGGACGTCTTCAATGTCCAACCCGCTCTCTTTGGCTGCTTGCTCTACGACCGGGTCCACTTTCTCCCCAACATGTAAGCAGCGAAACCCAGACCCTTTGTATGGCTTGTCCGGGTACCAGTGTCCCTCATATTTCTGTTTCAGCTGTCGCTCCAGCTCCTCACCAAAAATGTTGACGCGTCGCCGCGGCAGCTTATTGTACAAATATGAAATTATAAAGTTGAGTGCTACTTGGATTTCAAGCTGCATAGCTGCTGAACTGCCCAGGTGCAAAATATTAGTATTTCCGGTGACGGGTCAAAATCTTGTGCAGTTTCAAGCCTCCTACAGGACGAGGTTCAGCTGGAGCCAGGCAACGGAACAAAGTGCTGGTTGCAGAGGAAATGTCTCCTTCCACAGATGAGATATCCAGTTCCTTGAGAGAGACAAAGAGAGAGTTTTTTTTAACAAAGCACACCAGAGACTACAAACCATGACAGCCATCAAATAGTCAGGACGTTCTCAAATGACCCTCTGTTTATAAGGTACAGGTACTTCATGAAATGGCCAGTAGGTTTGAAAATTGCTTCAGGCGTCGAGAATTTATTTCGAGTGATCTGGGTGTGTTGAGAGGTCTTGCTCAACTCGGTGCTACGTACTAACAAAAGGAGAAGATTTCAAAACATCGACACCAGGTGACAACCAACGACATCTGAGGAGATCTAAATTCAGGAGAATCTGCTCATAACCATCAGTAGCACTGTGTTTGAGTTGGAGGAAAAACAGGAGGCAGTCCTATCGACGTAAGCCTGCGTGCTATATGCAGTTTGTCGTCAGAGGCAGCTGTGGAGCTCACGAATCTAATCGCGTTACATAATAACTCGCTTCCACCAGACTCCCATACAAGAGAGACCAATCCAGCCGAGTCGGCACGTCGAACTAGATCTAGTTCAGGCTATTTTTGGAGATAACGTGTTGCGGCGATTAGAAACCTGAAGAACTATGTGGGTAATGAGGCTGAAGTATCGAAGCCGAGGTTGTAAATTCATATCACACTTACCACTGCGGTTACATTTTATACATACATTTACTCACATGAGTATATATAGATATATAGATATGTATATATAGATATACACACATACATATAAGCCTACATTCATTTCTGTCCCTCGCGTCCCTGGCTTCGACATTTTATCCTCTGCAGATACAGATAGACACCCTTTTAGCTTGTAACGTGTAAATTACTTCATTAAATAAGTTTACAGTGTCGTTAATGACTATACCATGTATACGACTGCAGTGCGTCCTCCAAAATAAGACAATACGACATTAATGGGAACAAACAAGACGTTTAAGTGCCAAAAACTGTAGACAAACAGACTATTAACCGTTGTCCTGCTTCTTATAGAGTGAGAAATGCAGACATGATACTAAGTTGAGCAAAACTACTCGATTATAAGGCTGATTTCCAGAGTTTCACGAGTTTGCAACCCCTCCCAGATGCTGCCTCTTTTCCTAGCACTGACGCAGTAAGTTGGCTCGATATTTAAGTTTCCTTAATGTTATTAATTACAAAGGTTTTGCCCAATTAAATGCATGCCACTGTCAGGAATGTAATGAAATACAGAGACGAGAAGCTCTAGAAAAGTAACGGAAAACGAATGTTGGTACTTACTTTCGTCTTTAAAAAAGGTTCTCAGTAGTTGAAGTACCGTTAGCTAGTGCAAATAGAAAAACAGTAGATATAAATATTTTTTTCTTCACATTAAGTAAGTTAACATAAAAAATGGTATTCCAGTTTGCAGGCGCCTGAAAAAAGGTTAAATGTGATTCCGTTTAACCTTCTTAAAAGCGTCTTTCCACCCTCTTCTCTCTGGGTGTTTTTACAACTTCGTCGTCCGAGCGCCGTCATCCTCCTGTATTTATAGTCTCCCTCCGCCACGGACACGAGGTGGGCGGTGATGCGGTTTCAAAGGTCAAAACAATACGAACGTCCCATCAGTGTGTCTGATTCGCCCGATTCGTGAGATAAATCCGCCCACTTCGTGACGTATCTTACGTTCATTGACGCTTTTCGCCGTCGATTAAAATGTATCTTTTTCATCACACATGGTTTCGTCCATTAAAAGGACTCGAATGCCACGCGTTACCTAGTTCCAGCAGTCCTAGCACAAATAGATTTCGCTTAAGAAGTCACATCACTATATTTTCAGAAGCTGGGGGAGGGCAAATTCCAGCAGAACAGCGACTAGTCTTTAGATAAATATATGTTCAAAAACTATAAAACTACAGCCTAGTTTCCCCAAGTTGAAACATTTTAGTCAGACTACAAGCTAAATTATTTTTCCATGCACTCAAAAATCCCCACTCGTGTTTTTTTGTTAGTTGGTTTTATCAGGCCTTAGTAAAAAAGGTAAACATTTATTATCTCACGCAGTCAGCACACAGTCAGCGGTTCACCTGCGCGGAGTGATACAGTGATAGTAGGGGTGGAGCTGCGTACAGATGGCAGCAGTAGGAACAAATATCTGAACGCCGATTGGCTCAAAAACGGGGCGGGATCTTATCATGAATGGCGACGTCACATGCTCCCTTAGTGGTCTTATCGAGGCTTTTCAAGATGGGACATTACTTTTCATCATAAATAAAATGTTTCTGATGCTTCCCAGAGTGAACAAATACCCTGTCAGATAATCATGGAGTCACACACACTCCATCTCAGGACAGAATAACATTGGTTACACACTAAACGGACTAAAATATTGGGACACACCTGTTTTTTAATGTTTTGGCTAGGCCCCTTACTTCCAGTGACTGAGAATCTTAAAGCTTAATTTAAAACTTAAAAGATCTTGACTGGCCCTGTCCATAACCCCATCCAGCACCTTTGGAATGAACTGGAATATAAATTTCAGCTGCAAAGCAGGGACCAACTCCATATTACCTTCATATTAAAGTTTGTGAATGCATCTTTATTGGTGTAATTGGTCAAGTGTTCCAATACGTTTGTCCATACAATCCCAACAAGTAGATGCTGCCTGCCTTAATTTGGATTATGGATTTTGTTCACCTGTTTTACCACCAAATATATCTTGGCCTAGAAAGTGCATCATGTAGTTCACAGTATTTTGCCTGTGATTGTTGTAATCCTAATAAGTCACCATATTTCTGTAGTCCTAACTTTATTAGTATTGAAACATGATACAAGTTGTATTATTTAAATTATTCTGTGTATATGTGTGCATGATCAGTACTTTTTGAGGTAGAGATATGATAGGGCACGTATGCACTGAGGGCATGACATAAGCAGGCACAGGTTTGGCCTGGTTTAAGTTATTTATACTGCAAACAGCCAGAAATCTAGAATTTCTGGCCACAGGACAGAGGTACGGAAGGCTTTCTGGCTTTCTAAGTATCACTAGCTCTTCAGTGGAATGTTGTTCCGCACCTTTGAAGGACATTTGACAGTTTGAAAGAAACAGATTTCAGGGGTTCATACTGTAGAATGTATAACTATGTTCATAGTTACCAATCTTAAATACCTCAAAGATCAGTACTGTTAAACCACACAACCGTTTTTGTCTTATAGTTAATCCAATAACACACATTCCAGTCTCTGCTGCAACTTGTTCTTGTCGAGGGATGTAAGCTTTAAAGATCAGTAATCTCCTATTAATTCCCAGGGGGATTCGGCACTCTGCCAGGAAGAGAATGACTGTGGACTTGAGCGCAGAGCATAAAGAAATGCAAAGTTGTAGATTCTACCACGTCCTGCATGTCCTTGCATAACGTCTTTGTACCCTAGGCCACGTTCTGGCAAATGGTACAAGGGCAGTTCCTTGTATGCCTGCATTCACCTTCAAAACAGAATCCTCACTATTATAAATGCACATCTATGTAGGAGGAGAATATATAGAAGGACATGAAAGCATAGAAGTGCTAAGCTTTAGATTTTTGCACAAAAGTTCTATTTGAGCCAAGAAGGACATTGTACACATTTGAGTAGAATGACTACAAATGTCAGAATTACAAAAGGCAAACTTGTAGACTGTAGTATGCTCTTCATAACCTTTTAACATCTCCCTTCCTTTATACCTTTATACATTTATAGTCCTCACTACTGTAAGGGCACAATTGCATAGGAGAAGAATGTATAAGATGTATTTTCAAATATGCAAGCAGACCCTAGACAATGTTATAATGTAGGTGTTGTTCTAGCAAGAAGGGCAAGGGCACCTTCTACCTTTCTGTGCTTTTATTCACCAGTCATCAATATTATAAGGGTACATCTGTATAGGGAATGGTTGTATAGGAGAAGATCGACCACAGGCTAAGAAAAGAGCATTAAGAAATCAGAGAGGTATATTCTGGCATGCCCCCCTCCTTTGCTCGCAAAGCCTTATTTTAGCAAGGACAGAACCTTCACATTTTTGCCCACAGTCATTTTCAGACAAAATTCTTTATGCATTTATATCTCTTCTCTCCTTCGCCTGCATTTGCCTTAATAATAGCGTGAACATCTGTGTAGGAGGAGGAAGTAGATGGGGATAATGTTTTTAACGTGCATCAGAAGGTTATAGAGAGAATGTACAGGAGAGTGACTACATGCTTAAGAAAGAAGAAAGGTTGTCCATTCTGACCCGCACAGATCGGCTGTAGTGTCTTTGTTCATAAGGCATCCTTCTAGCAAACTGGACAAGGGCAGGTTCTTCACTCTTCTGCCTGCGTTCACTTTTTGAATAGACTCATCGCTATTAGGAGGGCACATCTGTAGAGTGCTGCATTCTGTTGTGCTCCGGGAAACGGTGCTGATGCATGGCCGTGTGTAATGGCCATGATATTTCTGCCCCACTGCAGTCAGCAGAAGGCAAGCTAATTTCCAGGAAAAGTAAACGCGGAGAGGTTCTCCCTGATTGGACAGGTTACTGACGCCATTTAATATGATGGTTGCACATAAGCACAACCCCACACTACACACAAAAACAGGCACGCAACGCAGCCATGTGTTCCTCCACCCACCCTCCCTAATTCACTACGTCTTTCCCCTCTCCTTCCCAACCCGACGGAAAGCCTTTGACGTCACAGGTTGCTATTACTTAACATGGAGCTTTCAGGCGAGTTCACACAATAGACAGATGCTCTGCCCCCTTCTTTGATGTAGGAAGCGCAGAACAAGGGTATGCGTGAGAAAAAAAACAAAAACAAATTGGGATGGGAAGGGGTGGGTGAAAATGAAGGGCAAAGCAAGCAGGCATTAAAATCAAAGGGAAGCTGTTAAAGATGAAACCAGCAATCACTGCGGGAACCTAAGAGATTTCAATTTTTGGCTTTGCTTCCTGCCTCTGTATGAGATTCATGTGATGAGCATTATATGATTTAGACTTGTTTTTCAAGCCTGAGCACTTTCCTTGTGTTTACGCTGCTGGTACACTGACCCAAGTTAGTCTTTAAATAGGCTTTATGTCAGCCTTCTTACTGATCCAGTTAAGTTTTCTTTAGAGTGGAAGCTGAAGTAAACAGGTTGTAAAGGTAGTTAATGTGCAGCCATTTCCATATAAATGCTACCTCATGTGACATAGCTTTCCAGTATGTAAGTATGTGCAGGTTAGATATTGCCGCAGTTGGGTGTTGCCATGGATGATAAAATACAGATTTAATGGGAGGAATAAAAAATGTGTGACAGAGTTACTAATCTTCAAAAGTAAAATAAAGCTCTGGTTTGGTCCATGGCTCCCTGAAGTACCTTTTTAAAATGCATTTTATACATTTGGACAGGAGATATGTCATGTTTTCCCACAGTGCTATTTGCCATGGCTCTTTCTCAGCCGGCCTTTGTCAGAATCAGGCTCGCTGGGTCCCTCCTTATTCAGTACACACAGACATTATTTTCTTGCTTTTAATAGCATCTTAATTGATTACTCATAACACCCCTTCCTTCACCCCACTGCATCATGCAACGCTAGCATTATCGCCAGTCCTATCTGCCACACTGTTAGTGCTCTTATGAAGCACCCGAGAGCCGCATCTTACATAATTCAGCTGCACTGCATTCAGCCTAGTCAATAGTTCCCCGCTGCAGAGAAGTGCCTGGGCTTGCTGAAAAGCACTGATGGCGCAAGACCTATTTGGCGTCAACAACAATATAAAAAATACCTTTTTATTGATCAATCGCTCTCACTAGAGGGGGTGGGGAGGTGGGGGGCTGGGCAGCAAGAAAGAGAGAGAGAGAGAGAGAGTGCTAAACATGAAGCATTTATGGCCTCCTCATGTGCTTACACTGGGCTTTCTTGGTTCTGATTGGGGGAATGATAGGGTGGATAAGGTTTATTGCTTAAAAGTGACAGAGGCAGATACAATTTCCATTAAAACTGGCCAAAATATATTAAAATGATGTAATATTACTGTATAGACTATTGAGCAATGATCTTCAAGCAGAAAAAGACCCATTTACAATGGACATTAAGTCCATTTCCAATGCTGTGAAGCGGAGTTTCAGTCAGAGGATTTAAAAACTCTTAGATTTGACAGATTTATAACATATTTCTATTTTGGACAGAAATGTAGAGAGCAGACCCTGGGTAACTATGCTAAAATGTTACTTTACTGCATTTGTAATATTAAATAAATCTCTTAGTCATACTAATCCAGATGATACTACTCCTAATTTTGATTTTAAACACACGTTTAAGCACTGAAAGCTCTGTACATTAGTAATACTGAATAGCAGCACTGACTGAGAAATTCCATACCAGTGTATCTTCACATTCAATCAAGTATGCTGTTCTGCACAAAAACTGTTATTAATGTTTTGCAGCCACACAATATGGAAAATCAATTATAGGAATATTCTATGAGTAGCCCCTGTAGCCTAATTTGTAATCTTCCTTATCCTTAGTTCACAATCAAATCAGTTGCACCTATTTCTTTAAGATTTACTAGGTCTTCTACTAAGAAACCAATTAATGGGAAACAAATGAGAAATAAAATGTGTTCAGACCTTCATTGCTTGCCTAAAGGGTTTAAGATGTTCTTACTATAATGATTCAATCAGCCTTGGGTAGGGATCATTACTAAAACATGTTAGCACAAACACAAATGGAGAAGCAGGTATGCACAATCACAACAAATATAACAAGCATATTTTCTTAGGCTGTTACGATACGCGTATTAAAAGTAATTTCTTTAATACAGAGTTTTATGTGATTTTATGCTGTCAGAATATTTATGAAATTAGAAATGCAAAAATTGTTTTAATGTCTACTTACATAAATAACACAGGACATATTGTGAAATATGTGCCACCACACCTACAATGTTCAGAGCAACTTGGGTTTCATTTCAGATGGTGGGTTTCCTTCTAATTCAAGGAATTCTAGGCGGTCATCACATGTCCTTTTATAGGAGCCATGCGGGCCCATCACATGCCTCCTGCTATGGTTGAGTGAATTAGGAGAGCTGGGTCAATACTTTAGATGTCCCTGTAGTGTCAGCTGATCTGGGGGCACCATCTGAGCCATGAAACTAGCCTCTCTCAAATTAAAAGAACAAATCCCCCACTAAATGACACGAGAACATGGTGTGCTAATGAAGCCGAGGGAGTTAAGAGTGATCATTGAGCTTCAAAGGTTGTGTTTGAGTGTGTTGGTGTTGGGGGTGCTTCTGGGCATGTGGGCGTGTGAAAAATGCGTGGACTGTTAAAGGCTTGTCTCAGCAGACATCAGCATAATGAGGAGCAGGCAGAGGGATCCAACATTTTCATATAGGAGGAGAGATCAGTGTGAGCACTGTTAATCCCGTAAACTCCTAGGCACTAAAACAAATTGCTCAAACAGATAAACATATTAATGGCTGGGTTGGGGTGGCTTGGCTCTTTTTGTATTTTTTATGATTTTGTGAATTTGGTACATATAAATGTAATCTATAAAGGGGTGTTTTTAAACGGGAAATTACACAAAATATATATGCAGTTTTATTGTTTTTTGCTATTTTATTTTCAGTTATTTTTGCCTGAGTATTTGCTAAAATAGTTCGTCATAGTTGTCTGGCCTGGTCAGTGTGTTACCACAATAAAACCACTGACAAATGACATTAATGACATTGTTCATCTCATAACAGTGGCAGTTTCCAAGGATTGGGATATGTTAGACAGGAATTGAACAGTCAGTTCTGAGGAGTGCAAGGATCTTAGTGACCAAATTGTAGATGAGAGTCCGAGCATTTCCCAAACAGAAGGTCTAGTAATTTACCTAGTATTTCTAGTATTTACCTACCAATAGTGGTCCAGGAAAGACAACCCATGAACCCCTGACAGTACATTGGAAACCAAGATCTTACTGATGTGTGTGTGGAGCAAAGGCTAGCCTCTCTTCTTGAATCCTAAAACAGAACTACTTTAGCTCTATTATATGTGGTGACATGAAGTATTCTGAAAACACAGTACATCACCCTTGAAGCGTATGGGTCTGCATATACAGAGACCACTCAGAGTACCCAACCTGACCCATGTCAGCTGATGAAAGCACATATAAAGGCCACATGAGTATCAAAACTGGTCCATGAAGCAATGAAAGAAGATGGCCAGATCCCATTAATCACATTTTCTTTCATATTATGTGGACTGCTGCCCACTCCTTACTTGGGGAAGAGATGACACCAGTATGTATTATGGGAAGAAGGCAAGCCAGCAGATGCAGAGTGACGGGTGACGTACTGGTCGCCATTGGGACATGCATTAACGTGGATGCGTGAATGTTACTCTGGCACACCTCTTCAGAGCAATGGTATTCTCTCTCTCAGGGACATATGTTGTCAAACTGCAACATCATTCAGGAATAATTTGAAGAACATGAATTCAAGGTCATGACTTGGCCTCCTAATTTCACAGACCTCAATCCAGTCAAGCATAAATTAGTCTGATGCATTGAGACTCCCTTTCAAAACGTACAGGTTTTAAAGCCTCTGGTTCTAAGATATTGAGTCCAAATATCATAGCACACTTTTAAGCTCTATACTTGACCAGTCTAAGCTGTTTTAGAGGCATAGGGGGGATGTGCCCATATGCCAGTGGTAGCTCTGTGGGTAGGATACTTGCTTCCAGAGCAAGAGGTCATGTGTTCGAATCCTATATTCAGCAAAACAACACTGGGTATTTATCCCCAAGTTGCTCCAGAGAATGGAAGTTGCTTTGGATAAAAAGCATATGTAAAATGTTCCCAATATTTGGATGGAGCCTTTAATGTTAAGGCTGATCAGGGCATGTGCACTCATCAAGAACAAATCTTTGTACACACAAGCACAGAATCACAACAGTCAAACCAAGCATACTCTTAGATTTAGTGAAATGTCCAAAATTGGCATTAGCAATGTTAATGAATTCTTAGCATCTCACAAAACACATTTCTCGCTCTGGAACTTTTTGCTCTCACTTCTGCTTTGTTTAAATTAAACGAGTCAGAGTTTTTTTTCAGTCACAGTGACAGATTTAATGCCGAGTCCACACCTCTATTTATACTGCTTTCTGCCTCTACTGTTTGTTTGGGGTTTTTTTCAGAAGACTGCTGATTTATGCTCTTGCTTCTCATAATTAAATTGACTTTTTGCTGCAGCTTTGTTTACCAAAAACATAATGCCGCTCAACTTAAAGCATTCGAAGAATGAGGGTATAAAATATGCACTGCGGGTGATTTGAATAAGCTGAGGGTGGGTTTAATTCACTACACCTAATAGAAAATGTGACAAGCTACATATAACCAATGCATCATGCACACATGCTTTATTTATATTTATAGGAGTACCCATTTGAT
Organism: Ladigesia roloffi; assembly: GCA_037577295.1. Taxonomy (NCBI): domain Eukaryota; kingdom Metazoa; phylum Chordata; class Actinopteri; order Characiformes; family Alestidae; genus Ladigesia; species Ladigesia roloffi. The sequence goes on along the minus strand of JBBKCR010000027.1, from coordinate 10,351,531 downwards.
GGAATTAATGCTGAGAAAGTTGGAGAGAAAACGAACGTCGCAATATTTGAAGGAAAAGCTAAACAAAATGTGTTATATATATAATGAATGAATAAGCAACCATTATTTATATGTTGGGCTGATTCATTCAGTTTACTGTGCAGTTCATGTATTCCTTCTGCTTTTAACACCTTTTACACATTACAGTTGGCTTGTAAATACCATTGCTGCAGGATCAGTAGAATCTTCAAAGCAGAAGTGTGAAGTCACCTAACTTATGTTTTTAATATCAAAGCACTGAAAGCACTAAGCCGTGATGGTTTTGTTTTTTAGAGACTCTATATAATTGGTATAAATCTATTTCTATGATCCATGCACTTATTCACGGCACACAAAGTGCTGACAATACGCATAAAATGCAAAGAAAAACATATTGTGACATGCTGTGAACATATTGCCCACCCCTGCCCTATTTCTAGAAAGGAATAAAGAGGATAAAAAGGACATAGGGCTAAAGATGTTCAGTGCTTTGATATTAAGAACATAAGGTAGATGACTCCACAGCTGTGCTTTGAAGATTCTGCTGCTCCAGCAGCAATGGTGTTTCCAAGCCAACTGTAAGGTGTAAAAGGTGTTAAAAGCTGAAGGGTGTGGGTCGTACTGTGACGCCTTTTCCAGCATTACAGAGGAAGGCAAGGACCACAGGATATGCCGAGACCCCAAATCTGGTCCCTCAAGCTATTGGAGGCGTCAAGATGACGGTTCTCTCTTCCAGAAGGGGAAGAAAGGGTGTGAGAGGAGGAGAAAATGGTGAGGACAGGGTGTGAAAGGAAAGGATACCCCAGTCTCTGGATCAGAGGGTTTGTTCATGATATTGCTGGGGGGGTTATGGGCCTGCTGTGCTGCCTAGGAGGAAGCCTGATTTGGTAGCAAAGGTGGGTTAGCTAGATGGGTTTAGACATGTTGGGTTGCATAATGAAAGATGCTCAGTCCCCACTTCTTGGTTGATTGAATACATAAGGAGGGAAATATGTGTACATTAGATTATTTTTAAACTGCCACATTAAAGAGGTCTCTTTCAGCTCCCTGATCTTAGATCAGCCTCAGATGCTCCTGGGAAATATTCTTGCCACTTTTCATATTGCAGGAACAAGAGAGAGAAAAAACAGAATGTCAACAGGCAGCCATGCATCTCTAGTGACACGTCGTCTCAACACATGAAAAATGAAGCGGGGATAAAGGCAATGAGCAATTAGGACTAAAAGAGGAATTAAAAGTAAATGTGGAGCAGCCCCCGCTGAGGCTCAAGAGCTGATGAATGAGAGCTAAAATCACAAAAGACAACAAGGCAGCACAGAGTGAGAAGAAGAGCGCAGAAGGAGGGAGTTTATTTCTTTATGCATGGCAAATGAAAACGGAGCTGCTCAGTATTAATGGTACAGGAATAATGCATGGACACCTAATGCATCTGAAAGTTCAAACATCCACCTCATTCATAATGCAGCACTCACGCCCGACCCGAGCATCTATAATCGTGTTCAGACATAAAGACAACATAGTCATAGACGGCCTACAGCTACAATTTTAGTGGCCAGAATTCCCCAAAGACAGTGAAAAATTGGTCTAAGTGGTCTAAGCCACCTTGTCTTGTACAGAAACCCTGAGGCTAATTTTACTAAAAAGTATTGGAAGCTACCCCACCAATCAGCCTTGTGCAAACTGTCTATTTAAATCAGTGCACTTAAGTAGTGTCCACATAAGTCAAATGGCATAATTTACCTCGGCAAGTTTCCTTAACCTATGCAAAATTATGATGAGCTGACTTACTGCTCAGCTAGTTTAGCTAAACTAAAGAAGCAAACATCAAACATGTCTCAACTGATTGATTGCTGAGAAAACTTTAATATTTACTTTTATATTCTCTTTTAGACCTAAGTCTATCTATCTATCTACCTATTAGGGGTGGAGACAAATACAAATACGGTATTCGGATTGGCACAAATAACATGTTTTTTACGAATACCGTATTCGGAC
>JBBKCR010000027.1:10314254-10325401 GCA_037577295.1 Ladigesia roloffi | reverse complement strand
GTGTAATGTGGCGGTCACCACAAACAATTTCCTTCGGGATAAATAAAGTTTTCTGATTCTGATTCTGATTCTGAATAATGTCTCCATAAGTAAAAATGGCACAACTGAACTATTTTTTTGACAGCAGCAAAAAAAAAACATTTATTTTGAGCCTTGATTAGAATCCAAAGGGTAAGCGCTCATGGTTAAGATAATGGCATTATCTTTGTGTTTAAGGATATTCCGATCCAAACTAGGTCTCTCAAATCCAGGCTTAATTACCGTTAGTGAGGAGGAATTAAGAGCTTGTCCCGGTCAGGGCATTCAGAATAAACCAGGCTCTCATTTCACTATTAACACTGTAAACACCAGTAGAGCAAATCCTGAAATGAAGGGCAGACACCTAGTTCCACACTCAGAGTCTGGCACACTGACCACTTGCTGCAGCTAAACTACTATAGGGACGGACTTGAATGAACTTTGACAAAGAGACAGCTTCAGTGAAATTTCTGGTGTCTCTAGAGAGAGTAATGCTCTCACTCCTCAGCATCCTTTGAATGGCATCATAGTAGCCACGAAAGAGTGAAACAGCCTCGAGGTCTTTTAGAGTTTTTGAGAGGCAAAAAAGAAAGATAAAGAGTGTCAGAGAATGGTTGAGAAAGAAAGAGATGAAGAATAAAAGGTTTATACAGCACTTTCTCTCAAGGTGGTTATTTTACACGCGTCCAAATGCTAATCAAAACGTGCCTGTGGCTATTAGCCAAGCTAGCAAAGTTTCCTACGACTGACTAGATCCTATATAGATCAAACAGACAGCTAGCCAATTAGCAAAATAAAAATCTGGATGCAAATGGAGGCAAAGTTTGAGTGTGGAATAGTTGCTATCCTCACTTTCATGTATAAATTAATGAAGTGTTGTAGGTGGGAATGGAGCATATAGAGCAGCTCAACTTGACCATCTCCCAATTGTTGCTCCTGTTTATACTAAGAAAAGGAAGAGGAGCAGAGTGACAGAGAGAAAGAAAGGGAGGGAGTGAGAGAAAGGTCTGACATGCACACACACATATAAAGGTTGCATATTAACACACTTTCTCCCTATATTGCTTTCTCCAGCCCAGAGCTATCACTTATCCTCTATGTGGTTCAGCAATCTCATACTTTCATAACAGCAACCAGAACCCAGAGGTCCAATGCATTTTCAGTGCCTGACTTCATACAATGTGTTTTGGCAGCCCAAGTCAATATGAACTGAACCTTTTATACCATAAAGTCAAATGAAAAACAGGATAAATGTGGGTGAAGAATGTTTTTTAAAGACAAATAAAGATAAATAACAATTACAGTGAAATAAAAATCAAACTGACAGTTTATTAGGTAAAATGAAAATGTGTGGGGCTATGAGAACATATCTGCTCATAAAATACAAAGTTTTTGTGTAAATGAGTTAAGGGCTTTGGTTTTTAACTTTAGAAGAGAATAAAGCTTTGCTGAGAAATAGGTCTACTTCAGTTTCCTATTTCATGTATGTTTTCCATGAATCCCGATACACAGAGGGTATTTTGAACCATTCCGCCATGATAGACCAACTGTATACACAACATATTTCAAAGCTACAAAATGTTCCCTACATTCTTGAACTGATTAGTAAACTTGCAAATTAACTCATGCGGCGTTATCCAATACCTGATCAAAACAACTCTCCCTCCCTGAGCACATGACAAGCTGTTACAAGGTTCAGGGCTGAAATTCCTGCTAAAGCTAAACCCATTCCACCCAAACAGAACAGAACAGCATTACAAAACATTCATTAGCACTGAGCGGCTATATTAGTGCTATGTTGGCGTCTTTGGGCTATGTCATAGAGTAAAGCTGACCTCAATCCCCTCCTACACTATGCCTGTGGGTCAGAATGACCAGTGTCTTTTGCACGCGGAACCTATTCACCTATTCTTAGCGCTCAGCTCTACCCTGATTAGCTTTGCTATTTCTGCAGCACCAAATCTGCACTTAGGCTCCTTCAACAGCCTGCAAATCCACCTCATCCTATCCTGTTCACCGGCTAACCCCGCAACTCCTAGCTTGACAAGGACACCTGAGAATTGCAATACAATACATTTGAGACAGACAGACAGACAGACAAACAGACAGACAGACTAATACGTACATAGATATACATAGAGAGAGAGAGGGAGAGACAGAGAGAAAGAGAGAGAGAGAGAAAGAGAGAGAGAGAGAGAGAGAGAGAGACAATTAAAATAGGCAGCTGGAAGGGTTTAGACAAGCTTAGAATGAATGAGCTTAGACAAGCTTTACAGAACCTGTAAAAGTGATATCAAACTTTTCACTGATTTGAATATCTACATTGACTGGATAGCTTAACATACTTTGTGACCAAGTTGAACTATCAATAATCTAAGACAAACAATAATTCCACTCAATAATACCTTTCACACAAGCCAAGTAAATTTTCATTTATACTCCATTTAAACTTCTATATTTTGACCAAAATCAAGTTACATTCTGATAAAGTTTTTTTTTTGGTAACACCTGCCTAACCATTTGTAGGCAGAGCGTTTACAGAGCAATTTAGGCTCTGTACTCAACAACTGTTCTTAGCTAAGCTGTAATAATTTCGTCCATTTTTTATAAATTCACACAGAGGTCCATTAGTTAGTGAGGAAAACATAAAACCCTTCAAACCTAAGTAAAAATTAATGACCAGGGTGATTTCATTTGAATTGCTGCACAGATTAATCTTCTTCATTGCCTTTTCCCTTCAGGTAATTTTTCACTGCTTTCTTCTGGATTTGCGTATGCAATTGGAGTCACCCCACAGGTCCCTCTCTAATTTGGAATTCAGGACGGCCAGTCAGAGATACAGAGAACAGAGATACATGCAATGTTCCCTTACCTGCACTAAAGTTGTAATAGCTTGTTTTACCAGGGGAGTTAATTAGCTGAGCGCGAAAGCTCAGGCATTATAATGAGGAAATCCACAATGACAGAGGCCACAGGAACCCTACAGGCCAGAGAGAGAGCTTGCAAGCCAATATGAAGGCAGGGATAGTGAAGGAGAGGGATGGGGGAGAGCACACCTGCTTAGAGTGCAGAGTTAGGTGTTAGCATTCCCTGATGAATTCATTACAGGCTTAGCACTGGTAAAAACACTTCCTTTTCACTCTCACTCTCACTCTCTCTCTCTCACACATGCACTGATTCTTTCTCTCTTTTGGGTTTGCCTGGTTTGGGAGGCTTCTTCAGAGGGACCTATAGTATTTTCAAAGTACAGGTTTTTCTTATTTACTAGCATCTGAAATGCATGGTCAATAGTAAAAGAACAAAATCTGATGACTCAAAACATACTTATAATGGAATCCTGCTTCAGAACCGACTGGTTGGCTTCTATCTAGAGTGTATTTTGTGTTAGCAGGTTCTCTGTTCTTTCGGCAGTACAGGAAAAGCCTCATGTTATTGCACTTGACAACCGACCATCGCCCATGGGTGCTAGACATAGAAATCTGACAGTGCTGTATGATTGAATGCATAGTTCAGTAAAGTAAGCTTATACAGGGTAGACAGAATTACTGCAAAGAATGTTTAAACTAGTACATTGTTGAGCAATGGTCTGACAAACTTTAAGAGTGTTGACACCAAATTCATTCCCTGCCATGCAATCTCATTAGTTTTCAGCATGAGTCTTGCAGGTTAAGCTATTTTGAGATTAGGCAATAGGCCTTGCTCCTAATTCCAAAGCTGCAGGTGGTCTGCCAATTCTGACACTTCCCAATAATTATTTCTACAGTTGCTACAAGTCTGTGTAAGGCAACTTGGCCAATTATCGTTTGAACTTGAAAAAGGATGAGTGTTGCCAAATTGATTGTCCAATAATGCAGCAAAACTGCCTTGTGTCCAACAATATTACTATGTAACTATATATGCACATTTATAGTAGATGAAAACATCACCTATTGCTCTGATGACAGCTTTGTACACTCTTGGCATTTTGTCTATCAAATTCATGAAGTATCAACCTGGAATGGTAATTAATTAACAAATGTCCTTTGTCATGAGTTCTTTAGTGGAATGTCCTGCCTTCTTTATGTGTTTGGGATCCAGTTGTGAGGGTCGGTTTGCTACACCGTTAGTGATCCTGTTCAACTACGGTTCTAACCCACATTATGGCAAGAACCACTAAACTTAAGATAAAGAAACAAAAGTCCAGCACTACCTCATTACAAAACAATTTCTAGTTTGTTTTACTCTTTATTTTACTGCATATTTCCATTTAATGTGTTCCTTCATTATTTTGTTTGTTTTCAATATTCATAATGTAGAAAACAATACAAACAAAGAAACAATATTGAATGAGAAGGTGTGTCCAAACTCATATACTCTTTAATATTACATGTAGTTGAAGGAGGATTTTGCACAAGCATTAGCAAGTATGTATCATCATGTAAGTGATTTATCACATAAAACCTAAAAAACCCAAAACCCAAAAAGTGTGTGAACTGATTTTTTGAAACACAATTTTAACTCACCTGTGGTTTCATCACATTTTTTCAGTATGTGTAAAAAACACATTATTTCACCACATTATGTCTCTAAGAGTTTAACTTTAACATTGGGCAAGTATTTTGATGACATTTTCTGTTGTGATGGCTGAGATTGATGCAGTATATGTTGTTTCCCACATTTTATTTCTGTGGGAGCAGAATGACACACCAGCCAAGATTATTTGAAAAGAACTTCAGCTATTAACACCTCTATCTCTTTTTTAACACCTCTATCTCAATGCTATATATTTTTTCATGATCCATAAAACACTGGATCTGCTGTCCATATCGACTCTTTCTGTTGCTTTCAGACAGTGCCTCTCTTCAAATATGCAGCTCAGCCAACTTGGCAGCATGGTGAAGAATGACAAGTGTTTCTTTGCTTAGCAAAGAAAGAAAGGAAGGCCAGGTCGGCCTGTCGGTCATTTCTCAGATTGGACTCTGGCACGTTGGCAGCTGGAATCCACTATTGCTGGCATTTTCATGCCCATCCAGGTCTGCACTGTCTAAAAAACCAAATGCCAAGATGTGCATCATGACAGCCTCTTGAGGTCTCCGGTTGCTGAGGAGGGAATATCAAACTAGGAAACAGCTGTGGCACACACCAGGCAAAATGCATTAACTCTCTAGATGTCTGGACAAGAGGCCTCACTTCATTTCTTTCACTAATTTATAACATTTTTTTCTGCCTTACTTTAGAATTGCTGTGATGCTAATGTTGCTTAGTCAACCAGTCCAAATAGTATGGTAGCAAAAATACATCACTAAAACTTCTCTCAACCTGCTCATTTAGATTTAAATTAATGTAGGACTGACTTCTCTTTGTGGTTGAAAACACATCTGGGATTTTCTGGGATACTATTGATTTCTAGTATTTGTAAGCTTTCTAAAGCTATTAAAGAAGCAAAATTCATGAAATAGCATTACCAAGTGAACTCATAATGTAAGGGATTTGTTATCACATATGTAAAACCCAAAAATCCAAGTGTGTGAACTGATGGTTTTTTAAAACAATTTAAACTCACCTGTGGTTTCATCACATTTTTTTTCTTCCTTATTTTAGAATTGCTGTGATGCTAATGTTGCTAAGGCAACCAGTCCAAATAGTATGGTAGCAAAATACATCACTAAGCTTTGTAAAGCTATTAAAGAAAAATTCAGACTTGAAATGTCTACACATTTCAGTAGTCTACACTACTTCTACAAATGTGGTGGAGGTAGCTCAGTGGGTAGGACACTTGCCTCTGGACCATGGGTTTGTGGGTTCGAATCCTACCCCTAGCACAACCACTGGGTCCCTGAGCAAGACCCTTAACCCCTAGTTCCTCCAGGGAGACTGTCCCCTGTAGTTAGGGAATGGAAGTCGCTTTGGATAAAAAGTGTCTGGTAAATGTAAAAATACTACTTCTTGGAGAATTGTGTAAATTATTATTTTTTGTTTAACCATTCCTTTTAACAGGTTATAATGCAGATTTCTTGTCGCTGTTGAAACCATGGCCCATGTCTGATGAGTCTGAAAGGTTTTTAACAGTGAACTTCATAACAAGGTTTTATTCAGTGCAATTTTGGATCATGTGTAATAAAATATAAAGTAAAGTGCAGCTACTGTTTTCTAAACAAAAGAAAGAAAGAAAATAAAAAGGTTTTTACATTACAGCGATGACAGGCTAATCACACTTTAGCCTAGTGGTTCTCAAAATGTTCTTCAAGAACTCCCAGGTGGTCCATATTTTTCTTTAAACCAAGTTGCAAGATAGATTGGGGCAAAAATGAGGACCATCTAGGGGCCCTGATGCCTGGCTAGAGAATCGATGTTTTAGTCATAAATGGGCCATTTTTATTATTAAAGATAGTAACATTCTTTTATTCTGCCAAATGGATTCTAAAATGTTGTCATGTCTGCTCTCTCAATACTGCATATGTTAAGACATGTTAAGGTAATTTACTTTCTGTTGACTGTGTAGAGGTGTGGTACACCCAGTGCGCTGTTTCCGAGAACCACAACCATTTCATGTTAATGCCCTGAAGGATAAAGCCTTGTTTTTAAGCTTAGAGTTTCCACTACTTGTCTTCCAATCATTTGCCATTCAAGAAACTGGTCACAGGTCAAAGATAAAGAATAATGAACAATGGGAAAATAACCGAAATTTAAGGGACTTGGTGTCGTATTGCATACTCATTTAATACATACTCGCCAGTCCAGTTTTGGAAACTAAGCAGAAAAAACAGCTTGTTTTTAACTCATGACACCCATTTAGGAGAAGTTATAAGGAGTATTTCGGCTTGGTCTGCTCTTTTAATGCGACACAATACCAGCTAGCCAATTAGAACAAGATCATTTGTACAAAATTAAAGTAATGAAAACTGTTTTCTATGCATGCAAATTTGCAAATGTCAGCAGGGACATTTAAGTGTTCTAGAGTCCTTTAGGTTAATCAAGTGGTCCTGGACACCCGAGTGGTCTTGGACCCCTTTCTTGTGCCATGGTTGTCCCTACCCCACCCAGCACGCTGTCCGATAGTTGTTACAGAAAGATGCAGTGGCTGGCTGCACATGCTACTCATCTTTTTGTCACTATGCACTCTGGTATCATGTAATTGGGGGAAGCCGGGTTAGCTGGTAGACTTGGACATGACTAAATTGGGGAGAAAATTGGGAAAAAATGTGAAATCTGCAGAAATGTTGCTCGTTAACTGTGTCACAGACAGTAAATCTGACTTGGGTCATTTGGGTCAAGAGAGAGAGAGGCCTCCGTTTGTCAAAGGTGTCGGCCCGTGCCTGGGAGGAGACACTCATTTCTTCCCCTATTTATGTGACACAAGTTCACAGCCCTGAGGCAGCTTCATAAATTGGAGCTCACCATAGACGGTATTTCAATACCTGCCATTTGGAGGGATGTTCCATTTCTGGTGCAGCTGGAGTAGATGCTACAGGAGCCTATTACAATCCACCTCTCAAGGGCGAAGAGTCCAGGAAAAAAAAGGTCACCTTATCTCTCATTACCCCAAAAGTCAATTAGTTTGAAGTGGCACTTCGAACCAATCAAGAATTAAAGGCTTTACAGCGCTCATCATTATTACTGTATTGCAGAGCGTGGAAATGACTTTAGCAGGACTGCATTCCAGCAAAGTTAAGGGCAACATGATTTAAAATAACTATTAAAATAGTAACATTGCTAGTAATTGTGGATGGGTTATTTGTCTCTTATTTCTCCGTTACTGTAAAGTATTTTGACCATTGTGTTGCTCTAGTTGCTCACCTCAAGTGTAGTCAATCAGTCAAGACCTGTGTGGAGTAGAAAAACTGTGAAGGTAATGCACATCAGCTAGATTATTTTCACAATTCCAATAAAAACAGTGAATCATCACATACTTCAAACCACTTAGAGTGGTTGAGTAAGCTGAAATAGTCTTGCTTATGTGTTTTCTTATCCTGGACAATACTGCACTAAACCAGCCATACAAATATGTCCCATTCACTCCCCAGTCATGTAGTTCATTTATGGACAACAAGAAGTTTTGAATTAATTTCGCCCATGAGGTCAGAGCATTTTTTGGCCTTAAGAGATCATTTTTCATTAATTTTATACAGTGTAGTGATTTGTATTGAAACTCAGTCCTACTGTACTACTCTTATGTCAAGTTTAATAACAGGGTTTGATTCTAAAACGTATCCATTTTAATTCCTGTGTTCTGCAGTTGTTTGCAACTGGGTCCTCCACCTAGATGTAAAATTAAAAAAAAAATGGTCCACAACATCGCCACAATAAAATACAAAATGGATGCAGAGCAGGTGACAGGTTTCCACTGATCTGTTTTGATCCAAAACTGGTTTCATCTGCATCCACAACCTCCTCTACCATGCCAAAAAACCCTCAGTGTGGTTAAAGTAGGAAGAGTTGTTTGGGAGGTCACAATAAAAATTGTGGATGCTGATGAAGAAGATGGCATTGCAAGATTTATGCATGAGAATACCCCTACTTCAAGTAATGGAGGAAGCCTGCGATCAGAGTGGACCTCAGTCTTTCCAAGAATGTATTTGCCTTTTGAGAAGATTGTTCCCTCGCTGTCTTGAGACACAAAGTGCACAAAGTGCTATGGCCAGATTCAGCTACTAAGTAAATTAATTGCCCACCGCTGATTTTGTCATGGTCTGTTCTTCTGTGCAAGCATTTTCTTTTATAAATTATTGTACAGTTTTGAAAACTAAGCTTCTTTAGTAAAATATCTGAGCTGTTACTTGTGTGAGTGGCTGTGGGAACAGTGTAGGATTTGGACTAAATACTTTTTTATAAGCTTCCTTAAACAATTGTAATAAAAAAAATAAAAGATTAAAATAAAGCACGGGATGTGTATGTTTACTATAGAAGGACCAAAAATGGTATGAAGTAGATATGTTTTTTTATATTTACAGCCCAAACAGAGGCCTAGATCTAACAGTGATGTTTCACCACTGTTCATTTATCGTCATGCTACATATAATGAATTTTAAAAAGAAGTTCATAAAGGATGAGCAAAAACTTCAGTGCAGGGATACATAAGCAGTCATCAGGTCCTTTCATATTCAGCTGAAAGTGAAATTGTGTTAATTAAAAACCTAGTAAGAGAAAGCATATGTGTGTTTTTATGTGTGTTTGTGTTCCTAAGTGTGTGTGTATATGTGAAAGAGAGAGAGAGAGGGAGAGATAGTGAGAAGCAGACAGAGAAACTCTCTTTCCCACCCTGTGCTGAAGTCCACGTGCTGTTTTGTTGGGACATGAACAGGCGAGGCCTCAGCACATCCCACGCCAGCACTACCTCCAGGAATGTCTGTATTAATTGCCATGTAATTATGCTGTCCAGTAATGAGTTCATTTCATGAAGCATACTTAAGGTCATACTTGTAGCAGGAGAGTTCAGAAGTGTTTTTGAACCATGCTTTGATGATGCAAAAACATACAAGGTCTCTGTCTCTCCCTTTTTAATAATACAGTGCTTTTCTCTGGACACACCAGCTATTAAACAGGATATATCTCTCTCTCACACACACACTTTCTATCTCTCTCTCTCACTCTTGCTCTCTCTCTCTTTCTATCTCTCTCTCACTCTCTCTCACTCTCTCTCTCTCTGTTTCTCTCTGTTTCTCTCTCTCTCTCTCTCTCACTCTCTCTCTCTCTGTTTCTCTCTGTTTCGCTCCCTCTCTCTCACTCTCTCTCTCTCACTCTCTCTCTCTCTCTCTGTTTCTCTCTCTCTCACTCTCTCTCTCTTTCTCTCTCTATTTCTCTCACTCTCACACTCTCTCTCTCTTTCTCACACTCTCTCTCTCTCTCTGTTTCTCTCTCTCTCTTTCTCTTTCTCTCTATTTCTCTCACTCTCACACTCTCTCTCACACACACACTCTCTCCAGTCCTCTCTCTGTCTATCACTCTCTCTCTCAATTCATTTCAGTTCTCGCTCACTAACACTATCTCTTTCTCTCTATTTCTCTCGCTCTCGCGCTCTCTCTCGCACTCTCTCTCTCTCTCTTTTTCTCTCTCTCTCTCTTTCTCTCTCTTTTTCTCTCACTTTCACTCTCTCACTCTCTCTCTCACACACTCTCTCTCTCTCTCTCTGTTTCTCTCATGCTATATCTCTCTGTTTCTCTCTCTGTTTCTCTCAATCTCTCTTTTTCTCTCTCTCTTTCTCTCTCTCACTGTTTCTCTCATGTTCTCTCTGTTTCTGTCTTTGTTTCTCTCATGTTCTCTCAGTTTCTCTCGTTCTCTCACACTTTCTCTCTCAATATCTTTTGTTTCTCTCTCTTTCTCTATTTCTGTTTCTCTCTGTCTTTCTCTGAGACCTTTTTAGATCCAAAGCACAAAGGAATTCTCTATAGGTCTAGAAGACATGACCTGACATCTAATAATTGTGTTTTTTATATATGTGTGTGTGTGTGTATGGTGAAGCACATTCTGCTCAACATATTTCAGCGAGGAAGGTTCACAGAAAGACACTCGCTATTAATTCAATTCAATTCAATTCAATTCAATTTTATTTCTAAAGCACTTTTTACAACCAGGTTGTCACAAAGCAGCTTTACAGAGTCCAGGTCCGAGCCCCTAGTGAGGAAGCCGAAGGTGACAGAGGCGCGGAAAAACTCCCTCAGATGGAGGAAGAAACCTCGGGAGGAACCAAGACTCAAAAGGGGAACCCGTCCTCCTCTGGTCGACCCAGAGAGGAAGAAAAGAGGGAGAGAGAGAGAGAGAGGAGGAGAGAGAGAGAGAGAGACCTCAAATACAACACTGGGAAAGAGAGAGAGAGAGACATAGAGACACCAATACAACACTGGGAGAGAGGGGGCGAGAGAGAGAGACATCAAATACAAGACAGCACTAGATAAATAACGAGACACCTTGGTCTGAGAGGATGGAGTTAGTTCTGCATAAGTTTAAGTGCATGATTTATGTGTATGGGGAGTGTAAGAAAGTATTTAAATACAGAAAGCTTGACTAACCAGGTGTGTTTTTAGCCTGGATTTAAAAACTGAATGTTGTGTGGTAAGGCATTCCAGAGCTTGGGGGCTATATATAAGAACGATCTTCCTCCTGATGATGATTTAATAATTCTGGGAAAAACAAAAAGGCCAGCACCTTGAGAT
>JBBKCR010000027.1:10282599-10297045 GCA_037577295.1 Ladigesia roloffi | reverse complement strand
TAAAGCTGCTTTGTGACAACCTTGTTGTAAAAAGCGCTATAGAAATAAAATTGAATTGAATTGAATTGAATTTTACAGGACTAGAAAGATCATTTAAATAAATCATCAGAAAATGATAGAATAAACAAAACAGAACATTATATAAAAGTGGAAGGAAAGAGATATTTTTCTTGTACAATTGATATTGGTCTGTTTATCAAACATTTTAACATAATTTAAAAGACAAATTATGTTTTTAAATTATGGGAAAATAATGAATAATACAAATGGATATACAAAGTTTTCTTCCAACAGTCATGATAGATTTGTATTATGCTGATTATGTCATATTGCAATATTTTATTTCAAAAGTATTCTGAGGTCTTTCTTATCAGTGATTTCAGCGAATTTAAGGTGAACACACTGAAACAGGTGTTATTTTAAGGACAAAAAACTTAGATAATCTCCATAAAACAGCATTACCAATGGAACTGGCCTTTTTCATAATTAATGCATTTGTGTGTCACTGCAACCAAATCTCTATCTGCAGCCGGTGGCCTAGTGATTAGGAAGTTGCCCCTACATTCAGAAGGCTGTGGATTTCAATCCCAGGACTCCTAGTGGCACTACTGAAATACCCTTGAGCACGGTACCCCACATACTGGTCCCTAAGTGCTGCTTCACTTGTGTTAAATGCAGAATTATTATTTTGTGCTGTTCATTCTGTACGTTATGGTGTGTTATAAGAAATGGTCAGTTTATACTTACCCTTTTAACACCCTTGATTTGGGAAAAAAAAATTGGATGTCACCAAACTTGGACATCCATTGCATTATTTAAATATTACTTCCTGTTTCCTCAAACAGGAAACTGTTTTTAAAAAGATCCCTTCTAGTGAAGGCAGAACTAAAAAACAAAACAATTCTTGTGAAATCTTGTTTAAACAAAATAAATAATGAAATACCCTTTTCTGGATAACTATATTTCACCTAAAAGAAAAGGATCTGCAGTATTGAATTGTCTGATTCAGTTTGTGTGGGTATATAATACCTGGTACTGCAACAAAAAACTTGACGGCATCTCTGTGTCCATGGAAGCAGAGCTGGGCATGTGCCATTGAACAGTAGGGCACGTAGGAGCCTGAGGTCCCGCTGTCCGCACTCCCGTCACCGAACACCCGCACTGCACCGCCGGGCCGGCTGGCTATTACCCCTACACTCTTATTGGCTGGTATAGAGACAAACAGCAGAGAAAACAAACATTAGCCTCAAGTCTCAAAGCAAACTCATACAATTTCTGCTCAACTTTAAGGCGAAAGTTCAGTGAAAAACACAATTTACCCCTTAGCCCAAATGTACTTGATCAATCAAAACATGTTTGGTGTTCAATATTTGGCTTCTTACACTGTACGACATACTGTTATATACAAAACAGGCAAAAGTACAGACGAAATTCAGGCTTCACAACAGCTGCTACTGCCGTTTTAAACTATGCAATGTACATAGATAACAGTACGTCATACAGGGCCAGAGACTACAGAAGTAAATCTACTTGAGATTACTTAAGAAATCAACACTGCTAGAGGCAAAAGAGCAAGTATTTAGGTCTACAGTTTGTACAATAATAATTGGTTGTATAAGTTACATACAAACATACATACATGCCTCATAGTTCCAGTACAAAAAATATATCCTGACTGACTGATTGCTTCTGAGATAATGGGAAAATTGTGTACATTTCCACTATTACTTAAATTAAATTAGTGGAACAGTGTGTCTTAGTGGAACCACAGCAGGATGCACAGATCAACTATTTTCAGCCACAGAGGTGAGGTGAATGTTACACAAGTTAAAGATTACACACCCCAGCTTCTGCGTCACAATATAAAAGGAGAGAGGAAAAGACAATTAGGGAGACAGAAAGGGAGAGAGAGAAAGATGAGAAAGAAAGAAGTGAGTGAGTGATAGAGATAGAGAGGAAAGAGAAAGAAGAGAGAGTGAGAGAAGGTAGACACAGAGAGAGAGAATGAGAGAAAGAAGAGAGAGAGATAGGGAGAGAAAAGGTGAGAGTGAGAGAGTGAGAGAAAGACAGAAAAAGATGGAGTCATTTATCCAGTTTTCAGGAGGGCGATCAATGTGCACAAGTAAGCGCAAGTTTGCATAAAGCAGCAAGGCGAGGTCATGTCGCAGTCAGTCTGCTGGACATGTGGCGGGTTTCCCACTCACCCCTCAGCCTGAGGAGTCCATGCTGCAGACCCACAGCTATGAAAAGAGGAGCCCAGAGGAGAGTCAGAGACAGGAAAGATGAGGAGAGAGTAGGAGAGAGATGTTCGTGGGGTCGGTGGTGCTTGAAGCCCACTTTTTACTACAGATCTTTTCAGCTGATGAGATGTTTTTTGTCTTTTTTTAGCGTAACATAACATTTCTATGCCAATTTAAGAGGTCATCATAAGCTTCGAGAATCTAAAGTGGCTCTTCTATGTCAAGGTGTCCTAATACACTTTTATACAGCAATGGGCCTTTTAATGTGAGAACCTGTGCAAATAGATGAACGGACTCACACTCTGACAGGGGAATGGAGATGATGACACCGTTTCCAGTTCCAACCCAGAGCCGGTTACAGGACACAATGAGAGCTGTGATCCTCACAAAGGAGAAGCCCAGTTTACCTGTGCCTGTCAGTAAAAACAGAAGAACTCAATGACAGCAGTGACACCATAACAGAAAAAAGGTATTTTAACCCCCCTAGGGCCATGTAGGCAATGCACCTCAAAACTATTTTATACTTTATTTGATATTGAACAGAAGTTTTAAGTATAGGAAGCGATTTTTGATTTGAACAGCAGGGCTGAACCATCTAAACATTCTAAAATCTAAATTGTAAAATACATTTACATTGTGCAATATCTTCTTAAACATTTAGAATTGTGGAAATTTAGTAATAAAACAATCCATTCATCATTCAAACTGATCAGCAGCAAGTTCAAACAACAGCAATGCCTCAACCTGCACTTAGGTTTCCCTCCCTAGTGTTGGAATGTTAATGAAGAAGGTAAGCTTTCTCCTTCTCACCAAGCATCTTGCTGACATAGGGCTCAATATCCACATCTTGGAGGTGCTGGAAAGTGTGGGCGTGGAAAAGGCGCAGGGTGGAGTCCAGACGAATGGACACCCAGATGCCATCACCCACCCAGGCCAGCTGACGCACCTGACTCTCCTTCCGAGGGTGGGCATCAAACGATTTCTGTAAATACCAATAGCCTTTAGTAATGTCAACATCTATCCTTTAAGAACATAAGTCATATTATCAGAAATACGTTACCATCAAAAGTTTGGGATCAATGTCATATTAATTATTGTTATTTCATTTAAAAATATATTTGTGTCATTCCCTTAATGAGGTGTTACCAAAGTAATTCTAGAAAAAATAAACTGTAATTGTCAATTTATTATTATTGATGTTTCCTTCCTATGCAAATCAATGCACTATGAGGCCTTTTTGGTATTTATAAGTTCATTGTCACTGTTCTATATTTTCTTTACTCATTATGTAATCATCTACAGCTCTTTGTCATTCTGAACACTCAGCTTTTTACAGCTTCCTATAAATTGTTTGAGCAGCATAAGAATTATTTTATCCACGTTGCTGCTATTAAATTGTTTTGTTTTTATTAAAATTGAAAGTGCAATTTGAATAGCAGTTTAGATTTTGTTTAAGGGTCTACAGTCCCAAGAACCACCCGATCAATACGTCAGAGCACTAAAATGGGTATTAACCTCTATCTTCATAGCTTTGGGCTGGATGACATAGATCTTGTTCCTGTAGCCGCACCACACTTTATCATGCACCACCGTCATGCAGCGGATGGAGTGGTGAGGCCGGCCCAGGTCCAGCAAGTGGTAGTTGGTTAAATCCCACTGGCCGTCTATAAAGTAGGACAAAGAAACAATATTTTATCACATGTAGTGAGGTTTGTGGAATCACTATAATTTTCACCTTGAGGTAGATGGGGGGCTTTACCTAGACCTCTGTGGAAGATGGCTAGTGTACCATCAGCTAATGCCACTAGCACTCGTCCTTTAACATGACTATGGAAAGAGAAATCAAACAATTGGTTAATATAGATATAAAAATAAATGGCCACAATTTTTGTTACCCAAAATGAAGCAAACGAAGATTGATAGGAGCATTTTTTAAATATAGCAACATAACATAGCATCACACTCTGATTAGCTTATGTGAAGTTCTACTTACAAGTACTTAACAGTTTAATATGGTTTGAGACAAGTGTGCAATAACCTGAGCATGCAGTTTATATCAAGTGCTATTTAGCAGATGCTAATTGGTATAGTATAAGTTTCCATTACTTTTAAATTAAGCTGGGTTTATAATTCCCTGACTTTTCCATGACCTCCCACATAAAGAATGTCCAAAATACCATTTGGATGCTGAGCAGAAATGGGGATTGGTGTTGTATAAAGGCAGCTTGGCATGATGATTTGACCAAAACATCAACCTCAACTCTCCCATATTGCGGAAAATTTTGACCAATTCACATACTTTGCATTTTGCATTTGTCATCCCCACTTTGGCTGAGCCAGTTCTTCATTTTCAACCAAATATCTTGAAATTTACACTTCCCTGGCATGTACGAAACATGCCAGGGAAGTGTACATTTCAAGATATTTGGTTGAAAAAAGTTAGCGAGTGTAAGGACATATGCTGACACAAACTTTGCAAAGATTTTGCATCTGAGAATGTTTTTAGAGCAGGAGAGGTTTTAAACAAATCGGAATCACTGATTGGGAACAAAGACGCGTAATTACACATAAGGTTTTGGCTACTGCACTATATGCTATTAACAAAATTCCCTGATATGTCCCTGACTTGGCACCCAAATGATCAAATTCCCTTGACTTTCCCTGTCTGGAAATGCCTTTACTGAAATTCCCTGATATTCCAGAAATTTCCTCACCTGTGGGAACCCTGTATCAGCTATATTAGCCTTATAGCTCCAGTGCAAAACTGCAGTCGCAAACTTCCAATGTCAACTCCATTTTGGGATAACTGACGTTTCATGCCACTTACACCATGTGTTACAGCCCATGTGCTTTTTCAGCACAAAATCCAAAGTCAAGCGCGCTAATACATGATTAATGCAGCACAGAAAAATTAATGTAGTCATTTTGTAGATCCTACTGGTCAAAGTTAGTACTAAAACTGATGTTTACACATCCATGAATTCCTCACCATTCACCACTTACACTATATTGAGAATAGAATCCTTCAGCTTCACCGCATGAAGGCATTTCCTCCATCTGGCCACGGAAGAGTGCACATATAAGCTAGAGGAAAAAAAGAAATAGAGACCAAAAAACCTGAGTGTACATTTGTGAGAAACCCATCATCTCATCAGAATAAAATGCTCTGTGCAAAGATGGCAGCTGAGCAGCTAAATACCATTCTGACATTTCTCTACAAATAGCATTGCTTAAATATCATTCCTACTAGAGGGAGAGAGGAATGGAGGAGACATCAGTGTGGATGTGTGTGTCTCTGTGCCTCACCAGCCGTTCTGGGCTCCCAGCCACATGGTGGGCAGTTTGCTGCTCATCTTTTGCATGTCTTCCCTGGCCTGGTCCTGCTCACTGCCTGGAGACACCGCACCATCTCTTTCCTGGCCCATCTCTCTGAAACACACATACACACCAGTCAAAATACACACTCCTGTCAATTTATTAATAAATATAAATGAACAGACCATGACCATTGCAGAGGTGGTTAAATGACATTAGCATGTTAATCCCTTTATTTGATCCCTGCTACATAACATTGATATCCTTACCATAAATATGCAACAGAAGACCTCATATTATATCACATGTCAGATTATGTTTATTAATAAGACACTGTCATGTTTACATTACTGGTAAAACTGTCAGAACAGCTGCTACAGTGTTTGTTTATTTCACATGCTAATTGAATTTTACAACATCAAAAATGTGTATCTGTCATGACTATTACCTGCAATAGTAACATGATCTTGTTCTTAAAAGGGACATAATCTATCATGACAGCTCCTGACAGCGTATGACATAGCACTCCTGTGGAACCGGGATGTCAATTTTATGTGTAAGGTTTCAAATAAACAAGTCTGAGTTTACCTCACTTCCTTTTAAACATTACTTATCTGGGTAGCTTTCCATCTATGAATATGCACTCTATTAATAAACAACCAAGAATAGTGTTGCTGTACCCACCGCCAGTAACACCTATCATTACACAGAAACCACAGCCTTAGACCTGCTTCCCACTGTCAGCTGTCTCAGTAATGGAAACTGGACTATTTATACACACACAGGAGAATTAATTTTATACTTGAGCCATTACCACGTTATGCTGTCAGGCTTTATTTTTGAAACAACATTTCTGACTGCTCTGAATATTATCCTGATTTTTGTTGCATGGTTTGCCCTCTGGATTTTGTTTGCTGTTTCCTGATACAGCCAACTTTAAAAATCACACTTTACTCTTTACAAACTGCTATTTTGGTCTCTTTTTGGGGGGTCTGGGTCTTGATCTGGGTGGTGCAGTACCCCCAGAATCCGCAGTGATTTGAACGATGGGCCCAAGTCCAAAAAGAAAAGAAAAAAAAAACAACAAAGCAAAAGACATGTCATGAGCTTATAAACGTACACATTAATAGATCTTTCACATCAAAGCTACTCTGAAAGCCTGTTAATTCAAGGTTTTTTTATTTATTCATGTTTGGGTTTGATTCTTTGGTTTTGTCATATGTCCTTGGGTGCCTTGACAAGTGATCTTAAATAAAATGTCATAGCATATCTTTAAAAAACAATTTCCTTCGGGATAAATAAAGTTTTCTGATTCTGATTCTGATATCATCATCCCCTCCTCACTACTATGTGTAACTTTAAAACCATCAAAGCCCAGAACTCTTACAAAATATGACATACACTCAACAATTTTAAAGATGAGCTGATTATTACTGATGATCTTTAAGGGGGCAATCTCAACCCCTTAAAACTTAAGTGCAATGTGCATTATGACTGTTTGCTAAGTACCTTAAAGAAAGAATGGCATTTTCTCCCATTCTCTGTATACCCACCCTGTGTTACTGTCTGTGGATGTGGTGGGCTCTGTGGGCTGAGCTCCCAATGGGTCTGTGAACACGTGCTCTGTGTAAATGCAAGGCTGACTGGCATCTGTGCCTGTGCCCTCTTCTTCTTCCTCAGTGGCCTCGGTGGCCTCCTCTGCTGTGGGGACTCCATCTTCACTGGGACTGGGCTCCCTAGACAGCTCCACTACAAAAACATGTGGTTTGCATTAATAGGTCTTTATTAATAAACACATTCCTGATTACAGATACAACAACCAAGAACCAAAACCTGATGCACAAGCTTTAAATCAGCAAGAACTAATTCCATAAGCAGGAGGCCCAGTTTTCATTACATTCTAAGAAGCAAGGGAAATATTTAGAAAATGTCATGAAACACATATTTATGCATTTTTAAATTTCCTGAGTATTAATGTCAAAATTAACATATTCATGGTCTTATTGTCTAGCCTTTAGAAATTATTGACTAAGTTTTTCTATTTTATTTAAATGTAAGTACCAGATCTGACAGTTATCATATTACATGAGATCAACTAATTATCTCACTGTTGTTACCAGAGGTAACATATTTTCCTAAGTCAAAACCTTGGAACCAAACAAAGTAACAAAAGCAATGGTAAAGTGGAAAAATCCAGGTTATGCTTCAAAACCTCCAAACAAAAGATGCACACACAAGAATGAGACCTAATCACAGGACAATACAATTCTACTGAAGCAATAACTATTTATATGGTACATAATATCTATAAGACATTACACAATTAATTATTGGCAGGTTCCCCAGTCTGCCTCAATGTAAAAAGAATGTAAGTGATTTTGTCTCTTTCTACAACATGAATGTACACATAATTTATCAGAATCAAATCTTACAACAAAAAGAAAAAATGTATAATCCTTACTTTCAGCCAGCTTCACAAAAGACAAGGTGTTATATCAGAGCCCAATAATTAGTTCCTACCTCTACCCTTGACAGGGCTGAGCTCTGCTGGAAGCTCATTGTTGGTTGTGCTGCCAGAGTTTGTCCCCTCCGCTGTGCACCCAACTGCCGAGACACCACTCAGCGCTCCCTCGCTGCCTTGTGAGCTGTTACTGGCCACACTGCCAGTCAATGAGCCTTCAAGCCCTCCCTCTGAGTCCTGAGGAATTTCTTCTCCAGCAGGGTAATCTGTTTCTTGGATGCCTAAGATAAATGCACAAAACAAAAAGCCTTCATTTTTAGGGCATTGGCCTTGCAATCAGAGGGTTTGTGATTCGAATCCCAACTGCTTGTGTCACCGCTGAATTACCCTTGTGTAAGGTACCTGCCCCACAATCTGCTCCCCATGTGCCTTGTTGGCAGCAGAACACTGCTTCACTTGGTGAAAGGGTTAAATGCAGAGAACGAATTTCAATGTATGTTGTACTTGCATGACTTTCAACATATGTCAATGTATATCATCCCAATATTTAAAATATTTCAAGATATGTTATGTATTTTTCTGATATCTGTTAATAACAAACACAAAAGTTAAGAGAGAAAGCTGTCAAGGTGGGCACGACCACTTCTATTGTTCTTTTTCATTGAACTTTAAGCAAATCAGTAAAACCCAAACTTCCCCAAACACCCTGAGCAAACGATAGTATTTATACAGTCCATTTGTACAGTATGCTGTACAGAAACCACATCATCAAGTGGACCCAAGATGTTCTTAAGATGCACTTAAACTAACATGCGTGATCGAAAGTGCAAATCTACAGAACGAAATTTTCTATCAGCGGACTACAACAAAAATACATTCTTTCCCTTCTCTGAATCTAGCTGGATGTGTGTATGTGTGAGTGTGTGTCGCTGACCTGGCACGCTGGCGATACACATCACATGTGAGTTGCAGACGTAGAAGCTGTCCAGCAGCTCAGAGGGCTGTGTCGCGTCCAAGATCATGACTTTGGTGGAGGAGTGGGTGCTGGTGCAGATCCAAACCCGGCTGGATATCTCCAGCTGCACCGGATCTCGCTCCTGCTTCTGTCGCACCACACCCAACAGCACAAACCGCACACAAATTAAAAACCTTCAAATACTGAAAAACCAAATTTGAGGATGTGAGGCTTTATCTGCAATTATCTCTACCTGTTCTGAGACTAGGGCTGGGCACACGTTATTATCACGCTAACAATTATTGTACTGTGTGTTAATGCAGGTTTTCATGAAATCGTTTCATTTTGAATGTTGATTGTTTTTCTGTGCTTGTGATGATTGTTCATAGTCAATTTTTTCACACTCTCACCTTAACCTCCTGCTCCACCTGATCCAAGCTGCTCTCAGAGCCTTTTCTCTGTTTTGAACCATCATTCTCAGTCACACAGCCGTCGGCATACAAGCTTGATTCTGCTTCATGCAGACTCCCACCTGAAAGGTTCACTCCGGCCGCACACCACAGCTAAAAAGATATGACAGTAGATAGAATTTAGCAATATGGGATTATTGAGATCTGAAATGCAAATTGTAAAACATTTAGGAATCAGAAAAACTAAATTAGCACATAAGACAAAAAAAAAGACCAATAAAGCATGTTAGTCAGCATGTCAAGCATGTTAGTCAACCCATTGGTAAATGTCACAATGATTGTTAAATGTCCAGAAAAAACACCAAATAAAGAAAACACATTTCAGAGAAAGAGAGAAAACATGCTATCAAACCCAAACAGCTGACCTTCATAGAAGCATCTTTCTGCTCCAAAGGTCTGAGGTACACAGGAACAGGCAAGTTCTTCATCTTGTTCTCTGCTTGCCCACCATTTGCTACCTGTGAAGAAGCATTAAATTAAACAAGGACTTCTGGAACTGCCTGACCCTAATATTATGGATCATGTGAGCAGGGGTCACAGAAACCTAATTTTAAACAAAAGTATTTACACCAAATTTACATATAGTGTAATTTATGTCTAAATCTAAATGTACTGCGAAGATTCTTTAGATTTAGGCTATGAGGTTAACACTGCTAAAAAAGGGGAATTTAAGCCTAATTGATTACCACTATCAAAACGTCATGCCAGATTCATAACAAACCTGACATAAACTATTGTACTTTTTAGTAATCCCAGAGAGATGCTTAGGAGGATATTGGCACTGAATTGTTAAATTTACATTTTGGCTTTAAAAACATTGTTCCACAGCTCATAGTAGAATTGGTGGTGGTACGCGATCAAAAGTAACACACATACGCGAAAGTAGCATTACTGGTAGAGCGTGACATTGGTGATGGCAATAATAGCCACAATTTTATCCTAAAGTGCTCTGAATACAGGGCCATATTTCTATTGAAGTTCACAGTTGGATGAACATGAATGGATCTGGATTTCAACTCTGAGAATTCAGCACCAATGTTCCAGAAAAAAAACGACTTCATAAGTTGGTAACCGAACTCCTAACAGAATCACTACTACTCCGTTTAAAACAATGGAACACCTGGTTTGTCATTTTCCATCTACCACCAACATATGAAAACAATACATGGCAACACTGACATCTATATAAAATGACCAAATGTACACACAAGCAACCATCTTAAGGCAATATTTCTCTCATCAACTAACGAAGCAAATTTCATTTCTTGGCTAATTGACAACATTTGGATCAAAACTGATTCATGTAATGTATACATTTTACAAACTATTCTTTCAAAGGTAGTATCTTGCCTTGTATTTGCTGGGTAGACTCCAGCCGTGAGCCGTCATCCGTCCATCCTCCTTCTGCATGTGGGCTTTCACTTGGCGATACTGAGCCTTCTTCTGCTCCTTACGAGATGGAGAACTGCACGGGTCCATGCTGACACACAAAGAGAGAGAGGACTGCAGTAAAGATCTGACAAAGAACATGTAACACATAAGGAAACCTCTTCAGTATGACCCGAAGTTTCACAAAGCAGCTATACTGAATAAGCCCTTACTCTTCTTTGAGGAAGTCGAAGGCTTTGGATCTCTCTGTGGGGAACTGAGAGAAGGTACTGCTCTTCCTCATGCCGCTGGGTGGGTTATACCTCATGTTGGAAGGGGAAGCCTTCACTGCGCTGCTGGAGGTCGAGGGGCTGAACAGCCTGCTGAAGCTGGGACAGCACACAGAGAGAACTGATGCAGGGAGGGGGAAAGGAGTGGAACAGACACACTGAGCTCACACACACCTAAAGCATGCACGGGAACACCTGCAACATCAAAACTGCAACAGCTATCGCCATGTAACTGAGCTGTTTGTTTCTCTTTTAGCATTCTTCTAAACAGCAATACACTTCATTTACCACAAATACACACAGTTCATTGCACTAAAACAGCCAGTTGCCTCTTACTTTTGATGCAGCATTTTAATCCTGTTCAATTAAGTAACTAATGTTTCATCATGAGTTTAAAATGGTAGTTTTGCCCATTACATAGATAAATGTGTTCATTTCTTAAATGTTTAAGTGTTTTATATTGTGTTCTTTGAGACCACACAGTGTGAATTACATGTTTAAAATATATTAATAGATATATTAATATATCAAAGATATTCTTGGTTGATGTGTCTGTTCAGAAACCAGGATTTAAATTGATCATATAAATTTATCATCAGTGCATTCCTAGCGAGCACTTCAATTTGCAGTAAGAGGCCTGTATACCCATGGAGGCCCAAGAAATTGAATGTTCATCTTAAGTATGTAAGAGAGAACAGCTCGGTAGACGCACTGTTTCCATCTACTGTAAATATTTTTATCCTAAATAATGAGCATATCTTATGGAAATATGGTTAATTTTGATTATGTATTTAGGTGTTTGTCCATACAAGCATTTGTGTATTTGTTCAAGAACACCAACGGCTTGAAAGGTACTGTTGGATCGGGTCCTACCAATTACACAGGTATGGTAACAACAAGCTGAGGTATCAGGAATGTTAAATACAACAGTAGCTTCAACAAGTAACCCCACCACAGTACACCCTGAGCACTAATAAAGTATTCATTTCAGAAAAGTGCAATAATGGGACACATCAAAGGTATGGGCAACACAAGGAGAAGTTGCTGGGCCGTTTTTAAAACTGAAGCATGGTTAGGCATTCATTTTCTCAGGTTTGGATTTGGGACAAGAGAGGAACATCCCAGATATGACTGTTCACCTACATGCTGAAGATCACAAACAAATCGAAGGAGGAAAAAAAAGACGAAGAATTGAGTTGTCAACTTGAAAAACACCCGTCAGATGATCAGAAAGATGTGATGTGAACATTTCTGGAGGTAAAAAGCTTACAACTGCCAGATGCTGGACTTCTTCTTCTCAGCGAGAGCAGGGTTTTCTCTTGAAGCTCTGTGAAATAACATGACAGTCATCAGACCAAAGCAGCGGAGGGAAGATGTAGGCAAATAAACTGTCATTACTTTGAGGAGTAAATCCACTTTTTGGCCTGAGATCAGTGGCCTGGCTTAGCTGATTAATCTCCTATCTGCATCAGAGCAGAGCTTTGGCACACTACAAAACGGACCAGCATTCAGAGGAAACAGGCTAGGCTTATGACACAAAGAAAATCTTAATAAAACACAGTTTAAACCAGTTAAAGTCTAAATCATGCTCTAACTTACACTGCATTATTTCTCAAATGTAGGTCATTAAGAGAAGCATGAAGTTTTGTCAAAAATGTGCAGAATTTAAACCTGTTGACACAGAATCTAAATAATAAGATAAAAATGTGAACAATCAACAACTGAAAAATGAGCAAATTCAAAACATCTAATTAAAGTTTAAAACTATAAGGGCAACAGATCAGTTGCTCTCTTCCGTATCTAATCAAAACCACAATCAAAGGTCAAAACCAGCCATTTGAGAGCATTTTTCTATAGTTAATACCTCAATTGTACTGTTGTTTTGTTCTGTAGTCAGCGAAGTTTATTTTCAATAACGTACTAAAACGCTTACCGAATCATTTCTGTCCACCTCACAGCTTCCTGCAGCTCCATCAGTCTTTCTTTATACTGGTTCCTCTCCATCAGAACACGCGCCATCTCCACTCGTGTGAAGCGCCGTCTCTGAGCCGTGGGCACGTCACTCTACCAATAAATAGAGCAGTCCCTTAAAATCACGCGTGAACACACCACAGCACACAGTGTGAATTTATTTCTCTGAATTTTACTCATTCACCAATAAAAGCAGGGGGCTGCCACTAATGGGGCGCCCACAGAGCAGTGTGTAGTCTGTAATTCCCTGTATTTTAGCTTAGATCAATCTCTTCACAGACACTTGCAAATGGTTCAAATGCTCATGATTTAACTGGAGCTAAACAATGCGACCATATCACACCGATTCTGTCCAAGCTGCATTGGCTTCCTGTTTATTTTACAATTCAATACAAAATTTTATTGCTGGTTTTTAAAAGACTCCATGGATTGGCACCCTCTTAACCGTCTAACCACCACTTGCTTCATGGTCCCAGGACTAGGTTAAAAACTAAAGGAGACAGGAATTTCTCAGTTATAGGCCTGAAGCTCTGGAACAGCCTTCCAGCGCTTGTTAGATCAGCAACAGTCTATTTTTTAAAGAAATCTCTTAAGATATATAGTTTTACTCTGGCTTTTAACTCTGATTGTATTTTGTCTATATTTTGCTGTATTCTGCCGAACATTTTGTATATGCGCTGAATGTAAAGCACTTTGGTGAACTGGCCTTTTTTTAAAGTGCTACAGAAATAAAAAATTAGTTACTTACTTACTTACACAGGGGCAACTCCCTAACCACCAGGACACCAGCTGCCCCACAGTGAATAGCATTCACGATGTGATTCCCTGTACATGTACCACTTTCAAGCACACTAGCAATAAAGTGCTCTTACCGCACAGTCTTACTCACCTCGTCTTCATCTTTGCTTTTCTGTTTGACCTCCTCCATTTCGATTCGAACTCTGTTGTACATAAGAAACCACATCAGCCATCAGTCAGCAGAAACATTTACAACCTCATTAACCAAACCTTCCAGTCTATTTATATTTACAGATTACATAGTAGATGTAAAAATTAGGGATGTCCCGATACAACATTTTAACTTCCGATACGATACAGATATTGCAGCCTTCAGTACTAACCGATACCGATACAATAATCAGCACAAATCATGAATACTTTTACCTATTTCGTTGTGTGGAATGTATGAACGGCTAGATCAAACTGAGAACAAAAGTCAGCAACAGTAAGTATGGAAAAAAAATGACCAATTTATTAACTATTGGTTGCATAAATGTGAACCTTTTATATAAGAATATTTAAAAAAGAATTAAAGAATACATATTAAGACCCTGAAAAATATCTTAATTGAATAAACAATTAAAAGTGCAAAATAC
>JBBKCR010000027.1:10243262-10282499 GCA_037577295.1 Ladigesia roloffi | reverse complement strand
ATTAAACTTTCCCGGTTCTGTTCCACCACGGGAAACTTGTGCATGACAAGTGTTGCACTGAGCCACACTGTCTTTTTTGGACTTTAATGAAAAATACTGCCATACGACTGACAATCCCGACATTGCTTCTTTTCTCTGCTACTTCGCTAGCGAGCAGTGTTGTGATCACGTGGGCTTTGCACGCTGGCTCTGGACGCTGCTGGATGGAATAGCTGTAACGGAGTTTAGAGCGGAACGGACTGTTTATATCGGAGATTTTTAACGCAGTCCGATATAATCCGATAGAGGTTTTTTGGGCTGATATCGGACCTGTTTCCGATATCAATATCGGAACGGGACATCCCTAGTAAAAATGCATCAGTGCATTGTTCTGAAAGCTAAATGTAACATTTCATAATACACTGAATCATTTAATATATAAAATCCAAAGAATCAAGAATATAAATAAAATCACTGTGAGAACAAAATTTACCAACTGACAAAATACGATTGGTTTTCTGGCAATTATGACTACTATATACTCTCAAAACATGCAAGGAAAGTAAAATAATTGTTTACAGCATTATTGGACAGTGACTCAACAGGCTATAGACTATGAGGAAAAAAAGAGACACACTTCTTAAGCTCCTCCTCTAGTTCTTTGTTCCGCTCCTCCAGTTTGCCCTTGGTCTGTACAACTGCCTCCAGCTCCCCCTGAAGAACCTCCTTCTCAGAGGTGAGCTCATCCACACGGACAATCAGGTCATTCTTCACCACATTCAGAGCGTTTCTATACGAAAAAACATACACAAGCGCCCAAGTTCTTAAATATAAGCCAAAACCCTTTCATAAAAACATACATTGTTGGTATCAGAATGGCAAACAACTCCTCTTTTCTGAGTGAAAACATTATTTTTTAAGTATTTTTACTATTATAAACCATATTTGGCTTTTAAAACAATTTCAAATTAAATTAGCACATACACACATTTACTACAAAGTCATTTTTTAAATAAAAGCTATAACAACAACACCGACAAAAACAATATAATGATTATGATGAGGATGATTATAATAATTATTAGTAATAATAAGGTTATTATTAATAATAATATTATCAATAATAATACAATTGTTACTATTAATATTATTATTAATGATATTATTATCTTGAAACAACTGGATTAAACCATTTTCAAGATAGGAAAGGGAAAAAAACATGTGCTTTGTTCGCTAAATCCTGTCCAGCCATTCTCAAAAAGTTAGCCTGTTTTTAACCACTGCTTAGAGGTAAACTGATCTATTCAGTAATTGTTTATGTTGAACCCTGAATGTGTTTTTTGAAAAACAACCCTACTTTGTCTCTAGCAGCTGTGTGTTCTCCAGAATGAGATTCTCCACTTCCCGCCCCATGCCTGCAAGAAGAACATGACAAGGCATCAGTAAGAATCAGAATTCACCAACACTGATGCAAGCCACTCGATTGGCACAAACATTTTCTTCTATAATATTGACATAATTGAGCAGTGATTTGCTATCTGATACACTTATTTGATACAAAACTAGTATAAACAACACAAACTCGCTAGGATATATATATAACATATATTTTTTTCAACCAGCCAGAAAGAATTATGTGAGTTTAATAGCATTCCCAGAGGTTTTGTGGGTTTCTGCTTTTTGACTGTGGAGTCATTCTCCTGATAAAGATTTGGATGCGTTTTACATGCTGAGACTGTGAGTGCTTTGAATGCTACACGCTTGAAATTGAACTCTTTGAATGCTACAGGCTTGATATTTATCATTAATCACGGCTTTCAAGTCTTTTTGCTAATTAAAAACAAATCAGAACTCAAAATTCTGGTGCTTTACTGTAAAATTGTAAAAAAAAAAACTGTAAAAAAAATACTGTAAAAAAAAAGTCTCTGGCCAATATTGATCGACAAGCGGGTATTTTGGATGAAGCCTATAACAACCATTCAAAGAGCACAGTTCCTGTTTTGGGCAGGGAACCTGGTGTGAAATTTCTATTTTTTCGGATGTGTAAAAATAGATTCCACTGAAACTCACACACACACACACACACACACAAACACATCTACAAAGCACCAATCCATACAGTCAGGTGCGGGCATATGAGGACGAGTGAAACAGGCAGGCAGACACAGATGGGATGGGATGTCTTACCAAGCAAACTCAGGTCTGAAAAAGCATGCAGTCCAAGTTGGAGAGAGAGAACAAGAAGGATGAAGACAGTATTTGAGTAAATGACTCAGTCAGGTTAAAAGCAGTGGGCTTACCTCCCATTACTGTAGTACAGAGATCACATTTATAACACTACTTTAACCTAAATTACATTTGGGGCAATAAACACTACTATGAGTTTCATGAGGAGCAGAATGTAAAATAAAAAAGTATAAATTCATGAATGCCACCATGAGGACAGATTTAGAGAGAGGAACAGAGACAAACAGTAAGAGAGACACAGACCGAAGGAGAGACAGAAGGGAAGGATATACACACCAGAGTACTCCACTGGGATAAGGGACAAAGGCCAGAGGACAGGACACAGCATGGAGAGAGAGAGCTAGGTTAGCTTTACAATGCAGGACATGTGGAACAGGTACTGTCCCCATGCTATTACAGGTGCAGTTGTGTGGATTAGGTTAAGCAAGAAAATCACATATCTCATCATTTATAAAGCTGTTAGTCACGTTGTATTTTACGTCACTTTATATCAGTGTGTAGATACAAGTCATACGGTCATGGGAAGCTTTAAAGCAACAGTTTGGCAAAAGCTTCATACAGTTTTCCCTTTTTAGCATTGTTTCAGAGCTGCTGGGCACAAATGTAACTAACACTGTCTGCACTGTATATCAAAATGTAATACTTGACACAAGGAGATGCTGTTTACTTACAAAAACAAGAAAAGCACATAGCATCATTGTGCTAACAACAGTATCTTGAAACCTGTACTCTTGATCAACTATTTTTAAAGGGAGTGTTTTTTTTCACTTTAATGTTGATCTTCTCTGAGGACAGTGGATTAACCTGCCTTACTTGAGTTCTTCATTACTCTTATTACAGGTAATATGAGTCTGTTGAAATTGACAAAGGCTAAACTCACAGAAATTTGGAAGGACAATTAAGAAACATATATATTATATTAATTTTGTTTTATTTTAGGAGAGCAACTGGCTCTCACAGTGTCTGCTTGGGCAAATGTAGTCATACAGGGTAATATTTAACCTAATTTAGGTAACATTTACCAGTATTAGCTTGGCACTAATACAGAGATTAATAACATACACAGACTGGCAGATATTTGTATGACTGCATGGGTGGCTGTATTTGGTAAAAAAAGGCAAAAAAATTATAATATATAATATATCTTATTTTTCCAGAGGTACATGTGTTTTGCTGTGAATTTCCTGTAGCATTATGGAGGAAAGACAACCCAACATCCAATTCTCATATTTAAGACTCATATTCGTTTAGCAACCTGGGACGTTGGCTAAGTTGCATCTTGGGGCATTGATTTGTTCTCCATCTTTGTCATGTACTATAACAACGATGAACCAGATGCGGCGCTGTGGAGGCCAATATGATGATTATTTTGACAGTTTAAATATTTAAACATCTTTCAAATTTAAAAAAGAATAATGTAATTTATTATTACAAAGCAAAACATTTTGATAATTTTTCAAGCTTAAACAATTAGGTTCATACGGGAACCCTTCGTTTTATATCTGAATATGGCAGCATTCCACATCATTGACAGTATTGGAAACACCCTCTACAGTGGCAGCCCCGCACCCCCGTGGCATATTCACAGGTCTGAGTGGAAATTAGTGGTGCAAAGTAACGCTGTTCAGTGATCCGAACCGAACTCTCTCCTCGGTTCTTGATTGTGTCCACATCAAAGTAAATAATAATCTTGCCCTGTATTGTAACCTAAATTGTTTTTATATAATTGCATGGAATGAGTCTTGAGTTGAATGTTTTTTAATGGACAAAATATTCTTAAATAAATAAATGGAGAGTTGAATTTGACTCGTCTTTTTTCTTTTTTTGCTGATCCGAAAAGTGATCCGATCCGTGACTTAAAACCGTGATCCGATTCGAACCGTGAGTTTTTTGATCCGTTGCACTACTAGTAGAAACTGTATTAGCTCTAGTGGTATATTTTGCCCTGCACTGACACATTACTGCTAAAAGGTGTGAGCGTTCATTGTGACAGCAACAACAGTAAAGGTCTTGCCTTTCTCCATTGTAGTTCTGATTTTCCCAATGAAAAAGACACTTACCCAAAAGATCAGCTCCTTCATCTACATCTCCAATGAGGCCGGTGCCAGCAGATGATAACTCCTCAAACAGAGAGTCTGTGTTCCGGTTAAATGCCTTGTTCTCGATGCCTTTATGTGGTGTGCTGGAATAAAATGATATAAAAAACTTGACTGTCTCTCATGTGTTTAATTATTACTGCTGATCTCAAGAAAATGCACATTAAGTCTAAATGTTTGGAATCACATACCATTAAAAGGGGTTTCATTCTTTGTATTACATAGTTACAAAAAGTGATACACTAAAATGCTTAAATGTATTACTCTTTTAATTTAAACCCAGTTTTACACATGTGGCATTCTATTTAGTATCTCAGTAAAAATTATTTTATTTCATTATAAGTGGAATATTTTAATGTGTGTTACCTGGAGCCTCTGTAGCCACTAAGGTCCAAATGCAGCTCTGGGGTAGAATCAATAATATCTTGTACATCAGATTTCTCTTCATTCTCCACCAAACCTACACAAGTAAGCATTAAAGATCACTAAACAACAGTTCTAACAGCTCCACCAGCCACAAACAATGGACCAAACTATACATTAGGCGGTTAATAATACTGAACAACATTGATGACCTGTTTTATTACTGTAATGTGCATAGAATTATGGATATTTTTGTCATTGCATAACCAACCGAAACAATGTGTCAACTGAGAACTGTCAAGTTCATTAAAACTGAACTGAAACTACTATATGTAATACATTTTGGGCCCTTAGTACAAGTTATTTAAATCAACAAAACATTTTACTCAGTTGTTATTGAATAGTTATTCTTAAATAGACACCATTTACTCTAGTTAAGAATAGTAGAATGTTTGACAATTGGTGTTACAAAGCGAGTTATGATAAAAACTTAACAGCCTTGCTAGTGTGCCTTTATCCACTGTGTTTGGTGGCATTGAGTAGAAGATCCCAGAGGTATGTATGTATTTATTTATTTATTTATTGATTGATTGATTGATTGATTGATTGATTGATTGATTGATTGATTGATTGATTGATTGATTGATTGATTGATTGATTTATTTATTGATTGACTGATTGATTTAAGTATAGTTTCATGGTACCATTATTTCAACCTCTTTAAAAGGGTGATTATATGTTGTCTCATTCCATTCCTTGTCTTCCTTTGAGATTTAAAAATTGTAAAGATTACAGTGGTAGGATATCTAATTTGTATTCATTTCTAAAAAACAGTCACCCTGCAACCACCATGTTTTAATACTTAAAGCAACGACAAGCAGCTTCTAATTCAAATGCAAATCAGGTGATGTCCAGGTTTTTAATTTCAAACTAGCTGCTGCTGTTCCATCACTCACCCACAGAGACCGAGCGCGTACCCGTAGCGGCCTGCACCTCGGTGCTCCTGCTGCAGCCGTCGCCCTCCTCCCTGTGTGAGTCCAGAGCCAGGTCGGAGGCGGTGGTGGACATTGGAGTGAGAGACCTGGAGCCTGAAAGTTCATCCTGAAACAAACAAGCACACACTTTCACTGAAAGGCGTAGTCGGGGTGCGAGGTCACGTCCTGACCACAGGTGGGAGCGCGTGACTACACAGACGTAACAGAGCACCTCAGGTTGGCCATGCCTGCCAGGCAACCCAACCTGGGGCAGAGTGACACACAACACCAGGCACACTTAGAGAACTGACAACAAAGACACCATTTTACATGACTTTCTAGTTTCTGATGTGAATTACTTAAGAAATTTCAATTACATGATATATCCATACTAACATCAGCAGAGTATTTGAATTGGACGAAAATACAAAACATCTCTACTTGAATTACTCAAATGTGAAGACATATCTAGGTAATGATAAGTAATGCTAAACAACTAGGTCACTTTGAGAACAGGAGTGCACATCTCTGGTCCAGGGCACAGTTTTGTATATGCCCTGCTCAAACACACACACACACTAAACCTTACATTTAACAGATGAGTTTAATCAGGTGTGTTTAAGCAGTTAAATCGGCCCTAGAGGACTGAGGCTGAGCACCCCTGGCCTAGAAGAGCCACACACAAGGGGAAGCAACACACAAACATGTGACACTTGACTATGACACACAATCTATGACTAAAATATTACACTACTGAACACTCACAGGAACACACACCAAAAGACAATAAACATACACAGACAGCAAAATGAACAAAAAAAACGATTTCAGCTTCTTTCCCACGAAAGAAAATGAATGAAAAAAGTAGATCAGAATTCTGCATTTTTGCAAACATTAAAGAAATGTATTACAATCACACCAAATATGTAATGTAGCATCAAACAATAAGTGTCTGCGATCATATTATAACAAGTAAGACCATTCTAACACCAGTCTACCTTAATGAAGGAAATGCAGAAATGAGGAATGAAGCAGATAGAAAGAACTGTGCAACTGAAACGCCATGCGATGAATCGTGGTAGACTACAATGGGCAAGCTGTATGCAACCACTTACAGGCCTAAAGACCTCAACTAGACTGATGTTGTGGAAGATATGTCAGGATCTTTACTGTGACAACATCCAATTAAACCGCCTCAAGACCCTACAGCTACTTTTCACCTCAGTGGTTGAATTCAGCCTGGACTACAAGCGATTGGGTATGGATACTGAAACACTGCACACGGTATCAGTGCACGATGGCGAATAGGACTGCGCCCTCGGCTGCCACACAGCCAACTACCTTGCAGTCGTCAGCCAGCGAATTCCCCCAAGCCTCCTGTGTGCTTTTACCCTCGCTTTTCTGTGGAGGATCCTCCGCCTCCAACTGCTCGGGAAAGAGAATTCAAATAAAGCAAAGTTGTCTTTTGTTTATACATTCGTTCGCTGTTGGAAGCAGTGCTGGCTTCGTTCTGAGAGTGGCAAAGTTATTTTTATGTTGTTTCAGATTTGACATGCATATGAAAGCATTCTAAGCTCTAGCAGACCTCCATATAGAAGTTTGCAACTTGTATTTCCTCATGTGTCCATGTAAAAATACCTTCTTTAAAATTAACTTGTTTGCATGGATCTTCTGTATGGAGGGCCAAGCGGGTATTTCTTCAGGCATAAATACAGGTAAACATATATAAAAGCCAGTGAGAATGAGTGTGTCTCATGGTTTGAAATACTTCAAGTTTAGCGATTGTTTCGGCAATCATTCAAAGAGCTAACAAACTCTATTTCATTGTTCCTGTAACAGTGACAATAAAGACAAATCTATTCATTCTTGAGTCTGAGCAACAATTCTGTGTGAAAAATGCATTTAAATTACTCATGACGCCCCTCATGGTAAATGTGGAAATATGACCTCAAAACTCTCATATTAAATATGACAATTAACCAGCATGTAAGAGAGTCTATTTTCGTTCTCAACAGAGGTAAACTATAACAAATCTTCAATTTCATGGAAGCTGAAATCTGCAATGAAACTGCATGTTTAGCGTCCTCCACAAGTACTGAAAAATAAATAAAATCCGTACTGCCCAAGACTCACTATAAATTACTATTTTAATATAATATAGAAAGTAGAAAAAATTTTAGTCTGAGTATATACCCAACAAAAATATATATTTTTTAATTTATCAAAATTATTGGCACCCCAAGAAATCTGAATTATTAGGGAATCAGGGAATGGATAAATGAACATCGCTGCTTGACTTAAAATGCTCATATGAACAGCTGGGGCAATCATTAAGAAGAAAGAAAAATGATGAACTTTAATTAAAAACCATGCACTAGTTTAGAAGATGACAAACATCTGTCAGCATCTACAGTGCAAAAACACTTACAGTTTCTCAGGCACCACTGGAATGTTAACTGGAACAGGGTGCTGAATACCAAACAAAACAAAAATTTAGCTCTTTAACTCCAAACACTCAAGGTGTGTTTGGGATAGAAATAAGAGTGCAGTAAAGCATCTAACGGTTAATACTGTGGAGGAAATGTGATTATATAGGACTGTTTTTGATATGAAGGCACTGATGGTAAATCATAATCTCATTTCTGATGCCAAGAAGCTAAAACATGTTCGTGGATCTACACAAAAAAGGTTAACTAAACACAAGATTTCTGCCAAAGCCATCCCAGTCTCCTGACCTAATTTTATGGAAACCTGTAAGCTGAGCTCAAGAAGAGACGCAGTCATGCAATAGATCAGGAGATATTCTGTACTGAGGAATGGTTGAAAATCCTGTTCTGTGTTTTATAAAACATTAAGAGAAGCCTCAGTGCTGTTCTGTTGAAAAGTAGGGGGTTCCACAAAATACTGAATGAAAGGGTGCCAATAATTATGACACATTCTTTGTGACAAAGGTTGATGATCACCTAGGAGATGTTTCTTGACAGCCCTATTCACTTATTGTAAAAAAAAAAGGTTGTAATACTTCTGGAGGGCAACATACATCAATGTTTTAGCCTTTCAATCTGTCTGCATCAGTACTGCCTTGTGTTGTCATGGTAGCTCACACTAACCAATCACAGCGAAGCCAGTTTTCTCTCTCCTCAAGCCTGCAGCCCTCATTCATATGAATAATACACAGCATTTTCCTTACAGAATGAGTGCATCACAAGTTTAAACGGCAAAGCTCAACATACAACCAACAATCCCTTTATCATAAATGTGAAACTTCTACTTTGCCTGTAACAATAACAAATTTTGCTGGATGATAAATTGTCCCGGAAATTATTGCGATAAATGATAATATTGTCATTGTGTCCATTTCTACTGATGTAATGATAATAACATAATAATGCAAATGCCACCTTTCAAAGATCCATAAACCTTGACTTCAAAAGATCACATAACCCTGAGAGTGGAAGACATTGTAAGACAGTCAACATACCTTGACTTTGTGTTGCTTAAGGCAGGAAGAGCAATGCGTTCAGCTGTGCTAAA
This sequence comes from Ladigesia roloffi, assembly GCA_037577295.1. NCBI lineage: Eukaryota > Metazoa > Chordata > Actinopteri > Characiformes > Alestidae > Ladigesia > Ladigesia roloffi. The sequence continues at coordinate 10,273,306 of JBBKCR010000027.1, read as the reverse complement.
TTCTAGCGCCGAAATTTTAATCAAATGGGTGAAAAATGTTGTGCTGTGTCAGATACAGATTCGGGTCGAGACGGACGCAGGAGAGCGCAGGTCTAATTTGCGGTTTACATTAGGCTACAAAACAATATGTGCAACAAAATATATAACTTTATTTCAGTGAAATAATAATAGTAATAAAAAAATACAAATAAATTAAGATGATAAAACGTAAAATCCATAGGCCTATCAATTTATTCCTTCACAAACATTCCCAGAAATCTCTGCCACTTTCATTTTCAAACAACGCATGCGATCACCTGCAGTTCAAAATGTCTATGGAGAAGTTGAAAATAATTATTAAAAGAATTATTTTTAAAAAATAAAAAATTATTTAAAAAATCAGCTAAAGTCGCACATCACTGTTCTTTTGTAGAGGCAATAAATGTAGACTATTGTATTAAATGTTTTTCTTTCCGGTTCGGTTTGGATGTAGGGTTCATTTTTAGCGGGTCGGTTCATATGCAAAAGTTTTTTTTACGGGCGGGTACGAGCGGTTGTGGTTTGTCAAATCAGAACCATGCAGGACTTCATCTTAATAACTCTAGTTCACCGAGGGGTTTAATGGCAAACAAAGGGGTCTGTAGAAAGCTCTCATTGAGCTCTATTTAACTTTGAAATTTCCCAGAGCTTGGTTGTTGCCCTGTCTAGAAAAGCCGCAAGAAATGAGTGCATGTTAAAACCACACTGGCTCTCTGCACTTCTAAAGGTCTTTCTGTAAATTTACTCTTCTCATTTAATTTAAAGCGATAGTTCACCCAAAAAATTTGCTTTAGCCGTAGCAGTCTGGTAGTCATTTAATGGAAGTGGATGGGCGTCAGACCTTTCAAAATAAAAAAACATTCACAGACACGTCCAGATTACACCCCGTGGCTCGTGACGAACCCCCTGTCTATGCGCTTTTTGCGTAGGTTATGCAAACAGCGTAAGTGATCTGTTGCGTGAATACGCCACTGGTTGTTTGCACAGAGCACAGAGATTCCGTGGTTTGCGTGTTCTAGCTCGAGATGGTCTTTCCTTCCATTAAATGACTACCAGACTGCTACGGCTAAAGCAAATAATCTGCGTTTGTGTTTTGCTGAGAAAAAAAAGTCACCTTCGACTTGGATGCCCTGAGGGTAAGCAAATAAACATAAAATTTTCATTTTTGGGTGAACTATCGCTTTAAATATATTTACACTTGATTATACTAGTACTTGGCCATTTGTTATTATTAATTTTACAAACTTTTTCAGCTCCGCAGCGCACCAGAGCACGAGACGCCGAGTGAAGCGCGTCTCACATCACGCTTCTAAAGATAAACGGGATATTGGAGACTCAGAGGTTCTGGCACGTTCCCAAAGAAGTGCTGATCTCTGGAGAAAAAAAGTCCCGTCCTATAAGCGAGACAGCCGTATGCCGCGGCATAAGCGTTATTCACAGCTTAAATGTGTACCTAGTTAGCATTTTCTCAACCTACAGTTAGGCTAACCCTCAAGAAAGTTCATGCCTCATTACACTAAGGAAACAAGAGGGGGTGGTACAGGTCAATGTATCACAGTGAAGTCTTTTGGAAAGCAAATAAATGAAAATTATCGCAGCCGGAAAATTATCGAACTCGTTATAATTAACGTGCAATTAATTGATTTACTGTTTCTCGTGACAGGCCTACTCATTAGTACATCTGATGTCCAACCACTTTATAGGTCAACTTTATACATATATATAATATATATATATATTCCATTCAATGACTTAAGAATTGTGTGTAAATAACTGTTAGGATGGCCATCAAATAAACAGGCTTTCCTATAAACTCATAAATCGTGTGTTCAAAGCAGCATATTTTAGCTTTTTAGTGAGGAAAAACCCAGTATGAGGACTAGAGCTTTTTATTTTGTTTTATTGTTTTCAGTGCTGTTTAGTTCCACTGTATCAGTTTTAAACATTTCCAATAATTTATGCTGGGTGGAAGATCCAATACACTTTATTTTTGTAACAATCAATGTTCTGTATTTCAATAAATGTTTCATTTTGCATAGGAAATGTGTTCCTGTAAGAATCTTCATACTATAAACTTGATAAATTAATATGATACTGGGTGTCACTGCTAGAGTCACTGAGTTCAAGAATGACCAGTGAAAAAGGGGAGGAAGATGACTCACACATAGCAACAAGTGGGCTACCGTTTCTGTATGTTGTGGAATCCACAAAGCAGTTTTTAAAAAGCCAGTGGTCAAAGAGTGAAAACAATAGTCTGCTGTAATAGCACGAAAGGCATCATCAACACTGTAAACAAATCAAACCTGCATCCCTGGTTCCTACATTTCGACAAAGTGATAAAGAATTGTTTTACATTACGCAGCTGTGTAAGCATGGCATTTAAAGAGTAAAGGACATGTTCAGGAAGCTCTGATCTGCATCCAAACATGTGTTGGATTCGAGGGGGCGTTGGGAAGTCTAAATAGAGAGAGATGTGTTAATTCTGTCACAGGCTCTGCTACAACATCAGAGAGCAGCCCCTCGCTTCCCATTCTCCTTCATCTTCAAAGCCAAGTCATTACAAATGCCAAGTGCGGCGCTCTGATCCACATCACCCCAGGCCATCTGGCAGCAATAGTATTTCAATTTCAATTCTCAATTTCAAACGTCCTCTCGAGCTCCTGCACTTCTACAGGCCTCGGTAAAACTGTCTGTCAAGATCACTATCATTTCAAATTCAAATTTCTTTTTAAATAATTTGTAGATGTTCATGTCGCATCTTTTCACTACATTTTAGTCACTATTCACTCACTTTATGCTGTTCTTATGTAGCCCATCTCCTTGATGCATTCAGCACTCAGGGTGCAGGATGAGTTACCTTGAGGCTGGTGTTGGATCGTGGTTGGCTGAGGTCATTGAATCTCCAACCTTCTGTGCCAGGAGTCTCTGCCCGGCCCAGGATTTCTGGGGTCAAGGAGTTGCTCCCACTTCCACCAGACATGGGAAAGATGCCCAGAGACAGGGGCCGCTCTTTCCTGGAATACACAGGCAGACAGAGAAATGAAAAGACAGATAATGACTCATGCATATTCATGTACTTATTAAGCCTCTTTGGCCTCTTGCGAACCTTGAACTGAAACACAGCTGATCCTTCTACCCTTTAATTTATGACATATTTGTGTTTCATAGTCAAGGAGGCGTTTTATTAAGAACTGAATCAAATGAAAAGAAATTGCGTATACAGTCAAAATATGTAATTTAAGTAAATGAATGTAACTGAGCAAGCATATTCAGCAATGTGCCGCATTTATAGGAACACCTATCATTTATCTACACTCTGTAAACATATACGTAGGTGCACTACTATAAACTGTAGTTCTTTTGTGTTAGCCCTCTTTAGCCCATTTCCCAATGGCTGGGTTCCCCAAAATACCACCACTGAGCAGGTTTTATTGGGATGGTGGATCGTCCTCAGCCCAACAATGACATGGTCATGGAAAGTTTAAGCTGCACATGCTCATATCCAGTTTCTCTGCTTTATTAGACTCATCTAACCTGTTTACAGTGGTCTGTTTTGGCCACAAGACACTGTTGGTTGGATTCTTTTGACTGGTGGACTGTTCTCATTCCAGCACTGACACCAGCAGAACTGTGTGATCCACTTTGTATAGCGCATACACACATGCATATGCACACACACATGCACACGCGCACCCACACACACACACACACACACACACACAGATACACAAACACAAACATGCACACACACACACACACACACACACACTTACTCACACACACACACAACACACACACACAACAACATGCCACCACCTTGTCAGTATCTCTGCTGGGAATGATCCAGTACTCAAATAATCCCTGCACACAGGTGGTCCTGGTCTTGAACAGGGTGATCATGGGTAATAAATGATTTAACAGGGAAACAGAAACAGGCACACATTCTAGAAACTGAAAAAGTGTGCCTACATGTTAAGTGGAGCTAATAAAATGCGCAATGAGTGTAGAAAACTGATTGCTGATATTTTGTGGGACAATTTTTGACGTGTCATGACGTGTCCGGTCATTTTTCAAAATAAAACATCCTTTAGACTCTGACAGTAAATAAAACGGAAATACTGTACTTTTTTTTTCTATGCAGCCCAGTACCATATGACCCACAGCTCGGTACCGGTCCGCGGCCTTGGGGTTGGGGACCACTGAGCTAAATAATTATATTCTGTGTTGCTTCATTCTCCTATTATATTCACTTCTATGAAAACAGAACAGAAAATTCTTTTCAATTCTATCACACATATACACAGAGTAAAGATAAAGCTGTGCTTCCCAACTATTGCATGCTGAGACAAGCAGACTACACAGAGGTCCTCCAACTCCTCCTCTGTCTCCCTTTCTTTTCTCTGTCTCTCCCTCACACAGCATGCGCCATTGATCTGCATATAATGATGTGATATCACAGCAGAGTTTGCCAGAGGTCTCTCTGTACTTGATTCCTCTGCCTCTCAGCCCCTTTTTGTTCTGGTTTCTTTTCGTGTTAGCTCAAATGCATTCAACGGCATAACTGTGTTCATCAGTTTGTTGGATTTTAATAAATTTTAATAAATTTCTTATTTTTATATTCACCAGCTCGTACCTACCTGACGCGACCGAGCGTTCCGGATTCTGAAGCCTCTCCTCCTGTTATCTGTTGGAGTTTAATCCGTTCTACATGTTCCATGTAGTTATGAATCATCTGGTGGGTATAAAAAAATAGTATTTAAATGCCAGTAACAGAGACTGGTACAGAAATCCATGTCTAGCTGTATAGAAAACACTATGCTGTGCCAAAGGGAATACAGCAGGGGGTGCACATGCCGTAAGTTTTTCTCCCAAGGCTTGCTGCTATTTTAGAACTGCATTGTTCTTCTCTTTTAGGACCCTGCAACAATGCAATTAAAACTCCACATTTTGCATAAAAGACCCTTCATATCAAACCTTAATGTGTGTTCTTGAGATGATTACTGGCACAGCAAGAGTGGAGCTTGTTAGTGACACTTGCTTCAAATTATTTTCTTTCTTTTTCTAGAACAATTATTTTTTTCTTCGCTCATGGACAAAGGCTGCCAGAAGAACAGATAGATCAGCAGCACTGCTAAAGATTACCTCTGTGTGTCGTTGATGGAGAGAGTTGAATTCTTTCTTGAGTTCTGCTTCCCGCTCCTCCAGGCGACTTACTAAGAGAGGGACAGAATAAAACATCCAGATAAAAAGCCAGAAAATAATTTGAAACCATGTCTCTAATCGTTCTGCTATTATGGTTCTCCTAAAGGTCTCATACTAAATTTAGCATCTGAGTGACCTCATATCACAGCATGTCACATAAAAACCCAGATATGAATTCAGGAAATAAAATGGGGTCAGAATAATTTAGCTAATCATGCCAGTTCCTATGAAAAAGCCAAAATACATTAAATTAATTAATTCTGACTTATGTATCACTATAATTTAGCCTCTAGGTGTCCATTTAGTCTCTTTTTCATTTAATATTGCCTGTTATCCCGTAGAATTAATCATGCTAGTATATGGCAATGAGATTTTTTCTAACTGGCTGCCCTGTATCATTCTAAAAGCAGTCTAGACTGAATGTTGTAGTGGCTTTATGGGTAAAACTATTGCTTGTGAACCTCATGACCACAAAAATGCAGGTTCGAACTCCCACTTTCTAACATCAATTTTCCCCTTGAGCAAGACGCTTAACCCTCAGTTGCCCCAGGGGGGCTGTTCCTGAAACTAATGATTATAAATCACTCTGGATTATAGCGACTGCCAAATGCCCCCTTTAGTAGAGGCTAGATTTCTGAAGTATGAACAGGTGGATGCTGTATATGTAAATGCATTATTTTTCCTCACAATAGCAGTGAATTCATTCTGTTTTTTCCACTTTTTTCTTGTGTGCAGTATAGACTAGGGGAGTGATCGGCACATCAATACTAATACATATGGGATCAAACTTTGAAATTAAATTAATTAATTAATTCCGTTTTCCATGTTGTGGACTCCTTAAACAAAACTCCACACTTCAACCACTTGTAGCAGTGAAATTGTCTTGCTGTAAGAAAAATAAATGCTTGTGTGTGATTAATCAAATGGTTTTACACAAAATTTTATAATTTGTTAAAAATTAGTGTGTTGTACACTTTTATTTTAAAATACTGCTATATAAACAAAAGTGCAATAACATCTTGGTTTTCATTTTTAAACAAATAAGGTGCTTTTTAACAGCAGTGTTCCCAAATCTCAAATTAATTAATCAAATTTTAAACCAAAGCTCTTTGTCACTGCAGGGCATTCATGTTTTGTCTAGTTTGTTATAGAAAAACAAGTTCCCCTCAGAGTTCAGAACATGGGGGACAGAACAATTATAGCAGCTGTAAAGTGGGACCAACTCCAGATAAAATGTGTCTGAATGCAGTGTCACTAAAATCCCTGTTGGTGTAATGGTCAAGCGGCTCAATACTTTTGTCCATATAAATGTGAACAAAAGTAATGGGGAAACAAATGTGTAAAACATGGGATAAAATAATTGGTTGGGATTAACGAAATGATGCTTTAACGCAATAATTACGCAATAATAACCCTCTAACATGTCCAGCCTTAATAAATACACTGATGTTTGATGGTCCCACGGCCCACAGACTTCTTTAGATTTCTTTAGACGGTTACTGTATGTTAAAATCATTCAATCCTCATATAATCCTATTATAAGTTGTATTATTATTTCTATATTACTTAAGCTCTCCAAACAGTGCTGTATTACTACTGTGATTATTATAATAATGTAGCTTAATCCAGCTTGCTCATGCAACTTTATATTTTATGCATAATTTTAATTTTAACAAGGGTATGATTTATCATAAACTCTGTATTTGTTACGCTAATACTCTTTGAGTAAAACCAACAAGGTGAGCATAAAGACTTGTGAACTCATTAAAGGAACTGAGACAACATTTACCAAAAAACATTATTCTCGAAAGGAAATAGTAGCTCTTGTTTTCTCAAAGAAGCTGCAGGCTTGAGCCCCCTCTCTGATATGTAGCACACTGAATCAGAATCCACAATGTGTTTCTACATCTGTCGTGATTGTGCTCTAGTCACACATCCTAGCAGAGCTCCACTTCAGGAGCCGTAAGGAGACAATCACAGGAACCTCTCCATTTGCATGGAAAAAGCCTGGAGAGCTAATGTCCATATGAATGTCTTATTAGCACATTAATGGAAACATGACAGGTCTCAGTCCAGCATTTTACTCCACAGGATTTCCGCAGCGAATGATAATTAATTTACAATCACTTACTTTTACCAGTAACCAATTCCAGGTAACGTTTTGTAGAATCGTCATGTGACAAAAAAAACTGCACTCACGGAGATTATGCTGGAATGAGCGCTAATCCAGGATTAGACTTCCCTTCTCTTCATACTGACATAACTCTTTGTACACTAAAAGCCAAGCTGGTCCAGAGGCCTTATTCCTAAATTTAGGTGATGTCTAATAGAGGCCAGACTATAAGAGGCATGAGAACACAGCCCTGAGGTTTACAGGAAGATTGAGTACACGTGTCACATGTGTCAGTGTGATGGAGGAGCACTCCGCTAGCCCGCATATGAATAAGTGTATAAATCTGTGCCCCCATGCTGGCTCTAGCCTTGAAGTGAAGCAGCAGGCCAAGATTCAGGAGTCAGTCCCAACTTTCTAAATCTCTCTTTTAAAACAGATCAAATCTGGCAGCTGGCATCCCTGGAGCTTCATTCAAGGAAAACCAAATTCTTTTTTTTCTATGCAATACATCATTATTTACAGTATATTTGTGCCATCAACAGCTCACTGCGAAGTTTGCTGTTTCCGTGATGTCACGAAAACCGATGCATGTTTTACTAAAAGGTACATTGTGGGATATATTAAAACAGCAAATAAACAGTTCTAAAAGTTTTGTGAGGTGTTCCCAGTATGCAGTGGTTAGTGTAAATATCTAAATGGAAACAAAGTTCTAGCCTTAAGCATCCTTACTAGCATGGGCTTAAACTGAAGGTCCACTATTAAAATGGGCTATATCCACATAATTGGGTTTCAATCTCTTGGGGGTTTGACTTCAAGAACACCCCTCGAGCGTACAGATGCAAGTAATTAGAAAGAAAAAATGGGACATCTGATTAGTAGTACTATTGCAGGCACACTGTAGTAAATCATAAAGTATAATAGTAACCTGTGGACTTTGGTTTGTATATAGTCACATTTTGAATAAAGCGGCATTTTAACAGACTAGTCTATGACCTAAAAACAAAAGAGGTCAGCCTGGTATGACAGACTGTCTCTCATGTTTCGCCTTATCATTTGTGCTCTTGTACTATATGGACAAAAGTATTGGGACACAATAGTTTCTCAGGGTTTGGGCTAGGACCTTACTTCCAGTGAAGCACAATCTTAATGCTTCAGTATACCAAGACATTTTGGACAATGCCATGCTTCCAATTTTGTACACAAAGTTTGGGGAAGAACCTTTCCTATTCACACATGACTGTGTTCCAGTGGACAAAGCAAGCTTCATAAAGACACGGCTCGGTGAGTTTATACTGGACGAACCTGACCAGCCCACACAGAGCCATGACTTCAACCTCTACCAACACCAGTGGTATGAACTGGAACAGAGATTGTGAGACAGGCCTTCTTGTCTGAAATAACAGCCTTTCCATTTATAATAGCCTTTAATAATCAATATTAATAACAATAATAACAGCATTACTTAAATATTTTGCTTCTGGCCTAGGCCAAACCCTTCCAATAATGATGTAATTGCTCTTAGCCAAACTGGACTATGAGCTCAGTGGGAAATATTTTTGCGGAGCATGCTGGTCGTGTGAATCATTCACTATTTACCAGCACATGAATACTTTTCTTTGAATCACAGTTCCCATATGTGCTCAACTGAGTATCCATGGGTGTTGGCTTCGATGTACTGTTGATTCTTCATGTCTCAAATGAGCCTCCATACAAAAGAAGTGCTTTTCATGGTTGAATCTACCAGCAGCGACATGTTAAAATGGAGCAGTTGGGAGAGGGGGGGTTTAACAATAATCCAATAATCCAGTTAAAATTAGCCTAAGCTTGTGAATCAGTCTGCAAACCACCAAACGCCACACTGAATCCGAGAATATAAATATTAATTAGCTGGAGAACATGACGAATGTGTACATTTCAACTACACTAATACTGTGTCTAGTGATTTCTTGCAAGTGAGCATTGAGTGGGAGGAGATAGGCACTATTTGTGGACGTGTGGTGTGACTAAAATGAGGTCATAGTTTATGCTAACCAACTGCACAATGCTCATGTGGCAGGGTTGGGAGTGAGTGAGTAATATTGTAAAGAAAGTAAGAGAGAGTGAAAGAGAGTGAGAGAGAGTGAGAGAGTGATTCCGCTTTCAGACACCAATGTATTGTACATGTATTGCACACTATTGTATAAGTTGTAACTAAAATACATGTATTGTAAGTTTATAATCCTTATCACAACCATGCAATCATGATTATAAATGCCTTGTTTAGCAATAATAATATATAATAACCAGCTTTGGCCTGTTATACTAAAAACGTTGTAGGTTGCTGAATTCCAAACATTATCATATCTGTTATGATTACACTAATATGAAATAAGTCATATCAGTATCACTGTTACATATTTTACACTAGAAATGTGGGTTCAAATTCCATTCATCACTTATTACACTGTATATTTTCTATCCTGTTGCTGCTATCTTTGCACAACATAATGTTCAATTTTGCACATGTACATTTTGCACACACAATTCTCATTGCTAGATTATAATGCTTGTAAAAATAGTGTATTCATCCGGGCTGTAGCTATTTATTGCCTTGTCTTATCAAGTCTAATTGCATTGTTGCTCTTGTGTTTCTTGCACACTTTTGTTCCGTGTTTGCACTTGTGCTGTCCTGTATGTTGCAACATACTCCCGCACATTATCTCATTTCACTGTTTACTGTGCGTTTAAGGGCAAGATGACAATAATTCCTACTTGGATTGACATGACTTGATCAATCAATCTTCCATCTTTACCAATCAGCAAGGCTAATGCTAATGAGTGTAAGACACAGAGAAAGGCCCTTTAAGGGATATAGACATACACTCAGCACTACATGGTGTCTGACACATGGAAGGTTTTAAAAGTTTCTCTAAGACTTGTTGGGAGTAATGGAAAAATGGGAGGAAGGAGGGAGGATGGGAGTGAGTGATAAAGTAAAGTTATAGAGAGAGTGAACAAGCTGTTACTCTGGTCAGCGTAGTTCTTGATCTTCAGCTCCAGTTGGCGGGAATGGGAGTTCATCCTCTCCACATTGTTCTGCAGATCCTTCTTCTCCTGTTCTTGAGAATCTTCAAACTCGATGAACTTCTGCTCGTGAAGAACACAAACGTTTAGAAGAGTTAATCAAGAGTCAATAGAGCCGACAGCATGAACATCCGTTCATTTTTTTACAGGAGTGTTTTTATATCCTGTATGGTTGCAAGCACCGTTATTGCTAATTCAACAGGCAGCAGTGGAAGAAACTATCAAGGTTTTGCCCTCCACATAGGCCTATATATCACTGTGCATGCCTATTTTAGATATATAGCCCAACTTAGAATTTGCTTCAATAACTGGATATTCAATTATGACATTTGCCTAAAAAACTAAACAAAATGAGTGTTTTGTCAATACATTTGCCTTTAAACTTTACAAATCTGTATGTGGGGCCAAATTTCAATTCCTTGTTCTCATAACTACCGTACTTACCAGTTTTATGAAAGGTAATATCAATACTTAGTAATAATTGATTAATATATCACCAAAACAACCAAACACTAACATATAGATCACCTCTCTTATACCTACACCTAATAATTCATTTTACACAATTTCACATTCATAACAACATCAATTATTTTTCAGTGGTGTCCAATAATCCAGGAAGAATATACCATTTCTTCTGTGCTATCATATGGTTTAACATTCAGTCATTCTGTCCTTGATCTGAAACTGATCTGGTTTTCATTGTAATATCCATCATTTAGAATTTTTCATTGCAATTTTTTTTGTTTAATAGTACTTTTTAAAATTTACATATGTATCTTTTTGCAGATAAAAATTATAAATGCGAGGTTAACAATCTGCAAATCTTCACATCTAGTCCAATACTTTGTTTCTCTGTAAATGGACGAGGGAACTGCCATGTGTAAAAGTGTACAGTGGCCATTTTTGTCATGCAAGAACACTTGAAAACAGCACACACTGTGAACAGTGTAAAATTCTTTCTCTACATTTAACCCATTTGACACAACACAAGAGGAGCAGTGTATGGGAATGGTACCTTGCTGAAGGGTACTGCAGTGGTGCCATTGGCAGTCCTGGGATTCGAACCCACAACCTTCTGGGCACTGGGGATACTTTTAGTAGTAATGTCACTAAGCATTTATTTTTAACTAGTGCAATTATAAGACACAATTACTGGGTCAAGCCCACTCTCCTAAAACTGAGGTATAAACTCTGGACCTGGGGGGCCGTAATCCAGCATGTTTTGGTGATTTACCTGCTCAGAAACACCTGGTTCACCCCGCCAGTTAATTGTCAATTTTAGTGAATGTGTTTCAGGAGAAGAACCATCAAACTGTGCCGGACACCAGCCCTCCAGGACCGGAGTTTCACGCCCCGTCCTAAAAAGGTCCACCATCTCAAAGAACAGCTAATGTCTGCGTAGAGTTTGTTCAGCTCTCAGAAGTAAAAAGTGCAGACAACCCATGAGGAACTATGTGCTCTGATGTGAAAAAAAGCATATAGATCAGGTGATGTTTTGTTTTCTTTGTTGCTATTTTAGTGTAGTGTATATTTTTATATATAATTTAATTTGAAGAAAAATGATGCCTGTTCAGACACAATAGATCTTTTGACTGACATTCGTTAAACGCCAAAAACAATCCAGTAGAACCACATAATAATGTGATACACGTTTGCATTGTAATATCACTATTTTGTATGTATTATTACGACCCTACTGTCCATGTCTATAGATGCAGGTAGTCCAGAACCAGAAAAAGTGTCAGCTCTAACTTTCAGCTGTAGGAGCCAGTGTACTGCCTCCTATAAGCAAATGCATATATCCTCACTTCCGAATCCAACATCAGACACAGCACGAGCGGGAAAGAGCAGGAAAAAGTAACAGGATGTCAAAGGAAGGCCCAATATAGAGTGAATGTTACAGCCTTATTGTTGGGATTCAAATCTCCACTTCCACACAGTGACACCATGTCCAGAATGGGGAAGGGAAGACTGGACATCCTGGCCAGCTGCCTCCAGTTCTGCTTTTCAGCAAAATTAATCTTTTCTCCAGGGGACTCTGATCCAGGGGACTCTCCACAATGACAGATAATAGAAATCACACAAATTTAAAATATAAAATACAAACTATCATGGGCATAATTTTACACTAAATGTAAAAATCACATAATGGAGAAAAGCAAAATACCTTCCACTATACAAAAGTATTGGGTTGCTTGCCCATTACACCAACAGGGACTTCAATGACACTGCATTCTAATATATAGGCTTTAATATGGAGCACTAAGATTACCAGTCACTGGAAGTGACGGACCTAGCCCAAACCCTAAATAACACGTGTTTCCATATACTTGAGTCCATATAGTGTATTTTAGGGTCAAAACATGGCAAAATGTTGTGACGTACATGCTTACGTTCTTTTAAAAAAATTTCAACTACATAGTTCGTGTGTTTTGTAACGTTTTGCTGCACTCTTCAAGGGTTATTATTTCATTTAATTACAGATTAATAATTTTTTAAACAAATGTTGCAGAAGTTTTCAAAGTTTTCAAATTCAAGTCATAATAAAATATCTCCTATTTTACTTGCAATTATGATACAGACTGAAAGTAATCCTTGTTCTAATCATTCTACCCTGTTGTTTGAGTTTTAACCTGAAGTCCACCTGAAACCCATATCCATAAATATTTGTTCATATCTAATCATATGATTGAAAAGACACACAACTCTTTATGTCGCACTTCTGACGACACCTTGCCCCAGCAAGTGGGAAAATAAAATGTCTTTCTAAACCCTCTCAACTATCACTGAGTGAAGATTCAAAACTAGCTCAGGAAAAAAATAACTATGTTCCATAGATAAGTTACAAAGAGCCATTAATGTGATCTGTAATTGAGCTGTTTTCAGAGAAGAGCCATTATTTCACAGACACAAGAAACCTATTTCAGCTTCTATTCTATTCTAATCTATTCTATTCTGTTCCATTCCATTCTACTTTATTCCATTCATGCTGAAACTTAGCTCAGGCACTGGGAGAAGCATTTTGGCAGAACATTGTGGACAGGAAATCAGAGGGAGAGACACGAGCATATGGGAGCCTCTCAGCTTTGCCCGTCACAACAAAGGATCATGTGACCTGGAAGTAATAGAATCCCAGTGTGGCTCCCTACTGGGAAACACTCCCGGCCTCAGTCCGGAGGACAGGGCCCTGCCGGAGAGCCAGGCAGAGTGATACTGGAGATTGGAGGGATGCTACTTTCAGTGTCACTCTTGATCCACATCATACAGTTAGCGCTAATCTAATACAGCCCCGCGAGTGCTGAACTGAAGAAAGCAGATGGTTCTTGTCACTTTACACTTACAGATTTGCTTCAAGGCAACTTTCTACAGTTTGCACATAAAGGTCAAAAGAGTGCAAGTAATGGAGGCCTTTTGGCAGCAATGTGTTTTTCATTCAGAAAACTGAGCATGCAGATGTAAACAAGGAGGGAGGAATCAGAAATGCAGAGACCTCAGGAACTAGATGGATGTGGGCATGATATATCAGCTTAAGACTGTTGTGAAATGCAAGTGTACACACTTCAAGTCATTTCAATGTAGATATTTGGACCTTTCCACCAAATCATGTTGGGCAGTTGAGAACAAGCAATTTGGATCTCAAGGTTTCCTTAAAGGTTTCTGTGAAGAAATGGTTTGGCAAAATATAAAGTTTTTAGTCAACAATATTTTCTGTAAATATGTCCCCAAACTCCTAACAAACTGTATCCAGGGTTGAGATACATATTCACAGAAACTACTTGCATGAATGATCTCGTATTGGTTAGTCCCTTATTAACCAGCACTAAACTGTAGAGACGAAATCTGGATAAGAAACATGTCTTAGCTGATTGACTATATCTGGGATAAGTGAAAGACTTACATATTTTTTTATTTTCTTCCATAAAAATATCCCTTCTATTGCTCCACAAGACCACACACACACTTTTGTGTCATTACACCAGGCCAGGCTGTGTGTGTTAACCACCAGCTTTTGCTATGGCTTCCAAATGACAGCCTTTACATTATGCGATCGTTGTGGAGTTAATAATGCAGGCTAGCTAGAGACTAAGTGAGGGAGCTGGGATCCTTTCAGGTCAAAATTCAAGCATCTCAATGTAAAAAATGTTAAAATCTGTTTGCTGTTCTTTGGGTCTGCTGTTTGTTCTATGGCATAGCTATAAAGAATACACATATTTTTTATGAGTGTAAGTTTTTAAGTGAGCTTCAGTTTTTTCCCATAACTACTACATTTGGCAGAGACAAGTGAAGTTTGTCTGACAGAGCTTTAGAAACTCCCAACTGAAAAGACATTTTAACGTGCCTCATTTACGTAGTTCTATATGACTACAACATACAGCAGTCAATAAACTACAATTATCTAAAAGGGCCAAGCTACGTCCAGCCCAATTTAAAAACAGAACACAAACATTTGCCCAGCAGCTCTACAAGGAGTCATTCAGACTAAAGTTGGGGACACTGACACAAGAAAGATGAAGGAAAGTGCTGAGTCACGCAAGTCACTCCTTCGTCAGTGGCCTGCCTACATTAGCCTGGACTCTCCCCTGAAACCTCTGCCATGGGGCTCCCACAGGAAGACCAGGCTCCACTGGCATTTAGATTCTCCTATTCCTCTTGTTTTCCCACATCTTCCAGTCAATAACCCAGACAGCTGAATCTCCATGCACTTCACTGCCTTACTACAATGACATTTCAGACAATAGGGAAAGTGCATGGACTTTCTAATTATACAGCAGGAGGCTTGAGGGATCTGCAGACGACTCATAACCTCCCAACAAAGACTCAGTAGTGAGGGTGGGAAAAGTTGTCCCTACGTAAGCACAAACACAACTGTGACTGAGCAAAAACCTCTGGCTTAACTGGAGAATGTGACAGCCATATTGCGCATAATCCCAATTCAGTGTCAGTAATGGATGAAGCTACTGAGCAGCTTTAAACAGTAAAAAGAGGGGCTTATGTTGTAAACACACGTGAAGAACTGAACAACGCACATCAGCCTCCATTAATCTCCCTTTTCTAAACAATATCTCGTGCCCAGTGCTGTCCACATGATAAGACTAGAGATCAATAAGCTACTGTTAAGAACTCAAAGTACATCAAGTGTGAAAAATAAACCCCAGTTCTATGCCAAGAGATGCCCCACTTACCTAGATACACAATCATATTTCATACATATTATATATCACATATATGATTTATAACATCATAATCATTAGTTATAATGAAGTGATCATGGAAAATGCAGGCATTCTCATATGTCCTGTAGGTGGAGAAGCATATCAAATGTTTTATAGTATACTGTAAACATTGTGCCAGTCATCACCAGTCATCATTATTTATATTTATCCAGAAATAAATATGGTCTAATCCCTCTACACTCTTAAAATAAAGGTACCACAGAGGAGGATTGATTCCACAGAAGAAACACTTAACGGCGTTTGGGGAAAAAAGTAGCACTAGTTTAATTCTTTTTGAGGTTTAAATAATGTATAGGTTCATCTTAGAACCTTTACATCATACAAAGGCCAAAATCTGTAAAAAGGGTCTTCAGACTCACATGTCATCTTTACAAACATGGTTCTCCAAAGAAGTGTTTCCCAAACCAATGTTCAGGTATGCCCAGACTGTCCACATTGAATGTGTAGTGATTTCAGAAAGCAAAAATGAGAAGCTGATCTCCAGGGAAAAGGTTCTTCACAGGTTGTTCATCTATGATATTGAGAAAAGAGCTTTCTCGAGACTACCATCCTGTCCATAGACTTCTTCATCTTTGGTTCCTGAGAATGTTTTATTTATTTTACTGGTGATGCAAAACCTGCCCTGGTGGAACATAAAAGAACATCACACAGAGTGAGGGTCCCTAGATATTCTCTGTGCAGTTCTGACTGCAGCCTAGTTAAGTCTGAGTTGTGGAAGATGC
Organism: Ladigesia roloffi; assembly: GCA_037577295.1. Classification (NCBI taxonomy): domain Eukaryota; kingdom Metazoa; phylum Chordata; class Actinopteri; order Characiformes; family Alestidae; genus Ladigesia; species Ladigesia roloffi. Next base: position 10,256,951 of record JBBKCR010000027.1, on the reverse strand, counting down.
ACAGTGCTCAGACATCAACAAGCTTTCTCACTGAAACTGTGCGCTGCGAAGACAGCATGGCACACAGAATGTTTGTTTACAGAAAAGTGGCAACAGCTGTCTGATGATGCCACATTATCACAGTTTACCAAGCAATTCCTTGCCCAGTGCACAATCTAGCCCTAATAAGACATTAATGATGGTGCATCTCTGCACAACGGGGTGCAAACGAGAAAGGCTAGTTCATCAGTGAATCAATCTGACAAACAAGGTTGCAGTAATAGTTGAACAAATTTACCTCCAGAAATCTAAAATCCTTCTGTTTTAAAAAGAGAATGAAGATCCACATATCATGGGAGCAACCAAATTGTGCTTCTTATAAAAGAAAACGTGTCAATAACCTGGACAACACAGGCCCAATGTAAAAAAAGTGACCCATTAAAGTAAATTGTGAACACATCACAGAAAAAAATGTGAACAGTGGGAAATTTGTTTCTGGGTTTAACCCATTCACTAAAGGGCACAGGGCAGGCAGCAGTAAGGGGGCCCAGAGAGCAGTGTGTTTGAATGGTACCTTGCTCAAAGGAACCTCAGTGGTGCCACTGGCAGTCCAGGGATTCAAACCCACAACCTTCTGATTATAGGAGCAACATCCCAACCAGTAGGCAACCATCTGGCCCAGTAAAATCTGACTCACTCTGTAAAGCGAGTCTCACTGCAGATGTGGTGACTGTCCTGCAGGAGTACCCTGTTCTTCTATAATTGGACAATCTTGGCTTAAGTCACTGGCTCCCATGCCTGGTGTCCTATATAATTTTGTTTTGTTTTAACACACCAGACATAACTAAAACAATCATTAATAATTAGGCTCAGCCCATGCACTTTATCAGTGACTTTTGTAGTATATTTGATGAACAGGTAGCTGTGCTCAGGATGCAGTCAGATTGGCTACACAAGTCTTACACAACATGCTAAAGATGCCTTATGCCATGTCACCAGTGCACCTGTGCATACATGCAGCAACATGTATCATTTACACAGAGCAGGTTAAACAACTTTTTGTTTTATTAAACAAAAAGTTGTTTAATCCGCATAATAAATTGTTGGACTTCAATCTTGAAAAAATCCTGCCTAACAACATTATTGAAATCCTTTTCTTCATATAAAGTGACATAAATGTCTTTTAAAAGTTACCTGATTGGAGCAGGATTAGGAACCAAGTTAAATGAGTGGTTCACCTTCTGTGTGCCTATAAATTCTGAGAAACCCCAGATAGGTGCCAACTCTACATGCAAACCTTTTTCTAATATAAAGTGACATAAAGGGTGTCTGGCAAGTTATACTTCATGGGTAGGGTAAGGAACCAGGTTAACTGAATGTCTCACTGTCTCTGTGGCTAAAAATACTTGAAGTCCAAGCTTCCCCAAAATCCCTGTCATATGTCAGCCCTGTAGTTCCAAAGAAAAAAACAATAAACAGCTACATTTGGACATCTAAACCCATTTCTTTAAGCTATCAGGGTCAAAAGAAAGAGGGGGGAGGCAGCGGCAGCAGCCACAACACAATGAGGCCGAGCCTCTGGATGGAGCAGCAGAAGCAGTGGGACGGTTTTAGAAAGGGATGCAGGATGTCTCAAGCTCCTCACCTCCTCGGCGTGCTTCCTCAGAGCCTTCTCCCTCTCGTACTGCGTTATGAGCTGCTCGTTGTCCTCCTTGAGCAGTTCTAGCTCCACTTCGTGCTCTTGGTTCTCCGCGAACACGGAGTCCAGGTTCTCAAGTACGGCCACGACCAGGGGCATCAGCTCCTTCACCACGTCCTCGTCGTACTTGCCGATGAGACGCTCGAACTCGCGGTAGATGGAGCTGGCCAGGCCCGACACCCTCTCGGACATCATAGCTGACGTGCCCGTGTCGTCCTGGTACACCACCCCGTCCTCCAGCTCCATTTTTATTTACAACCCCCCTTCAACACTCGTCAATTCGTATTTGACTTGTCCTAGATTTCCAGCTCCCGAAAGCCTAGATCCTCGTATGTCTTATTAAGCCTTTAAGAGTCAAAAATGGAACAAAAACACCTCAGCTGCTCGTCGGTTCCTCCGTTTCTGCGACGTGGTCCTTCTTCTCCTCTGTCTGTCTCCTCCTCCTCCTCCTCACCACGGCCCGTGCTGTTGACCAGAGCAGTGACGTCACGCCTCCTCACAGTGCACTGGGATCTCTCCATTTAAACCGAAGCCAACTCCAGTTTTCCCGCACAAACTCACTGACGACATTAATGGTGCCTTGTGCATTAAATGGTAAGTTATTTGAAAAATCAGTCTCGGTCTTTCATCTATAGCTCAGCTGATGTATACCGAGGTAGTATGGATGTACTGGCGTAGAGGGAACTCCACTCCAAATTTTCTGAACTTCTCCATCTTTTAGATATTGGACAAAATTATTGGGACGCTTGACCATTACACCAACATGCACTATAATGACCTCGCATGCAAATACATAGATTTTAATGTCTGTCCTCTACCCTTTGCACCTATAACAGCTTCCATTTTCCTTAAACAGGCTTTCCACCTCATTTTGGAGTTTCTTTGGTAATTTGTGCATATTAATTCTAAAAAGAATTTATGAGGAACTCATCCAACCATGTCTTTATTCACTCGGGCACAGTCATGGTGAAATAAGTTATTTCCCAAATTGTGTCAAAGAATTTGGAAGCATGGTGTTGTCCAAACTCTGCTGGTATGCTGAAACATTAAGGTTCCCAATAAAGGGCAGTAGGAGACCTAGGCCAAACTCTGAAAAACAGGTGTGTCTCAATACTTTTGTTCACATAGTGTATGTAATCAAAGTCTGTGTAGGGGTTTAATAAGAAATAGTTAATTTCAGACCACTTTATTTACTGTCCAGAATGTTCCAGAGCTACTGCATACTTTATACATTCTAGGCCAAAAGTTTATCTCATAGCTATCATAAAACAAGGTCTCAGACATCAAGAAAAACAATTTTTTCTGTGAGGGAGCTTTCAGAGGCATTAATCTCTTTAGATATCTTGTTCCTATCATCACCACTGAGAACACTTCTGACTTGACAAATGTGCAAATTCCCTTTAAGACTACGTTGTAAGGTGCAGAGGACAGACATTTCTAATTTGGCAAATAAGCAATGGAACCATGGCTAAGGAGATTGTTAAAAATAGGGACATTCTGGGGGGGTTTTAAGCACTCAGTTCACCTATTTATCAATATATAAATGATACATTTTACTACATATATTTGTTTAGTAGTTTACTTTAGTACTTTAGTAGTATAGTTTCGTTAGTTTGCTTATTTTATTTAGAAACATATAACCTACTTATAATGATATTTTGGGCTGATAAATCAAGTTCTTTTAACATTTTACTGGTTATCACTTCTTCTGCACAGAAACTATATTCAAAACACCTGGCGTGCCCTGAGACAGGTAGAGGAACAGCATGGGTCAGATTTACAGGTTGCCAGATTTTCCCAAAAAGTACGGATTGTTCTTATTTTGCGACATTCCCACCTGCAGCTTTTTTAGTGTTAGACAATAAAATATGTCATGTTTTCCCAACTCCTCCACATGCATGGATATTCACATTCTTACCATTGTGAGATTTGTTACATTTATAAAAGAGTGAGTTTTGTAGGAGATCCTCAAACAATTATGGTCTATAAAATAAGTCTATCATAATTTTATTTATCTGTTAGGGTTACACATAATAAATATATTATGTTTATACTTTAATTAATCATATTAAGTAAACATACTTTTTTAAACATTATACGATATGTAATTCATAACCTAGGTGTGCTGGAAGAGGGAACGCAGTAAGGATAATAATTTAGAAAATTATTATTAATGCTATATAAATTAAATACAAAACAAACACAGTAAGAACACAGTTGTGTTTAAGAACCACCTGTATTCACTGGGAATATTTAGTAACAATAGTAATAACATCAATATAACTCATCTATATAGAATAACTGAGTGGGTCATAACTGGGCATTTTTTGAGGCTGTATATAAATGAAATTAAAGTTTGTTGTTGCAAATTTGAGTACATATGTATTGTTAGAGGAATGTTGAAACAGGTTTACTTATTTACCTGAGCCAACCAAAAATCATGTAGAACCTAAAATATGTACACATATAGGCAAACGTTTTGGGACACAACAGTTTTTCAAGTGAGGTTAATACTTCAGTATATCCAGACATGTTGGACAACATCATGCTTTCAACATTGTGGACACAGTTTGGGGAAGAATCTTCTCTGTTCCAGCATGACTGTGTCCTCATACACAAAACAAGCTGGATAAAGACATTTCGGTGTGGAAGAACTTGACTGACTCCAACCCCTTTGGGATAAACTGGAACGGAGATTGCGAATCACTTTCTTCTAGTGACTGGCCTCATAAATGCTCTAAAAATGAATAACAAAAATTCCTACAGAAACTCCAAAATCAGGTGGAAAGTCTTCCAAGGAGAGTGGAAGATGTTATAGCTGCAAAGTGGGGACCAGTTCCATTTTAAAGTCTATATATTTGAATGTGATGTCACTGAAGTCCCTGTCAGTGTAATGCTAAGGTGTCCCAATACCTTTGTCCATATGGCTCATGAGTGATGCTTTGGGAAGTTTTGGGAAGTTACATTTTACAACACTGATGTACCCTGGTCATCTTGAACTGCAAAGTCTGCTTTTATAATGTATCATAGTCTTTAAGACACATGTGTGCTTATTAATAATATCAATAACAGCGTTTAAATGACTTGTATGGGTCGTGTTGTTGTATGGTCAGACGTCCCAATACTTTTGTATTTTTATATATGATAAATCGGGCTTTTCCTGTCCCAGTTCGCAGCGTGTTGCTGTTCGCAGGCGATACAGCAGATGGCGCCCCCTCCCCTGTATGCGTTTTATGGTGCACATCTGGCAACCCTCGTTTCAAGCCCCACTTTTGTTTCTGGTTTAGAAATACGATTTGTCAGTCCTTTCGGATTACCAGGTATCTGAATGATTTTACTCACTAACTCATTAACTCAAGATACTTTGCAGTCAAAAACTGTCCGCAAGGAAGCGTTAGAACATTCCTATGGTTTATAACGCGTGTTAGCTTTATGCCAAGCTAAAGTTATGTATGATAATTACTTCTGTCTTTCAAATGTTGCTGAAGTGTTTAATCTCATCAACTGGATAAAATATTTGGTTACGTTCGCTGATCGTGGCCATAAGTCTGTTGTAGCTGAAATTAACAGTAAAGAGGCAAGTTTTGGCTATCGCGTGACTTACACCAATTTCAGCTAGAACAATATAAGACCCCACCATTTAATACCAACGACGTCATTTCACCTGACATACATACGACGTATGTATGTGTACATTATAATAATATTTACCTGGATAAATCCTATTTGTCTGTTTTGTCCTTGCCCTACAAGGTGGGTGTTGGGTATCAATTAACCTTTACAGCCACCAGGGACGCTGTAGCTCCAGGAAAAAATCCCACCATGATGGAGGTCCTATATTATGATGATCCTAAGGTGAGATATCCTCAGTTTTACAACATGTCACCATCTCTTCATCTGCTGTCACTGAATATTTCCCCACAATTTTTAGGTTGCTGAGCTCTTGAACACTAAGGTGGGCAAGTACCTGAGTGAGCATCCTTTCTTGGCCTTGGTCCTTTTAGTGTTTGCTCTAACAGCTTCAGTACCCATTGGTCTTTTCCTGGTATGTGCTGTTATCACATTCATCGCTGCTTCAGCATGCTTCATCTTTGCTGAAAGTAAGTAAGGAATATACACCTAGATGCAACTATGATTTAATAGGCCCCAGTGAATTTTGTGTCCTCAAGTTACAACAGAGACCCTTTCCTTCAAGTGATGTAACCCAAGTTTTGTTCGAAAAACACCCTAGCATAACTTAAAATCTAGAACATAAAAACACAAATAAGTCACAAAAAAAGGAAAAGGACATAAATATACTGTCATTTGCTAATAAACACTACTACACTAATGTTTTTAATAATGTAATTTAGACCCCTAAATTCCAGGGGGCAAACTCCTTATTTAAGCCTATGTATTTTAATAAAATGTTATTAAGGTCCATGTGGTGCGGGTCATGCCCCGCACACTGCATGCCTCATGCCACTGCTGGTGGTTAAGCCACTGAGTGTAGACATAAACACAAATTAAACATTATACGGGGTGAATTGGAATGAACCATTATCCCTTACTTTTGCTCAAAATCACTGTTCTTTCCAGTTTTCCTAATGATGGTAGGAGGGACAACCTTGCTGTGTGTTCTTTTCTGCTTGGCTGTGGTGGCCTTTTTAACCTCCTGTATACTGAGTGCCTCATACATCATTATTTCACACATGCTGAACTTCTGTTTCCCTCATAGGTACAGTATCCATCTAATTAACTTCACATTCCCAAACCAACTTTATGTAGTTTCAATTTTGGCAAAGGCATTAATAAAAATGTTTCAGCCACATACGTTCATGATACTAACAGTGTATTTAAGTCTGCACGTTCATTCATTTTTTAGTAGTGTAAGCATTATTGATCAATTTACTTTTGTTTGTTTTCCAATTTGTCTGGTTAGAACACCTGAACATACCGCCTCTACTGACGACTAGAGACTTGGAGACAAAAAAAAAACTGAGGGTGAAAAGAATCTGAGCTTTACTGCAATCGAGCCTGGTAAACAAGAAGAACGCCTCACTCCAAAACCCTCAGGAGAGACTGAGTGTGTTGGGAGAAGGATGCTGAGGAGAGATTTTGAGTGTGTTGGCAGAAGGATGCTGAGGATGGAGCTGCAGAGAAGATGAGCTGAGGAAGGTCTAGTAGGAAGTTTCTGAATGTGGGGTGGAAGGATCTGCAGGCAGTTGATGTAAGAGAGGAAGATGCAGAGGAGAGAAGGATATGGAGACAATTGATTCATTGTGACGACCCCTAATCAGGGGCTGCCTAAAGTAGAAGACTGATCTGTGCTCACTGGGAAAATGCCATTCACTGCTGCTGTCAGAGGTGTAAAATATATGCTTGTTATTTCTATATTTTTTAGTGAAACAGCTTTATGTTTAATGGAAGAGTTCACTTTATGCAGCTTCTGTCCAACATATGAAAAAGCGCAGCTGTATGTAAACTCCTGCAGGGTGGATATAATTATGGTGCAGCCACGGTTTACAATATTCCAGTATGACACTATGTTATACTATATCATCGTCATACTTTCAATATTGTCTATTGTAACAATGGAAATGTACTCACAGGTGATACAACATCAATCAGTGCTGCAGAAAAAATATATATACTGTCTCTATTATTGTACTTTACATGAGGAATTTGGGTGAAACTGACAGATATAACTGACAAAAATAAATTTACATATGTTTATTTTTGTATTTTTGGCCATACAAAAGTGGCTGCTGTAAAGCATTTTGCATTTTTAATGACTTTTTTTTTTTTTATTGTGATGACCAAAAATGATATAGTGGTGTAAACTCTGCCTAAGGTATATAAACTTATGAAATGCATCTTACAAGAATAAAAAAAACAAAAACCAATGGCCTGATTTTTTATTGGAGGTGGTAATGTAAAAACTAAAGAAAAAAATACTACTTAAGTCAAGGGGGAATATTGAGGATGCTGAATCTGGAAATGAATATCTCAAATAAACAAACAAAAAAAAGAATAAGCAATTTGATGAAAGCCATATACACTCCAGGTTGCTTCAGAGAATATGCACACCATGTTAAATTCCATGGGCTGTTTGCCATAAAGCACTGCATGTGAACAACATACATTTAGATGTAGGACATTACCAATATTATCCTAGTCTGTGTTGTGCATGTTGTATATTACATCATGACCAATGATGAATGACAAAATTCCTATGAGATACAAAATCCACAGCAATTTGGAGCCAATACATAAAGAATACAAACTATCAGTGCTGAATGAATTGGCAATACAAAACATGTTCTCTTCTTTACACAAAGTTAATACATGTACAAGGGGGCACCTCTGCTTATACATTGCACCTAGTATCACTGAAATAAGGCAATTATGAACATTTACGAAAAGCGCTGATTGATTAAGTTCTAACAAATCATTTTGTGTTATAGGGTTATTATTTGAAATGAAAAATAATGATGGGGTGTACTGACTTAAAACCATTTATGCAGTACTCAGTGAGTATTTGTAAATTGCAGTTAAGAATTAGATGCAGTTCTTGAAAACATGACATTGTGACAGTTTGAATATTCAAAAGTACATGTAATAAGCAGAGTTTGAATGGTATTTTTTTTTAATCAACTCAATCTTCAACATTTGGAGCTTCTAACATCTCACATAGAAAAGTTTTATTTTTTTTAAGGTTTTTTTTCTTTTTTACAGCACTAAAAAGGTATTGCAAATGCTGAAAACAAAAATTCGGTTGCCAGATCCAAGAGAAATCCTCATTGCAGTTCATGGCGCTGTAATTTTTTTCCCCAGGTGACACTTCACGTAAAACAGCAACAGTTTCACATACGCGTTCTGTCTTCGGCCTCTTGCGGTGGCGTTACTGGCCCATGCCCCCCTGCGAGTCTGAATGGTGACACAGGTCTCTGTTCTTTGGCACTTATGCTGGCAGGCTCAGCTTCTTTCCTTTCAGCACTGTATACCAGAGACCAGAGGTGTTTTTGTCAGAAACAGGCCTTTCATAACAAATCTCTTCATATGTATAACACAATTACAGTTCAAATTGACTAAAAAGAACTATTGAACATCTAAGAATGGCAGGTTTCAAGTTGACGGAAACTCACCTTTTGTGACATAAAGGTAGAAGAAGTCACAATAGAGGATGGTCTGGACCACTCCAGCCACAATGGCGATCATGTCAAAGAAGCCCTCAAAGTAGAACCTCCAGATCCAATTGAAGAGGTATAGAGCACGGTAGACGCCCAGGCAGAACAAGTAGTGGGTAGTGATGGTCTCAGCCTCTCCAGTCTTGCTGATCAGGAAGAGCTGAGGAAGGATGGCCACCGATTCAAGATAGATGGAGAAGGTCCACAGGATCTGTTATCAGAAACATACAAATGTATTAAAACATGGAACTGCTTATCTACACACTTTGACATATACAACTTACGGTTGTAAAGTATTATACATAGATGTCTCATTTGCCCATGACTAATAATTACACACAACTGAGATGCTACAACATGGTTTAAGATCCTGCATACCTCCAGCGGAGAGAAGTCATGATTGACCAGAAAGGCAAGGCCTCCAACTGGTACTATGAGGAACTCCACTCTGAAAGTGTCGTGATTGCCATCATAAGTGGCCTTGAACTTCATGTAGATCAGGTAGACAGTGGCATAGGCGCATCCAATGTAGATGATCTGTTGTGGAAAACAGGGTTTTTAGAAAACTTCAATGCAAGCATTTCGATCTCAATTTCTTTTTAAGCAAATATAAAAAAAACCTTTCATTTGTACTTTTATAGAAATGCAAGTAATTTACCTTCATGCATGTGTTGTAGAGGGATATGAAGGAGGTGAGAAGATCCAGATAACGTGTTGTGAAAACCAAGGCAAAGAGTATCTGGCTCTTCCCAGAGATTCCTGTGGAGCAGAAGTATGTTTCAGCTTTTCAAAAGTGCAAAAGCAACACCCCTGCTTAATTTGAGTCAGGAAGAGGATAACGGTTGAAGGCATGACTATTTAGTGCCCTTTCCTTACTGCCACGTCAAAAGAAAGCACGTAACTGAGTGCTCGCTGCAAAGTGGCCTTTAGTACTCTTCTATTAATCGATCCAAGATTTGAGATCTGCTGCAATGCAAACGTGCGATATTCAGATCGATTTGCACTTTTGCGTCAGAGCTAGATTCGTCCCAGGCATTTGTATTTGGTATTAGCTCATCACTATGCCTTCACAATGCATAGAGGACAAATATCATGCAATCAAGACCCCTTTTAATCAAAGTCATCAACAGACAGACAGAAAAGTTAGTACTCGGGCTATGTTGCCAAACATCACCTCTAGTCACTGTAGATGCGTTATTCAGGTTCCAACTCATTTGAGTATTACTCAGGAAGATGGAAATACTTAAAAACAACAATAATAAGAAATAAGACATAAGCTAGTACTTGGCCCAACAGACCTTACCATCCATTTCAGGTTTTGTAAAAAAAAAATCCTGTTAGCAACAAGACTGTTAGCTTGATGGCTAACTATTTATCCCTAGTTAGATTATTCCTCTCTAAGCTAAAAGTATATCAGCAAATTAAATATAAACAAATTAATATTGTACAAACGAATATTTGCATATTGAACCCAGTGCATTCTGCCTAAACTGAGGTGATACCTGATGGTTATCTTTGTGGCTAAGCTGCTAACCCAGTTAGCTTTCAGCTGCAGAGATAAGAAATATTGCTCATTTTTTGACATCAACAGACACATTGATAGACGAACAAACAACACATTAAGACTGTATAAGTTGCTTAACAAATATAATTTGTGAGCTATATTACCTGCGCAGGACCTGGTTTTCCAGATTTTGAGCAGCAGAATGATGATAGCTGCTAGGTGAGACAGGTCTCCAGTCAGTCTGAAGATGTTCATTCTCGCTTTTGCTGGTTTTACCTCAAGCAAAGGAACACAAACCTCCTCAGTCGTCTGTTAATCCAAGTCAGGAATGCTCCAAATTCGCTTTAACCGGTTTCCTACACTTTTCCAGCGCATTCCTCTAAGAAATATGGCGAACACGGGGCGACGTGGCCGGTGGACGTGGCCAAGAGTTAAATTACAATGCAGGCCGGGAACAGTAGTAAAGAGAGAGAGAGTGGTGCCGACCCGCCTACAACAATCCTGGGCGTAGAGGGCCAAACACAGAGACACCATGTGGCAAAAAGTATTGGGACACCTAACCATTTCTACACAACAGGTACTCTAATGAAATTGCAGTAAAATGCGTCTACCTTGATACAGAATTTGTTTATATTCATTGGTTGAGACGATTGTTCAAATCAAGGAAAACGTAAGCTTACTGACTCCAGTATCTTTAGTGGCTGAACCAGGGGTTTATATATTGACATTACAAGTATAGTCATTTGCTGTTCAACCAGCACATCTTCTACTTCTGAGTTTGTATATTTAATGTTCATAATGGTAAATTTAAAAAATCTTTATGGGTTATAACATCTTGCATGTTCTGTGAATAACTGAAAAAAAGCATTTGGTCCAAAATGTAGAGGAAAGTGGGATGATTTACACCTAGGGGGAAGTTGGGCCACCCCCTGTAGGGAATCATAGAAGATTGGTCTTGTGAGCTCACATTTTTGAAGAGTCAGCCATTTTACTCATCCTGCAAAAAGAGAGCCTCATTGCATGAGAGACAAGCACATTTAAGTAAAAAAAACTTTTTTTGCCTTTCAAAGTAAAATTTGTATGGTCAATGTTTTTGATTGTGGTGTCTTAAAAGTTATAGACTCGTTTTAAAACATTTCACACATCTTTTGATGCTTTGGTAATCTACAGTATGCGTTTATTTAGCTTGCATGATGTTACCTCAAAACTGCTGGATGATGCATTTTTTCCTTAATGGTGGGGTTGGGCTGATTTGTGCCAAAGGGCCTGGGGTAAGTTGTGTCAGTGGCACAAATCAACTGCATTTGGGAATATATTAAACATTATTTTATTGTATACTGCATTCTTACATTTTATCACTAAAACTACGTTATATTTTAAATTTTAGACCAAAAAATGAAATAGACTATCATGCCATGGAGTTATAAATAGGAGACTCCACTAGAGGACAAAGCAGTGAAAGAAGTGAAGAAGGGGAATTCCATTCGGCAGGGGGCGAGGGAGATGAACATAATGCAGGATGAGATTAAAACAATACATGGAGAAGAAAAAGATAGATGGAAAAAAATAATGCCTGGATATAAAATAACTGGACTTGCCAATCAAGTATTTGATGAACAAATGGAGAAAGAGTTGGCAGAACATAAAGGCACTAGGAGCAATGTTTCACTGTCTAAGTCCCATGAGAGGCCATAAACTAGCATTTCATGGGACCTGCCAGCTGGACCAAAGATGAAAGTCAGGTTGGGTTATGTGTGCATTTATTAAGGAGAGGTAATAAAAATAATTACTAACTATTTCGCCAGGAGATACTCATTATCAGTCATCACTAGACAGATAAAATTGGGTACTTATTTAGAGCATATAGCTTCAACTTATGTAAATCTGAATGTTAACTTCAAAGGCTAAATAAGGGACAAATTAAGAGATATGCTAATAATGCTAAGAAACATTTATTCTGTTTTAGGATGTGATTGGTTTAGGGCCTTTAAAGCATGCTACCATTTTCTGAAGCAACGTCTCTTGGTAGAGCTATATATAATAGGAACAACATGGCCTTTGTTGTTATAAAAACAACTTTAAATAAACCATAAATTAGCAAATATGAATTGAATTTGTTTAGCTTTGAAATAGAATTACAGGTTGTGCAATTTGTACCATGAGACTTTCAGAAAGCTATATTTCTTAAATTCTATATTTCAGATTAAAAGAGATTGTTCCCAGGGATGCACCACATCCTGAAATATATTTAAATTTTACTATCATAATAATTACTGTCATGGCATTACTTTAAATTCACTTCAAGTGCAAACTGGCACAACTCAACCCACTCTCCTCTGTCTCAAAATACAAAGTTGATTGACCCCTGAAAGCACTGGCACAACTGAGGTGTCTCTGCATGCGATGCAAAATGTTTGAAATGTGTGCTTGTTAGGACTAAAAAAGTTCACCAACTTGTTTTGGTTTGTTTCATCAGTGTTTTGTTTCATTTAATTTGTCCCCAATCACACCCAACTGGCAACCAATTGACTACATTTTGTCAGTTTCTGCCAATCAATTGACAAATATTTTGTTTTATTTTACATGTTGCCAAACCACCACCGACACCTATTTTCATAAAGACCCATAATTATCATTGGGGTCTCAGTGTGCACTTTTGTATGCTGTTCATCTAATAGCAATACTACCCAGCTGGCATTTTAACGTGGAGTCAGCGTTCAATCAACGTCAGGTGTCAGTGTTGGATAACCGTTGGATAAAAGTCATGGTTGTAAAAATAATGTTGATTTGACGTACAACTCAAATTTTATTTATATTTGAATCCATAGTTAGTTAACAATACCATTTCAACCATTTGGTATTCAACATTGTTTTTACATTGAATTAATGTTTATTCATAAACTGACATTATTTCAGCCACATTTAAGCGTTTAAGGTCGGTCGAATGCCAGCTGGGTAGTTTTAAGTGAATAAATTTCTTTACAAAGGTATTTCATATTAAGCTACAGCCAATGACTGTTTACATCTTGCCAGTTTAATGATTTAACAGAGTTTAGATCCCCCTTTAAATCATCGCAGATAGACTGCATGGTACAAATGGACTGATAAAAGTGAGTCTATCCCTTTATATATTTTTGTGTCTCTTCCTTTTTATATTTTTATAGCATTTGGTTTGATGGGTGGAGGTAGCTCAGTGGGTAGGACACTTGCCTCTTGACCATGAGGTGCTGGGTTCGAATCCTACCCCAGCACCAACAATGGGTTGCTCCAGGGAGACTGTCCCCTGTAGTTAGGGAATGGAAGTCGCTTTGGATAAAAGGCGTCTGCTAAATGCCGTA
>JBBKCR010000027.1:10223268-10243162 GCA_037577295.1 Ladigesia roloffi | reverse complement strand
TTAGTGCAATGGTTTCTTTACAAGTAATTTTAGGGAAATTATCTAATTAACTCATGCATTAAACTAAATTTCACACAATCTGAAACGAGTTCTAATAATGAAAAAAAGAAACAAGTAAAAATTATATGAAGCAGCATTTTAATTGAGTATTCATCTAGTATATTTCTGATCTAGTTTTACACATCAGTCAAAATCCAAAAGGGATTCTGAATAAAATGAGTAAAAAATATTTTTATTCAAGAAAAAAAAAAAAATTTATTTTACATGTTCCTTCATGGTATACCTATGGTAGATTTCATTACGTAAGCCCAGTCAGCATTTTCCTCCTCATTCTGCATGTAGTTATTGGCTATTTCTCCTGTTTGTCTAATTACCAAGAACACAAAACCCAATAGTGATGTATACATCTTTTTTTTAAATAAAATAAACAAAAAAACAAAGGGAACTACCTGATGTACACTATAAATGGAAATGCTTCATTATACCATGGGGAAGAACGTTTGGGGGAGAACCATTTCAGTTCCAGCATGACTGGGCCCTGTGCACAAAGCAAGCTCCATAAACACATGGCTGGACGAGTTTGATGAGAAATAACTTGACTGGCCCACACAGAGCCCTGACCTCAACCCCAATCCAACTCCTTTGGCATAAACTGGAACACAGATTGCGAGCCAGGCCTTCTTGTCCAACATCATTGCCTGACCTCAGCGGCGGAGCTAGACTTTTTTACTGGGGGGACAAAGCTATATCATTGGGGCCAGTATAACGCGTACTCACTCCCAACTTGTCATAGCAAAGATCCTTCATTTTACTATCACTGAGCGCAGCTGCTGCGTTCATTCTGAAATCATCTTTAATAATATTCACACATCATGTACGTTATTTTCACAATTTCCCAGCATTAAAGCCTCCGATACACGCCGCCCATGCCTGACATCATAAATGCTCTACAGAACTAACATGTACATATTCCCACTTAAACTCTTGTGGAAAGTCTTGTGGAAAGAAGTCAAAGTAGTGTGGAAGCTGTTATAATCGACTTTATTGACGTGTCTGAATGCAACGTCATTAAAGTCCCGGTTAGAGTAATGGTCAGGCGTCTCAATACTTCTGTCCATATATAGTGAACACTACCTAACCCCGGAGTTCCAGTGGTTGCGCTTGACTTCATTCGTCCAATGAAAAGTTTGTTACCTAAATATGCAAATCTTTAATCGTCGCCGCCGGTGTTGACTGGTGAAGCGTAGAGGGGCGGGGTATGTGCGGGTGGTCCACGCGCTCCCCCAATCAACACAATCACCCATTTAGAGGAGCACCCAAAACATGGTGAGTTCGTGTTCTGTTACATGTCTGTATTTCTGCTGATAAGTCACAATTTCGCGTTTACACAAACAAATCCAACAGTCCTGACACTGACTGCTCAGAATATGTAGATTTATGTTGAGTTGGATACCAGTTAAGACATTTAAAAATGTCGCTTGTGTTGATTTTATCGTATTTATTTTATGTGGCTAATAGATAGCCCAAACTGTGGGGACCAGAATGGGAAAAAACTATTGAAAAGTTATTGTTTTATTTGTCATACTTACAAAGTATTTTAGTTGTTAAAATATCATGCTTTTCTGTGTACCCGTGTGTTCTCTTTTGTCAATTTTTCTGTATTTTCTGTGCAAGCTGTGTGGCTTTAAATCAGGCATAGCTGCTAAAATGTTACTGGACTGTAGTCATGTGATCCATGTTCCAGAACACCATTCATTGTCAACCCTTACAGGGGGCCCTCCAAAGCCTGGCCCTCACCACACAGCTAGATATTGTTAAACAAGAATAGAATTCCTATTTATGATGAAAAAGAAAACACGTGCTAAAATTCAGTCTGTGTTGTTCTGAAAATGATATGCTTTTTGATTCCCATAGGCAGAAGCAGACATGTGTTTACAAAGTGGTGGTGGTTATGATGTGGAGCTTTTTGTGGACGTGCCAGATGATAACCTGATATGTAGTATATGCCAAGGAGTCTTACGCTGTCCAGTACGGGCTGCCTGTCATCATGTCTTCTGTAAAAAGTGCATCATGCAGTGGCTGAAAAGGTATGGATTATAGTTTCAGTGCCATTAAAACTGGTTTGCGGATTGTACGGTCTCTGATGAACAAAGAAGGAGAAGACAGATGTTGCTCTTTCTCCTCAGACAGGAAACTTGCCCCTGCTGCAGAAAGCCTGTCAACCAGAGCCTCATATTTGTCATGTTCAAGCTCAGTAAAGCCATCGGTCGACTTAAGATCAAGGTAGGATATTGAGGCAAATATGCCTGTGTACACTTTGATTCAGAAGATGCCTGTCTAAGACCTAAATGTCACTAAAACACCTCCATGAGCAGAAAGGGCAGATGAGCACCATGCCACTGCCAGTTTAGAACTTTTGCCCCCTTGTTTTTGAAAGCTATATTAAAGGCTTTGCTTTATAGTATCAGTAGTTGTCCAAGGTACCCTTGTTAATGTCTTTAAACTAGACCAAATGTACAGGTAATAATATGAAGAAATATTATTTATTGGTGCCTTTCTAGCACACAGGGTGACCGTACAAATTACGGGTTGTAATGTAATTACAGGTGTAATGTATTTGGGTTATGTAATGCTATTTGCAGTTCTGATAAAAAAAATATATAAAGTGTATAAAGCCTTGTCAGCTCATTTCTAAAAATATATCTAACCCCCTATCATCCAGGTAATAAAATCTTCTTGTTCCAGTGAATGTAATCAGTGTCACTGTCTTTTTTATCTTAGGCCATTTCACCTGAAAACATTTTTATCTGACACAGAGGTCTTTGGATGTTCAAAAACATAACAAACATATTGGGGCTAGATCTGCTGCCCCAACAGCTGCATTTTTAGGGAAATCCCATTCATGCCAATTACAATAAATGTGGTATTAAATATGGTGGCACCCTGTGTTGCTGTGTGGGAAAACTAGTGTTTTGCTGAGGTTTGAATAATATACATCAGTAAATGAATAACAGTTTTTTAAAATGGTGTTAATTGAACAATTATTCTTACTGGGACCGTTTACCACAGCAACTTGGTTTACCAGACACAGGTCTAATTTAAAGCGTATCATACCGCTGTGAATACTCATGATCAGAGCTCTGTATCCTGTACATTCCTATGCTTATGTCTTTAAGTGCTTCACTTCTGCTTTAATTAAGTATTTAGAACTGAAATCAGGATGTGACTGTAAAGTTCATAGAGGTGTGTGATTCTGACCAACAAATCAAATTCCTCCTCCTCCTCCCCTCAGTGCAGGAACGAGATCCAGGGCTGCCGGGCCACTTTCCCTCTGTCTGAGCAGTACTGCCACAGCATGAGCTGCCTTTTCGAGCTCATCTCCTGTCCCTACCAGGGCTGCCGGGTGCAGTTGCTGCGGCGTGACTTGGAGGCCCACGCACACCATTGCGAGCACTGGAAGCAGCCGTGCCACATGGGCTGCGGTGCCGTGCTCTCGCACCGCACTCGCGCTCAGCACAACTGCTACCAGGAGCTGCGACGGCAGTACGAGGCCAAACAGCAGACCCACCGCGCCATCGCCACAGCCCTGCAGAGGAAGATGAGGAAGATGCAGAACACGATGGCGCACATGAAGAGACAGATCAGCCTCATCTGCGAGAGCCTGGAGGTCATGGACGATGTGGAGGAGGTGGACGAAGCTGAGGAAGTGACTGAAAGCACTACAGCAGGCAGCAGCTCTTGAGAGCTTAGAAACTCGGATTATTTACACATCCACCTCTGAAATTTTCTTCTAAAAAAGGATCTGTACATAAAACCGTGTGTTCTTTGGGCCAGGAATTTTCATGTATGTTTTACTGAATCTGGATTTAATCTGATGAAAGTGAACATATGACTGTTGCAACTATATGCGTAAGATGTGAACATACACATACTGGCGTCCTGAAATGCAGAGATAGAATTTGGTTTAAAAAGTGGACTTTTAATTGGGTTATTTATGCAACTCACCACCCGTAATTTTTGGAGAAGCACTGTTTTCTAATTTGTACAACATAGAATTATGCCAAGCGAATAATTTAATATTTATACCACATGTCACTGATACCACATCCAAGAGGCATTGGCCACAGCTAGGTGTTAAAACAGGCAGATGTGTTAGAACAGGCAAACCTTGAAACACTGCAGAGCAATGGGACTGGAGATGAGGCCTGCTGACCAGAGTGTCAGGGAGAGAATAACAGATGAGTTGTAATTTCAGTTGTGGTATGATTGGGGAAACATTAATATTCCTGTAAAAATTCCTGTTAAACCCCCCTGTTGGGGGTTAATAATTCCTGTTAATAATGTTTGGGAATTCAAATTGTTTAAACGGTGTTGGTTGTTTGAAAATAAAGACAAGACTGCTGGAATTTTATCCTCGTCTACTTTCGGCTGCTCCCAATTAGGAGTCACAATGGTTTAACCAGGAAGTTGGTCAGGTTATCTTGAAATGGGCGGGGCTTTTACCGGTATGTTATTTTAAACATGCAATCGATATGTGTTGATCAAAAATTGTTATATTTATTGCTGATTAGAAAACTAATTACATGACAGCATCAGCATTGAGCTTCAGATCAGTGGTTTTGATTACGATAACAAACGAACTATATACAGAACATTGTTTTGCAACAATGATTATAACACGTGATTGCAATTATGAAGTAAAATGTACAAGAGTTTTCATCTCAATACAATTTTCTTTTTTTTACTTTAAATTTTTTATGATCATTGTGATTTTTTTTTGTTTCTTTTTTATTTCCAAACCAGGTATGTGTGAGTGTGTGTGTTTGTGTGTAGCTTAATTTGTAATATTATTTAAACAACAACTACATTAATTTTAATTTTATAAAATACAGCAAGAGGCAGAGAGAGGTTGGAGGCAGCAGACGGTTAAAAAAAAAATTCAAATGATGGGGAGAGAGAGGGGGGGAGAGAGATAGAGGGAGAGACAGAGAGAGACAGAGAGAGAGAGAGGGAGAGAGAGCTCCCCTAGAATTGCTCCTGTCCCCCCTTATGCCCCCCCTGCTCTGAACAGCCAAATATTTAAATGTATATATTTTTTTAATATTGACATGTGCTGGCTCGAAAAACGAAACTAACTCTACGTGTGTTCTACACTGACTACTTAAAGCACTACACGCGCGCTGACAGATGCCACTGCATGCAGACTCAGTCAGATACCCAATGAGAATTTTATTCAATCCGAGCAAAGAGATTGACTCATATTACTCGTATGATACTCGTATGATACTCATACCCGTCAAAAGTGCTTTATCCGTACTGGATACTCGTTTCAGCCGAGTATCCGGCTCATCCCTAGTGGACAGTGCAAAATTGAGAAAAAACAATAGAATTGAATAAAATAAGGTTAGACTAAAGTATAAAAAATAGAAAATCTAACTATACAGCCTAAACAGGTACAGTATAAAATCTAGTAATATAGTGTGTAGAACTGTATCATACAAAATTTTCATATATGTATGTAAGCTGTAAGCAGGCTAAATTACATTTTTTGTATAAAATACACAGTATTGCACATTCTGCCCAGCAGTAGTAGTTTCACCCAAACATTGCACATACTGTACACGGAAACATTACACTTAGTTAATTGTAAAATGTTCCTTTCTAATACCTGGTTGAAAATCCATTGCAGGCAATTAATGCCTGAATTCTTGAACCCATAGACATATGCAGTCAGTGGGTTTCCTGTGGGTTTTCAATGCTCTGCCAGTCTTTGACTGAAATGGCTTTCAGTTACTGTTTGTTTGTGGGTCTTTTTCTCTCTAACTTTAGTCTTAAGCAAGTGAAAAACGTTCCCCTTTTGGGTTGAGATCAGGTGATTCACTTTGCCATTAAAGAACATTCCACTTCTTTGCTGTAATTACCTTCTAGGCTGCTTTTGCCGTATGTTTTAGGTCATTGCCCATCTGAACTGTGACTGCATTTGGCTGGATCTAAGCACATAATATGATTCTGAACACCTCAAATTTCATCCAAGTGCTTCGGTCCAATAAACACTAGTGTGCCACTGGTTAATTTATTATAAAATAATGAGGGAATATTGTACACCTGTCCATGAAATAGCTTTTGGGTCAGTTGTGTAATTCCTAAACCCTGTATTCAATCTGGAGGTGGATACCCTCAAATTAAAGCTGAGTCGGCACTTTATGCATTTATATCCATTAATTCACTATAAATTGTATATGACTGAGTTAACAGGTAAAATAACAAAACAGGTGTCATACCTTCATCAAAAAAATCTCTTCAGAATCTAAGACAATTTCTATTCCAGCATGTCTAGTTCCCAGATCCATAAGGATGGTTGGATGAGTTTGTTGAGGAAGAAATTGACTGGCCCACACAAAGCCCTGACCTCAACCACATGCAACACCTTTGAGATGAACTGAAATGGAGATTGCGTGCCAGACCTTCTCGTCCAACATAAGGAGTTAATTAAATAATAGATAAACAGGGAAACAGGTAAAAATGGTCAATATGCTTCTCCTTTTTCTTTCACATTAAATCTATTCTTCCAGTGACATATAGAGGGCGTACGGTTTCAGCATGTTGAAATATCGCGAGGTTTCTTTTGAAATAAATACAGATGGAACTCTCGCTGGCCCTTCTTCTTCCTGAACCAACATCACGTAAGTGAATGAAACAATCGGCACGAAAATGAATCTGTTTGTATCCCTACCATCGTTTTATTTACAGCATATTTATTGTGCTAGAATGGTTTACACGTATATTTACACTATGTTGTCATTAAAATTGACTGAAACTGGTTCAAAATATGGTTATTTGGGCAAACTTGGCAACGAGGGGGAGCTGCTATGAGCATGGGCACTACATAAATTACCTGATTTGACCATTGTAAATGTAACCCATGGTAAAGGGGAACTCTCAGTAACGGGTAATAATAAGTGTACTTTTTAAAATGTAAATGGATGGTTTTAGTTGGGGGTTTAAACGTGCGGAATTAATCATTGGGACTGTTTTCCGAGTTAGCATACTGCTTGCTGCCGGCTGCTCTTTCACTATACAACATGGTGGACAGATGGTAGACAGTTATTTGTGCTTGATGTAAATTATCTGTGTTTTTGTAGCAAATGGCGGACGACGCCGGTGGTAGAGGAGGTTTCCGCGGGGGTTTCGGCGCGGGTGGTCGTGGCCGGGGCCGTGGTCGTGGCAGGGGCCGAGGTCGAGGCCGTGGAGCCCGCGGAGGAAAGTCCGAGGACAAGGAGGTCCGTATCCAGTCGCTCTCCTCCATCTCTGCTTTAACTGACCAATTTCAGTAGTAAATATATCCTACTTTGTTTCTATACAGTGGGTGCCCGTGACCAAGCTTGGTCGTCTGGTGAAGGACATGAAGATCAAGTCTCTGGAGGAGATCTACCTGTATTCTCTGCCCATCAAGGTATGCAAACTTGCATTTTGTTCAGGCTCAATTTTTCATCACGTATAGAGTAATGAATATTTTGTCATGTACAATGGGGAAGCCAGAAGTAACATTTATTTACATGGTGCAATTTGAAACAGACTGCAGATAACAGAATAAATTTGGACAAACCAATGTGTAGGTATATATATATTTAGGGGTTTCATACATGTGTTCACTATGTACATAGTAGTTCCACTGTGTGCATGCATGTATGCCTACGTTCTTAAACCTTCTGGAATTATACTTATTGCACAATAAGTTGATTATAGCCCAGGGCGCTGTTTGCAAAATTGAGCGTTTTGCAGGACATTGCCATACAGTAAATAGCGAGTATAGCAGTGGGACAGTAATGTGCCTGGGATGTGAATCTGAGATCATACAGTAATTGAACAAAGCATTTAAATGTGGTGGATGGATTTTGCAATATACCTGCAATTCAAAAGATTGATATAGTTTTAACACAGTAGACAACAGAATTGTAACAGTAGTGTAACTGTGCAGATGCTATTTAAAACATACAGAATGATAAGTAATGCTCCTTAACAGGTAATTCTCATGGAATAGTGTTTTTTGAGACTAAGCGTCATGTGTTGTCCAATTTCAGGAGTCTGAGATCATTGATTTCTTTCTGGGTTCAGCCCTGAAGGATGAGGTGCTGAAGATCATGCCTGTCCAGAAACAGACTAGGGCTGGACAGAGAACCAGGTTCAAGGTGACCAACTTTTTGGACTTTGTGTTTTCTTTAGATAACTTGTGTTAATACAAGCCTATATTAACATGTCTGGTCTGTTTAGGCCTTTGTTGCCATTGGTGACTACAACGGCCATGTTGGACTAGGAGTTAAGTGCTCTAAGGAGGTGGCCACAGCCATCCGTGGAGCCATCATCCTGGCCAAACTGTCCATCATTCCTGTCAGGAGAGGCTACTGGGGTAACAAGATTGGCAAACCCCACACTGTACCCTGCAAGGTCTGTCACAGACAAACAACTGACTGGTTTCTAGTTTTGAATTTGCTGCATGTTCAGGACCTGCCTAGCTTAATGTTGATCTTCTGAACTCTTAGGTTACTGGTCGTTGTGGTTCTGTCCTGGTGCGTCTGATCCCTGCTCCTCGTGGTACTGGCATTGTGTCTGCTCCTGTTCCCAAGAAGCTGCTCATGATGGCTGGTATCGATGACTGCTACACCTCAGCCAGAGGCTGCACGGCCACCCTGGGCAACTTTGGTAAGAAGCCTTTCGTGAATATATTAGTAATTTATATTTGATGTTCTCCCTGCTCTGGTCGGCTGCACCTCATCTGTGGTGTATTTGACATTTTATGGGAGGAAAGGAATGAGTATGGTAATGCACGGCGGAAGTATGTATTCAATGGTATTTCTGTTCCCTCATTGTGCTCGACATACTACTTATAAACATTTTGCATAATGTATTGCTGAGTTAACTGCCTTAATCATTATTCCCCTTTTGTTCCTGATTTGCAGCCAAGGCTACCTTTGATGCTATCTCCAAGACATACAGCTACCTGACCCCTGATCTCTGGAAGGAAACTGTGTTCACCAAGTCTCCTTACCAGGTAATGAATTAATTTGTCTTATTGCTAAATGAACATTTCTTTGTGGACACCTGAGTTTACTGTTTCTCTCCTTTCCACAGGAATTCACTGATCATCTGGCCAAAACTCACACCAGGGTCTCAGTACAGAGGAGCCAGGCTGCTCTTCAGGCAACTACCTAAGTGTTGTACAACTGACTGAAATAAAAGTCCTGGAAGTTACCTTGCTTGTTTTTTGCCTTTCTTAAAGTAATTGAATTCATTTGTAACAGAGCTTAAAGGAAGATTGACATCTGAGTAGCTGGGGTAGTGGTGTTTCACAGTGGTAGCAAAATAATCTACATTTACAACCTAAATTCAGGAAAACTTGAGACGTTATTTTGAAAAGCCAATATTTTATTCACGTGTTCGAACTGGGAAATGTTATCCACTAAATTAGCTCAATTCAAATTTGATGCCAGCTACAGGTCCCAAAAAAAGTTGGCATGGTTGCACAAGTGGTTGAACAAGCAAGAAAGTTTGATTCATCTGGGAGAACATTAACAGAAATTAATTTCTATCAGGTCTGTAACATAAGCTATAAAAGGAATGTCTTGGAGGCGGAGTCTCCAGTCTGGAAAAGATTGTGGAATAATTTGTAGTCTCACCTACAGTGCATTACATCAGATTCAAATAACTTGGCGATATCCCTGTGCAAAAGGGAATAGGCTAAAGACAATGCATGCCTATGGTTTTCAGGCCCTCAGGTGACACTGCATCTCTAATTGGCACAATGGTGTTCATGACCTTACTAAATGGGCCCATGAATACTTTTGCCATGCCATGTGTTTTTTTTGTTTTGTTTTTTTCCCAAAAAAGCCATATTTGCACCTGCCCCAGAATTGCTGTCCTGTTCTTGGAAATGGACTCATAAAAAAAAAGGTTCTGTGGTCAGGGGAGTCCAAATTTGACATGCTTGCTGGTAATCCAATATGCTATGTCCTTAGGGCCAAAGAGGGAGACCTTCCAGCATTCAGTTTAAAAGCCAGCATCTCTGATGGTATGGGGGTGCACAAGTGCAGGAAGGAATATAAAGGATTTGAGCAAATTATTCCTCACCAGAGGGCATCCGTTTCAGCAGGGAAGTGCAAAGCCACACACTGGCAATTACTGTGAAGAGTCCAGATGCAGAATTTGCCTGTCTGCAAATCTTTTGCATAGAGAACATTGTGCCCACCCAGATGTTATCAAAC
Source organism: Ladigesia roloffi (assembly GCA_037577295.1). Lineage (NCBI taxonomy): Eukaryota > Metazoa > Chordata > Actinopteri > Characiformes > Alestidae > Ladigesia > Ladigesia roloffi. Next base: position 10,232,903 of record JBBKCR010000027.1, on the reverse strand, counting down.
TGTTATCGAACTATTTTGAAACCTGTTGCAAGCATCAAATGTGAAATGAGCTGATTATGTGCGTACACTTTAATCTGTAGAAATTATTGGCTTGTGTAGATTGCAAGCCTTTAGTTTTCATTTTCATTTTACTCAAAGCTTCATAAAGAAACAAATGCACAACCCCTTTTAGCCAGAATGCTGCATGTTTTGGGTTTAGTATATATTGTTTAGGATTCTGATTTTTTTTAAATAAATGCTGAATGAGGAGAAACTGCACCAAAGAGGACCAGCCAATTAGTTTTTGGATCATTGGGAGCAATAAGTAGCAAACCAGTTCAACTACTTTTTGTATATTGTAGCAAGAATCTACCCTTATCAGTGCTTTACAACTTCTCATGGCTTCTTATGACACTGTGTAAACAAATCTTTGCACACATTTTTATCAAGGCCCTTGTTCCCTAAATTGCAACAAATTAAGGCACTTTTAAATTGAACTGGGTACATTCTAACTTCAGTCAAAAACAATCAGGGATCAATAGAAATTTTACAATAAACATTTATTTTACATGTTTACACACTGGGAGAAAGGAGGACAGAGCTGGAACAATTACGTTTATGCCTTCTGTGCCTCTGCAATCATCCTCTCCTTCTGCTTCATCAAACACCTTTTTCCACTGGCATAAGCGCCGAGGTCCCCATCTGAAACAAAATAACATGATCAGGAGTGCTTCACTGGAGCAGAGACTCTGGCCTGTTGATTAAGTGGACATGGCTCTGAATTATCAAACAGAAAATTCTTAACTGAAAGTGGAAAGGCATAAGAGGAATAAAGTCTGTATAGGTTAACAGAAGTTGACATAACTCAAATTTCACATGCAAGATCAATTTGCTGGACTGACACATTGTACTTACAGCGGGATTGGTAGGCACTGATGACCTGTTCCAACTGTTTGAACTCCTTGAGACAGTTCTGATTGTAGCTTGGACCCTCACGTTGCTGGCAGGCACGAGCACGCTCCTGAATGATCTTCACAATCTCCTGGTCTACCTTACTAGAGTTGAAAAAAAATTCAAAGATATTACAATGAAAGCAAAATACTAGGTGGAAGATAGTAGGAGACGGGATAACAACCACGAGTGCTTACTGATCCCTCCGCCACTGCATCTCTGCTTCATAATAGCAGATGTGGTCATCCTCTTGGCAGTCTATCAGCTCCGGCACGCGGCGAAAGCGCTGGTGGTAGTAGTAAAATGTGTTCTTGTTACGGATGCTGTCGATAGCATCTAGGGGTAGAAATTAAGGAAAAAAGTAAGTAACTGCTTAAATATTTGCTTTCAAAGGCTTATGTAGGGGAAGCTGTTCAGAAAATGTACAAAAAGTGCAGTTGTGCTGTAATAGCTAAGAATTTAAATCTTTATTGAATTGCAAATTGCAGTGGTGAAGAGACCCTAAAAGTAGAGGTGATGCTGCATGGTGGATGTCCAGAATATGGAAATTGATACCGTCCACTGCACAGGAAGTGCCTTTACATTGTTAAACCAATCAGGGCAAGTAATGCTGCCTTTCAAACAAGATACAAACAAACTGCGTTCTAATCAAAACTGATCATCGCTCACTTATCCATCAAATTGTAAGATACACAATTTGGACAAAAGTAATGGGACTGATGACCATTAGACCAGCAGTGACCTAAATTAAATTGCATTCAAATAAATAGATTTTAATATGGAGGTGCTTCAATTGAGCGTATAATTAAGATAATAATTAAGAGTGTTGTCCCTATGATTTTGTCAAAATTCTGTAACTATTCGTGTCTTTTACGTGTATACGAAGAAACCAACGTTACAATGACAACAAACAAACAAAAACAACTCAGGTGAAAAAAATATGCAGTTGAAGTAAATCTTAAATCGCTGGCCTGCCAAGCTCGCAGTTTAGGCCTGTGGAGGTGGGTTGTTGTTAAACAGCAAAGACAGATAGATGTATTGGGGTTTCAGTGTTTAGGCCGGTTACGTCCAGTGAAATATAATCGTAATGCTTCAGCGTACCGAGACCTTATTTACAAAGCTATGCTAGTAACTTGCCTAACCACCACAAGCCCTAACCTCTACCCCATCCAACACCTTTGGGATGAACTGAAACGGAGATTGCGAGCCAACCACCTGATATCATAAATTCTTTACGGCACAAATAATCGACAAATCACTAATGTGAAAAGCCTTCCAAGAAGAGGGGAAGATGTTATACCTGCAACGTGTTTTGATACAATGGCATTACACTTTGTGCAATGCTGATGGGTCGCAATATTTGGTTCATCCATTACATTACGACGTTGATAAGGTCAATTTGCGACAAATGTCACAGACATAACGGAGGCACCGAAAGTTATATTCTTAATATAAACAGAATGTACTACAGCACACCCCTACTAAAAACGACAGGACAGAGTTAGCCTAGCAGGTAGCACTCACTTCTGAATGTAGTCACAGGGAGATCCACGGAGTAATAAAACACATTGGACAAAATTAAAGCAGGGTTAGGAAGCACCGTCTGCTTATCCACCAGAGGTGTCTGACGTGGTGGCTCAGGATACGCATCTTTATCGTAATCCTTCGGCATTTTGACGCCAAACAAATTGAAGGGTGAATAAAGAGCTGTTCGACCTCAAGCCCTCGCCTCTCACCACATTGCGCATGCGCACCTCTAACAACATGGAGGACAGGTCACACAAGGGAGAATACAAATTGAAACACAGTTTAAGATGTAATATTGTTTAACAGTGTTGTTAAATGTTTAAACCCATCAAACAAAATATTAATGAATGTCACCACTTCATTATTCTTTTTTACTATGAATAGTTCGAAGGTCATTGGCAACAAAACTTCATGGCCACTAGATGTCCTTGTTATTGTACAGATAAGGGGGCCTGAAACCAAACGGTATGCACAATATGGACAAAAGTATTGAGGCAGATTTGAAAAGTATTCAGTTCAGGTGCCCATAACTTTCAGCATAATCTTCTGCAATCTTAATTTTTAAGCATACCAAAGTATTTTGGAAAACACCACGCCTCCTGTTTGTTGGACACGATTTGGTGAAGATCTTTTTCCATTTCAGCTTGACTTTGCACAAAGCAAGTTGTATTAAGACATGATTGGATTAGATGGGTTTTGACCGGCCCACACAGAGCCTTGACCTCAACCACATTCAACAACTTTGCGATGAACTGGAACATCTTGCATCAGTGCCTGACATCATAAAATCTCCACAGAATAAAAATTCCCACAAAAACAAAATCTTATGGAAATCCTTTCAAGAAGAGTGGAAGCTGGTTTACCTGCAAAGGGGTTACCAATTCCATATTAAAGTCTATGTATTTGAATGCAATATCCAGTCCCTGTAGGTGTAATGTTTAGGCATCCTGATAATTTTGTCGATAAAAAAAAATAGTTTGGTTAAGTTAAAATTCATTCATTCATTCATTCATTCCATCCATCCATCCATCCATCCATCCATTAATTCTCTCTCTCTAGTAGTGTATAAAATAATAGTGACATGCACAGACAAACTCCCTCAAATTGCAAAAGCAATTACCAGAACAAAAATAATGATGCCGTCTTTAATTTTTTTTTGCAGTTTTAGACATGTACATACACCCAATCTCAGTTAAAACAGTCTAGTATAATGTAGTTTAAAATGTCCTCTACTGGCCATGATTGGCTTTACATAAGTATTTCTATATGCTTATGTAATACTACTTTATTTCATAAGTGTAGTTTCATCAGAGAGGTAGATCAATAAGTACACAACCTCATTATGTGAAATGTTGGGTTTCCAGCCATTTCCATCCCCATCTAGGAGTTTTAATCCACCATTACTGGCTCCAACTTCATGTCCCCCTCCCACCATTAAGGTCACCACTTGGCACCGTTGGCCTTAAATGAAAAGCAATACTGCTCCTTAACTGGGCCAGCCACCTAATAGGAATGCATAAACTCAGTGTCGTCTTAAGCATGAGTCTTAGAACACCACTTGACGCTGTCTCTTTCTGCCTTGTGCCTGGAACGCAAAGACATGGTCAGTGATTTCTCCGATTTTCTAGCCTTAAAGTTATCGTGGGGTGTATTTCAGCACTCTATTTTTTATGAGGGCTGTGGAGGGCTGAGTATGATGACCTCTAACATTAAATTGAAGTATGTTGGGGTTGGTGTGAAGAATATTAACAGGAAAACTTGAAGAGGTGACAGGCTGTCAACGTATTTTCCATGCAGTCACTGTCTGGGCAGAATGTATTGCGACTTGTTTAATGACCACTTTAAAATCCAAATAATTGAAACAGTTTCAGTACAATTTTTAAAGAGTTTAAATTCTTTTTTTTAAATAAAGTAGTTTTAGTAATTAAAACCCCCCCAAATATTGAAGGAGTCTATTTTAGACTTCATTTATTTGCTTTATTGCATAATTATGCTAAATGATCTTAAATTATTATGAAACTATTCTCAGAATATAACCAGATTAATTGGCACATTTATAACCATTTGCTTTAGATCATTTTTTATGCAATTGTTTTTTTTAAACGTAATTTCTGTAGATTACTGCCAATGCAACTACACAATTATTGTAATTATAATAAATATGACTATATTGTGTAGCTAAGATATTATATGAATTTAATATTATATTGAATATAATAGATACAAAACAGAACATTTTCCACAGCGACCACATTTAACATTTTGACAATTTTACATCCTCAAAGTGCTAGGCCAGGTTACTAATGTGTGGTGTGTGTTGTCCTCATAGTCTCACCGTAAATTCCATGCCCCTCGTCATGGGCACATGGGCTTCCTGCCCCATAAGCGGAGCAAGAAGCATCGTGGGAAGGTGCGCAGCTGGCCCAAAGATGACCCCAAGAAGCCTGTTCACCTCACAGCCTTCCTGGGCTACAAGGCTGGCATGACCCACACACTGAGAGAAGTGCATCGCACTGGCATGAGTGAGTCACCAACTGTAAAATAAAGGATGAAAATATCCCCAAACCGCTGCCTCAGCTCTTAATGGAGTGTGAATGTAGCTAACAAGTACAGGTAGCATCTAAATACCAATTAGCATTCTTTTAATAGTTTCTTAAACCTCTGCCAGAAAACAAAAGCTCAAACCCCCCTGTCAGGCAGTATGTAATTTGTAATGCCCACCCAGTCCTGATTAGGAACATAAGATGGTGTTGTATAGCTTTTAACTTCTAGAGTTTGAATGAATTACTCATTTGTTGTTGTAAGTGACCATGAAGTCAAAACTCATTGCGATAATAAGATATCTGTAATATTTGCCCATTCAAAATATCTCTCATAGACCTGCTTATGTGGTTTCTGACACTGCATGAACAAAAATGGACCAAAGTATTACAGTTATAACAATAACAATAACAAGAATAAAAATAATAGTACATGTTGTTGAAAGAGCACTTTTAAATGTACTCAAAGACACTTAAGTATGTGGTATGTTGCGGTAATTATTAATGTCAGACAAGCAAACATTCATTTATTTTTTCACAGTTACATAGTTAGAAATATTTATTACTTTCAACAGACTCCCTCTTTTCTTGGTTACAGAGATGTCAAAGCGAGAAGAGGTGGAGGCTGTGACAATAATTGAGACCCCTCCTGTGATTGTGGTGGGACTGGTGGGATACATCAGCACCTTGAAGGGCCTGCGCCAATTCAAGAGCATTTTCGCCGAGCACATTAGCGATGAATGCAAGCGCCGATTCTACAAAAACTGGTGTGTTTGTAATTTTTGCAGGTCCCATGTGTAAGCTAGACACAGATTGACATTCAAATCTAATACTCCCTGTTCAGTAGGCAAATTCATAATGAAATACAAAACAAAGATATGGAAATACCTTCTTTCTTTCTGTATCATCTATAGCAAACTGACTCATCATGAACAATAATCTGGCCTCCTCTTCAGGTACAAGAGTAAGAAGAAGGCTTTCACTAAATATTGCAAAAAGTGGCAGGATGAAACGGGCAAAAAGCAGCTGGAGAAAGACTTTTCCCAAATGAAGAAATACTGCTCTGTGATTAGGGTCATTGTCCATTCACAGGTAAATCCACCAGTTGATGTAACTCTCAAATAAAACACATAATCTTCACAACCAAAATACGTACCTCTAAAATTCCAAAAATTATAATGTTAAGGCATAAAATATTATGTTTTAATGCAACATGTTAGTTTTAACACATTTTCAGAATAATTTTTATAGATCTCCTATTGTCAGTTAAATTACTGACCAAAACCATGACAACATCAAATCCAAATATATGGATATTTTAAGAACCATCCATTGAAAGTTTTTATAAGAACCAAAAAGGGTATTCCTCCAAATATTCTTCTTTAGGCACTTTTATTTTAAGAGTGCAAGGTTGTGGCTTTTATTGTAAGAGAGCAGGTATTACACCACAGAACTGCACTCGTTTTGATCTTACGCAAAAGATGAACAGTCCACTACACACTACACCGACACAAGTTTCCCCACATGTGTGTTAGTATGAGGCTGTGGTTTCAAATGGCAGTTTAAAAATAAGCCACTGAATAGAAGCTGCCAGTACTTACACATAGCCCAGAATTACATGGCCATTACGCTCCCAACACACTCATAACACATTTTTTTTTACAGTTATTTAACTCAATGGGCCCATATCAATGGATTCTCTGTCGAAAAAGATTCTGAATCAGTTTACAAACTATCATAATCTGATTTTTATACAGCCTTAGTTTGCCATAGGAGGTATATCCTACACAGTATCTCAAAACTCTCAGAATGTTCTATACAGCTTTAGTGTCCAAATGTTTGTGTGAGTTTGTAGATAATTATACTAATGCTCTTGCATTACTCTTACATAAAGATTTAGCACTTACTACACTCCTCTGGTTCTCACAGACTTGAAACTTGAATGTGTCCTTGTATTGTTAGTCGCTTTGGATAAAGAGTCCGCCAAATTATTGTAATGTAACAGAAAACAAAATTTGACGGTTCCGCAAAGCATCTAGGGCTGAACTCCAGAGCAACTTGTTTAATGGAAAACATGAGTAGTCATGATGATTCATCATGTCCAACTCTGACAGGGAGTCCTCAGATAATAATACTAATACTCGAGCCATTATTATAGTATTTTCTAGTGGTTTATCTTATCATCTATCCTTGGTGAGAGTCGTTGTATCGCTTTGTGCAGATGCGCTTGCTGCCCCTGAGACAGAAAAAGGCCCACATCATGGAGATTCAGTTGAATGGAGGCACGATAGCAGAGAAAGTGGACTGGGCCAGAGAACGGCTGGAGCAAGCGGTGCCTGTGACCTCTGTCTTCTACCCGGACGAGATGATCGATGTGATTGGGGTCACCAAAGGCCATGGCATGAAGGGTACAATTTATGACAGGACATTTTCTCCCATTTATCATCCTTTCTGAGCAGATAAAGCACTGATGCAGGGCTACAGAGTCCTGGATAACCTGCCTTTACCCTGCATATAGCATTCCCTTTAATAGAGAGCTCTAAAGATTTCTAACATTATAAAGACAAAAGTTTAGTGGATTCTCGTTAAAACCATAATTTCACGACTTGTGGTTTCGTTAGGGAAGCTCCACATGAACATTCCAATTCATCTGGTTATTCTCCTCCTACCATGAATGTAGTCAAGTAATAAAAGGCATACTGGCCATCACGTCAGGATCATTAGTTTTGTACTGAAGCTATTATGGTAATGTATCCAAAAAGCAATGCAAGATTAAAGCTAAACCTATATATTCAAACTGCAAACCTAAATCATCCCAAATGATGAGTTGTTTAAGGGGCCTCCCACTGGTTTTTCGAAATGTCTTAATTTTTAATGCTTGCTATGTGATGGTGCTCCAAATAAACAAAATGGATCATTCTAGAGAAAAAACTGAATTTCTATACTGTGGTGATAATCGGAACCAGGCCTTACCCTGTGTAACTTAGCCATCTTAATTTAGTACATATACAATATTTATACAGTATAGAGAACCTACCTCTGACTTTTGAGTATTTGTGTATTTTGAGTATATTTGTCTCTGTATGTGGCTCTGTTACTCACCCATAGCTGTTGGGATAGGCTTCAGTCCCCCCGACCCCAAGTGTGGGATAAGGGGGAAGAAAATGTATGGATGTTTGGATTGATGGACGTAATGTTGAAAATATTGGAAAATGTAATAGTTACATTATAAATCAAGAAACTCTCATTGCACCAGTTAGCAATGACCTCAGGATGTAGCATAGCCAAAACAGGGGGTCCTCGATTTCCAACACAGATCCGTTACTTCGACAGAAATGTCACCCAAATTTTGGTGTATGTCGAAACACATCCCTTTTGTCCATAATGGAGTAGGAAACATATTGAGGAGTGCCAACTCCCTCACTCTTTCAGCCCGTTTCTGCATATAATGCATATTCTGAATCAAACTACATGAGTGAGTGTCGTAAACACAAAACATTGCCTGTTGGACAATTGTAGCCCAAGGACTCTGTAACTCTGTACATTTGTGTGTCATACTGTGTCACAAACTCCTAAGATTACTAAACAACTCCATATGGATCTGTACTAGTTAATGATGAATTAAATGACCAGTTATACATTGCCAATATGTGGGACCAATAGTTGTTAGTTGCAGTAGTGCAGAACTAGAGGAGGAAATTTGGGACCCCAATCAAATCTTGACTGACCCACTATATTTGGGGTAAATGTACGACTGTAAAAATTAAATTTTTAACAAAACATCTGCTTTAAAGCTTACTTGCCCTTCGCTTACAGGGGTGACTAGCCGTTGGCACACCAAGAAACTGCCCAGGAAGACTCACAAAGGTCTGAGGAAGGTGGCTTGTATCGGGGCCTGGCACCCGGCCCGGGTAGGCTACACCATTGCCCGCGCTGGCCAGAAGGGCTACCACCACCGAACTGAGCTGAACAAAAAGGTCTTATATTTGTATTGACTTTGTGTTAACAGAACAAACATTAATCAGCAAAATATTTCAGAATTTCACCAGTTGAAATATTTTTTCAGATCTACCGTATTGGGAAAGGCATTCATGTGCAGGAAGGCAAAGTGGTTCGCAACAACGCCTCCACTAACTACGACACGACCCAGAAGACCATCACGCCACTGGTAATGAACATCTTGGGAAAAATCATAATTTATTTCCGTTATGGTTTTTCTGTTTCCATGACTTAGTCTTACTTCATCTAATCAGATTATTATTTTGCTTCTGAATGTATAAAAAAACGACTCTTTGGGTGGTTTCCACTAACAGGGAGGCTTCCCTCGATATGGCGAGGTGAACAATGACTTTGTGATGTTAAAAGGCTGCGTGGTCGGGGCAAAGAAACGAGTGCTAACTCTTAGAAAGGTAATGTACTTGTGCTAATTAAAGTGGTTTACAACAGATTTGATGCAAATTTTGAAATCTGTACAGTGTATGTGTGTATGTTTTAGTGGGTTGTTTTATGTAGCTTTTACATTTTATTGCATTTTAACTATAAAATGGCCCATATCATGGAAAATGTAGTATAGAAACATAAAAAGCCTCTAAATGGACCAGTCTTCCTCACCCCCCCTTGCAGTTATGGGAACTACAC
>JBBKCR010000027.1:10205754-10223168 GCA_037577295.1 Ladigesia roloffi | reverse complement strand
ATGTTTTAGTGGGTTGTTTTATGTAGCTTTTACATTTTATTGCATTTTAACTATAAAATGGCCCATATCATGGAAAAAACATTTTATAATGTAGTATAGAAACATAAAAAGCCTCTAAATGGACCAGTCTTCCTCACCCCCCCTTGCAGTTATGGGAACTACACTGATTTCATTTTTGTGATGTAATGATATTAAGTCAATTAATGGTGAAATGTTACAAGAAATTGATTTCTTTTGAATGAGGCTCAATACAGCACAGTCAACTACAGCAAGGCTAATTTACTTACATTGTTTTTAAAGGAAAAATGAAAAACTGAATTTATACCATTTTTGTCCATAAAACAAAACACCCAAACTGGAAAAAATGCAAGAAAACAGGACATAGCCCCTTAAAATGACAAGTAAATAACTATAATATGACTACTATTTTTTTGTTAAACTTACACAATGTCATTTTTGCAAAAAATTTATTTTAGTCGCTACTTATGCAAACCACGCGCAAGTCCAAAGAGGCCATTGAGCTCAAATTCATCGATACCACCTCCAAGTTCGGCCATGGGCGCTTCCAGACGGCTCAGGAGAAGTTTGCCTTCATGGTAAGTCACAATTGATTCCAAAAGTTACAAATGATGATTTAATAGAGCTCTTTATAATTTCCGTAATTTGGCATCATACAGTATCAGGTCACTACTGAATTAAAGTTAGAAGTGCATAAACCAAAAGTCTTCTCTCTCCTTCTCTCTTTTTCCTAGGGCCCTCAGAAGAAACACCTACTGAAAAAAGCACCTCAGCCTGTCTCAGAGGAGCCTCTGTGAGGTGCCATGTTTTCTTCACAAACCGGCATGTATTGAAAAATAAAGGGCCATTTGAAATCTCAGAAACCGAGTGTATATCCTCTCCTGCTTCGAGCAGAACATGCTGTGTGTGTTTCTAGCAACTATCTCACATTTCCAGCCATTCTTTATTGTCCATGAACACCATGTTACAAAGACATGCAGAACTGATACAAACTAATACATGAAAAATCCATCAAATTTAGAAGGAAACAAGTTTTCTTTCAATGGTATGACAAGAAGTTCTGAATTCATATTAATGGGAGATGCTGATACACATTCATGTTTTGAAATATGCCTCTATATGAGAATTTCCCTTGATCCCAGATTGCTGGCCCTGCATCATATCAAAGACATGGTTTATCTGATTATTGAATATTGTCATTAGAAATAATTGCTTTCATTTATTCAGCATTTTCTGGGCAATATAAGCTTATCCTAGACATTTAAAAGTCTGATAGCACAAACACAGATGTTGATCCATGAGGGATCAACCATTTCCCATCAGCTTTGTGGCTACTTTACACAAAGGTACATCAAACTGCCCACATAACCAAATGTGCCCCTTTCTTTCATGCCACTGTGTCCACATTTTACTCCAATCCTATGCTCTCCTGCTCGTCCTGGTTTCCCCCTGAGGAAGGTTGGCATACGGAAACACTGTCCATTCCAGAGGACATGAGGGGCAGGTACAGGTCATCCATATTGGGCATCACAAACACTTTCTGCACACATAGAAGAAAACATGCAAGTTAGAACTGGCAGAGTTTGTCTTTTCTATTAGCCAGATTTCCTAAACATGATTCGCTCTTTGAACGACCTAACAGGCATTTAAAATTCTCCAATGGAATATCAGGTTTCAATTTGAATAACATGAATTAAACGAAGTGAGGGATGTTTGAAATAACTGGTGTTTAGCTAAATGAATCTTAATATAACTTTGACGGCATTTGGCAGAATGACTTACAATCACTAGTTATAGGGACTGGTCTTCGGTGGCAACTGAGGGTTAATTTTCTTGCTCAAATTCACAGTGGTAGTAAGTGTGGGTTTAAATCTGTGATTTTGTTGTCATCAGATTCACATGCAAGTGTTTTACCTCCTAAGTAATCTCATATTGTAGTCCAGTGTTACAGTAAAGACTAAGTGCTGAATACTGGCATTTAACGTTCATGAGTGGGTGTTTACTGACCCGAAACTCATATTGCAGTTTCCTTTCTATCCACTCAGTGACATGAGTGAAAGTGACCTCTCTCTCGCCCAGCATGGGCTTCACTCGGAGGTCCAGCCTTGGGGGCACACGGAAGCTGTACCTTTAAACAGAGAGTCACAGAAATGCATCATAATCAGTACATTCAACACATTAACTTAAAATATTTTGGTTTCTTAAAGGGTCAGTATCATAGAAAAACAAATTTCCTTTTATTTGAATAAAATAATTTGATTAATGTACATTCTTAAATACTTTGAGGACATAAATGGGCCATATTTGGAACATACATAGTAAGAACAAACCATTTGAAATGTATTGTTTCTGTGATGTCACAAAAACCTAAATATTTACATAAAAATGTCTGTTCATCCTACAGCAGATTAGCTCTGTCTAATCAGTGTTTGAACTTGGAATGCTTTTAAATGACACAGGGCTACTAATCAGAACTGGCCATTTACATCTATCAGATTTACAGGCACAGGAACATATACAGCCTGCTTAATTCTAAATCTGTGTTCACAATATTCAGCGTTCGCAGTCCACAAAATGTCCATGTGCCTTTTATTGTGTACATTGGGATGAAAATAAGTTAGGAAATGGTGACTTTAAAAGTACATATGACAGTAAGCATACTGTAATATAAATGTAATTATGATTATAATAATTTTTGTGGTAGATTAAAACACAAACATTATAAATGGAACTCAGGAGAAAAGAAAATATAAGAAAAATACGTAACGTTCTTAAAAAAAAAAAAGGCCATTCAACGGTCAGCAGTACCATATCCGGTCTGTAGGGGGAGGTGGAATATTGACGGCTAGGGTTCCAGAGAGTTCCAGCACCTCCACAGTGAGCAGCAGGGGAGTGTTGGAGACCTCTGCTATTTTCTTCTTGATGTACTCGTTCTCAGTTGCTTTCTGGAAATACTTAGACTTGGCAATCTTGTCCACAAAGCGCAGAATTTTCCTGCTGGTGCTTCCACTGCCATGCCTGTAGAGGACGAGACATAAATATTAATAAACACATCCCAAAATCAACAAGATAAAGATGCAATAACACAGGTTGGTACATTACTTTATTTTTGCTTCAGTGGTACATCAGTTTTTAAATTAATGTTGGGATTTCATTTCACCTCCAACCTGTTCCAGCTTTTATCCAGTTTTAGAATACTTTCTACTTTATTATTCTCCCTTACTGAACACATTCAACAGTGTTTACTATAATCACTAATGTTTCTGGCCCTTTGGTCCACTAAGACTACAATGAACTAGGTCAAATTTATTTATTAAGGCTGGTCACATTTTGGATGTTATTCAAAGGCCCTGATTGATAAATACATTCATTATAATGGGTTTCAAACATTTTAGTTTTAGGTGATAACTAACCTATTCACTGCCTTTGTGTATCATAATTATTTATCAGTGATCTGACTGTGACTGACATTGTTTTCTAGCTACTTTAACACGGTTATTAAATGAACTTGTGTGGTTTTGCTCAGTATGTAGTATGTAGACATTTTGTTTGGCAACACTCAAGTTCAAACTCAAAACGTATGGATGGGCCTGGCCTCTGGCAGTATATTCCCAGGCTACATTTGAGTTCAGATTAAAATTTTAATTAAACCTCTATGTTACAACAGCTTGAAAGAAGCCCGTATGAAATTCCAGATCTGGGGTCAGTGCTGCTGAATGCTGGAACAAAAGAGAAGTGAGGATTATTACCCTTCTGCTCCAGGAGGAGTGCTCTTTTCTCCCAGAGTGCCTGGGGGCTCACAAGGCAGGGGCTCTTCTTCATCAGACGAGCCAGCGCTGGATGACTCCTCATCACTGTCTGCAATGATACACACCCTCGGCCGGGAGCTAATACACACACACACACACACACACACACACACACACACACACACACACACACACACACACAAAGAGATCACTTTCAGGACTTGCTGTAACTTCAAAGTCAAGTAGGACAGTAGGTGATTAAGACTGTAGCCTATGCTATATGATCTACACACTAATTTCCAACCTTGTTCTGCCAGTCAGTTGTGCTGTGTGACTCAAGTGAAGGCTGCAAAACAATGGGCAGAGGAGTGAGAGTAGGTGTAGGCTAGGTCTGTTGCTCAACAGGGTTTAAAGCATAGTGCAGCAGATTCTAAGTGTCCAAGGTCAAATAGCATGTTATATAAGTTCACACCTTAAATAAGTTTACATCTTCTACAGCGTGAGAGAAAACACACTTCTGCATGTTTGAAGGCACCATATCTGCAGAATGCAGCATATTGGGGAGAAATACAGCACACAATGTGGCTTGAGAACAAAATGTTATTGTATTGTTTATTAGCACATTAAAGACAAATAAAACAAGTGTCATTAGGTTTTTAAACATTTGCGTGATTAAATCTAGACTCTAGAATTGTTATGTAAATGTTACGGTAAATGTTATGAAGCTACACATTTTAAGTTTAATAATCCAAGGCCACAGACATCAGCGTGAAGTTCTTAAATACCACTGATGGAATGACTTTTATGTTATTTGGCAGCCATAACACACTCTTAATATACTACATGGCAGGAGAGTAATTTATCAGTATTAATAACAGATTATATAATATATTAGACATCTCATAGAGCATTCTGTTTGATAAAAACAACGAGAAAGAGAGAGAGAGAGCTGCCTTCCAGCAGTGTCCTTGTTTAAAGGCTCATTATTCATCATTACTCACTGTCAATCGTAACCGCAGGAGTGAAAAGAGCTTCATCCTCCCACTCAGAAATAGCCACACATACATACACACACAAACACAAAGACACACACACTCATGAAAAAATCCTGTCCTACCCCACTAGTCCGCTGCTTTCTGTGATGTTCTCCGCCTCAGACATGCTCTCTCGGCCAAGCTTGCACAGATTCATCTTTGTCTCCAGAGTCATCTGTAGAGAGCCAGTATAAGCCACCTCCAGCTCAAGCCACAGGCCTGTATACACATACATGAACCTGTTTCCATTACTGTTCAACCCAACCCAACCAACTCTTACCTAAATCAACCCAATCCAAGCAAAGTCAAATCGTTTCAATAAAATACACCATCAAGACTTCTCTCTCAACCTACACAAACCTCATCCCGTTCTGGATCATATAGACTTCTTGTTGTGGATTTGAACAGAGTGATGGGAGCTATAAAAATGAAACAGTTTTCTAAGCAGCTTTTTAGACAACATGTAAAATTATATACACACTCGAAAGCACAGTTATGATCACTTCTAAAAATTTGACACATATCCACTGTTTATTTATAACTATATGGACAAAAGTATCTGGAAACACCCGCTCCCCAGGGTTTGGGCCAGGACTCTTACTTCCAGTAAAGAAGAAACTTAATGCTTCAGTATACCAAGTCAATGCTTTGAGGAAGGTCCTTTTCTACCCCAGCATGACTGTGCTCCTGTGCACAAAGCAAGCTCCCTAATGTTCGGTGTGGAAGAACTTGATTGGCCTGCACAGAGCCCTGATCTTAACCCCATTCAAAACCTTTGGAATTAACTAGGACAGAGATTATGAGCCAGGCCTTCTCATCCATCATCAGTGTCTGACCTCATAAATGCTATGCAGTGTGAATTGGCACAAATTCACACAGAAACAACTCTAAAATCTTATGGGAAGCCTTTCAGGAAGAGTGGAAGCTGTTATTGCTGCTCCATATTAAAGTATATGTCATGGTCAGGTGTCCCAATACTTTTGTCCATATCGTGTATATTGCATTCTGTAACCAAGAAATGAAAGCATGCAGCTGGTGCACAATGAACTTTGGTCTGTTACCCTAAGGAGATTAAAAGTTTTATTGTATCGTCTAAAGAGGGAAAGTATTAAGGAGCGGAAGTTTTTATAAATGGAATCAGGTTTGGGAAGCATGAGGTCAGAGTGGTCACTGTGGTGTGTGTGTGTGTTTCACCTCTTTGATCCACTGAAGGTTTGGAGGTACTTAGCACTTGTGGCATGCAGGTGCCCATATCCAGCTCGGCTAGTGTCAGCTCATTCATAAAGTATGGCAACTGCAGAGAAACAGAAGTCTAGAGTAAATGTCAGTGCCATTCATTGTGAATCTAAATATGGGTACCATAAACTGCCCTGAGCCTATAAAAGAAAGACTGCGATTTAAAATGGCATCCATAATGAAGTCTAAACATTACAAATGACTGAAGCCGAAAGATAAAACTTGCTAAACCAAAGAGCTTTTAATAGAGAAGTATGGTCTGGAGTCAATTATGCACACTCTGATAAGCATCTCATTCTCAAGCTTTACGCTTCTTTCCCATTACGGTTTCTGCAAGCTGAATCATCAACATGATGTCGCAAAATCGTATTTTGTATTTAATTTCCGGCTTAGGTAATCAGAAGAATCTCTACAGAGAGAGAACAAGAGGGAGCGAGAGAAAGAGAGAGACAGAGACAGATAGAGTGAGAGAAACAGAGAGGGAAAGAAATGGAGAGAGAGACAGCGAAAGAGAGTGAGAGATAGTGAGAGAAACAGAGAGAGAGAGAGAGAGAATGACAGAGCTTTTCTTTGACAAGCACCCTTTTAACATCCCCTTTCTAGTAAACACTGATTAGCATTGACAACCAGTACATTAACTGCAGAAAGTCCACCCACTCACTGTTTAAATACATGAAGTGGGAGGAATTCTTCTGTCAGTGCAGACACTCTTTTTTCCTTTAGGACTTTAGAACATTTCGTAGCAGACAACTGTAATTAGTCTGATGCCTGGGAGCAAATGCAGTTCTAGCTAATTCTGTGCAAACACACGACCTTCCATCTATCTGGAGACTCTATGCAGGGGAATTATTCGAGAGATGCCCTCAGCTCATACTCTCAGACTAGCTTAATAACCTTCATTTCCTGACTAGCCTAAGTCAAAGTGAAAAGTCAGTCAACTTAAAACTTCTCAACATGTGTACAGTAATATGAGATTTTTACAGAGTACTTTAAACTAAAATTCAATACTAGAAGTAAAAATGTGCAATTTAGTACAAGGTAAAACACCCTGCAGTGCTATATTAAGATTTGCCATGTACAAAGACACAAAATACAAATAAACACACAGACACACACACACACACACACACACATAAGGGAACTTGGGAGTACAACAAGAAGAACAATGTGCATTTAAATTTAAGCTCTGTAAACGTAGACCCTGTCCAGTCAGTCCTGAGATTCCACCTCCTCACCCTGATCTTGGTCAATTTCTTCTGAATCTTGTGAGCTACTTGGTCAGCCCAGTACTTCTCCCGCAGGAAGTCCCAGAAGATCCTCCCAATCAGGGCATTGAGCCATGTTGGCTTGCTGTCCCCCTGCTCTGCCACCAGATCACTGGACAACTGCAGAGGGCAGAGGATAGGAGTGTGATAAAGAAGATCCGTCCAAAGACATTTTTGTAAAGATTGCCTGGGTTATATGTGAACTCTTGGTCACAGGGAAGGCGAAAGCTTATAGGGGTTACCAGTAAAAGTTCTATACATTTAAAGTTATTTTCCCCTACAAACACACGCCATTATTTCACCAGAATAATAATATGGTTTAAATTGGTTTAGAGAAACAAAACCTTCAAAAGCCATTTCAGAGAAAAGCCACTGCAATGAAAATTCCTGACATAGCAAATCTCATGATCCAGGACTTGAATAGATTTTGCTGCTCTTTATCCACTTTTCTGCTGATCATGTTTTGCTTCTGAAGACTTTGAGCCTTTGTTTTCTCCTCTTGTTTGATCAATAGGGATGTTGCTGGATTAGATGAAAGGTCTGGGGTTAAATGGGGCCAAAATTCGATTCCTAAGACAGACTGGAAATCTGAGATACACAACAAGGACTTTGCAGAGACCGTTTTAATAGGTCTCTGGCCATAGTCTGCTTTTAAATATTAATCAGTAAGCTTCACTGGAGCAATACATCAGGAATTTTAATCAGAAGTGTAGAGCTCTGGGCCTCTTACTCTGTGTGTGTCTGTGGGACTGCCCGGCTCACTGTGGCTGGGACTGGGCGTAAGGCTGCAGCTTTCTGACAAGACGAAGCGAGCCATGTAGGAGCTATAGTCCAGCAGGATCTTCTCTCTCACTGAGCCAGCCAGCTCCCTGAGACCCAGCATGGAGGCCAGGTCATCAGTACTGCCCCGACTGGAACCTTTAGCACTACAAACCTCTAGAGAAAGAGACAGAGATACAAAGGAATAAAAAGAGAGAAAGACATTTCTGCCGAACCTAAACATTTCTCAGCAAAAAACTTGCACTGAAATATTACTGTGATTGTTCTTCAGGAACCACACTATTTAAGTTATATACATAGTTATATGCTTAAGTTATGGAATTTTGGAGTGATTCCAAAACCAATATCCAGTGTATTGCGTATATATTAAATTTTTTGATCCGTTGATCAGGAGCTGAGTATTGAGTTTATAAAAAAAATGTAATTTTTGTAGTCAAGTTGCCAACAAAATGTCAGGATAGAGTGAGTGATAGGGAAAGCCACTTTAATAGTGTATATCCGAGAGTTTCAGAGCTACAGTGGCTGCAAAGCAACAAAAACAGAGCAACAAGTTAGTCCTGCAGAGCTTAAGACAGAGCAGGCTCATTAAGAGACTTTAAGATACTAAAACTCAGGTCTTTTATGAAAAATGTGTTTTATGTGTGATCTGAGGCCGCATCTTAACTCTTGCAGCTTAAAATGAAGGACAGTAAAGTGTGGAAGTGTGATAGGTCACATTAGCCCGCATGTAATGTGCTTTGTTTTTTCTTTCATTCTCTGAGCTGTTTGTTTCTGTGCAATTAGTGTCCCCATGCAACCCCCCCCGCTCCACTCCCCCCACACACCCACACCCATGTACCTTTCTTTTTTCCATGCCCTGTGGGTGAAAATATGTATGTTCTTGACCCCTAATGGACACTAAAGTGTGTTCATTTGTCTTGGTTCTTGGTTCCTCCCGAGTTTTTTTCCTCTATTTGAGGGAGTTTTTCCTCGCCTGTGTCGCCTTTGGCTTCCTCACTAGAGGCTCAGACCTGGACTCTGTAAAGCTGCTTTGTGACAATCTAGTTGTAAAAAGTGCTATATAAATAACATTTAATTGAACTGAATTGAATTTGAGAGTGCTGACTTGAGAGTTCTGTCTTGCTTGACGGCAACTATTCTCTGTGGTGTTTTAGTCTCTGTCTCCCCTTGGTTTCCAAAATTCCCCATAATGAAGCATTTAAGGTGTAAACACCATGTTCAGAAGAAGTTTGGTGTGAAACACTCCATTCCAGATAGACGGAGTGAATCAGAATTGTTCACACAGGTGATGAATGGAACAACACACATTCACCTCTAAAATTTTAAAAGTTGGAGGCAAAATGTAACTGCTGCACCTTTAGTAACCACCTATCAACAAACGTGCAATCACAATTTTAATTTTTGCTTTCTTGTTACAATTTGTTGTAACAAGAATGCAAATAAATAACCATACGAACTGAGTTTACCCAACATGTCTATGTACAGTGGAAAAATGACAATCCATTACACAATTTGCAGAACAATCCCCAAATGTTTAATTTATAAAACAATCCCTTTAAATATCTTTCCTATGTTGTCACTGAAGCCATTTGACTGTGCAATACACATAATGCAGAAGTTGCACACAGCTTACAATAAGTGCATAACAAAGTTGTGCTCCTGTTATTAAATCAGATTTACAGCTCCGACCTTGCATTGTAGACACCTGCTTATTTAATATTTTTTCTGAAGTCAAGTATATTAATAGGGAGTTTACTGCCATAACAGCCTCTAACACTTCTGTGCAGTCTTTACACTAGCTGCTGGAACATTGGTGTGAGGATATGAATGCACTTTTCCATAAAATAATTAGTAAGATGATCAGGTACAGATGTTGAATGATTAGTTCTGGATCACAAACTCCACTCCAGCTCCCCCCAAAGGGACTGGATGAGTCTCCATCAGTTCAGAGAAAAGAGTTCCACTGCTCCACAGTGCAACACTGGGGGGCTTTGTTCCAAATTAGCTATGCACATGACATACTGCTTCAGAAGGTCTTGTTGCACTTGCAGTAATTTACTTTGGAGATTATACAAGCTGTGTGTGCACAACTGAACTCTAATTAGAATACGAGTCTGGACTTTTGAACATCAGCTTTATAGTGAACATCAACAACTTCTGAAACTCGGTTGTGTACCTGATTTTGACTCATCTCTGCTGATGGAGGACTCAGTCTTCGAAGCTAGCAGGAAATGCTGGTACCACTCCTCTTTCTCTCTCCCTGTACGAGCAAACAGGTAGAGAGTGGTGGTCTGAGTTTCTTCCTTCTCCCACTGTGGGGGATTCTCCTCTCTCTCACTCTCTTTCTCCACCTCTTCCACTGCCTCGCTGGTTCGCTCCTCCTCCTCACCCTGCTCCTCCTCAGCCAGTGTGATGCAGATGGGATACTTCTTATTCCACACTCGCTTTTTTGCCAAAACAGGCGGAAGCAGAGACACCTGTTGAAGGGAGAACCATTTGACTATAGGCTGTCTGTCTATGCAAACAGATTTGAATATCTACTGACATGTTTTTCCTATGGTAAAGATGCCACAGGTTTAAGAATCAAGAGATTTTATAGTCCACCCAGCCACATACACAAGCTCACAGAGGGTTGAAAAAGCATTCTCTAAAGCAAATAGTGTATTGTAAATAGAGCAAGATCACCAAAAGGCAGACAAAGCACAGAAACAAAAAGCTGCTGCAGCATTATACTGTAGCATCAGAGTACAAAATTGCAGCATCAGATTACAGAAAACAGAAAGGTAGTGCAAATAAGAATAAATTCAAGAGTGGTTGCATAACTGCATCCAAGTTATCTTGCAGTATAGAGAAAAAAATATGAAACTGCCATCGTTTAGGCTTAACCTGACCTTGCTGTTGATCATCCGCAAACAGCGGGAGCGCACAAACGAGGTGTCGTTGCTGGATTCGTGTGCGCCGGCGCGTGGAACACTAGTGCGTGGGTACGCTAGGAGCAGGCAGCAGCCCTCCAGGGTGGCATAGACTGGGTGGCACATAGAGGGGTGGTAGGTTTCTGCATCATAGGAGTCCATCTCATTCATCCAGCCCTGCAGTGCAGTTATTAAGTCATCAACAATTATTATTTAACAATTATTTACGTAGTTACTCTTTAAAAAGGTCAAACACACTAAATTTATTGGAAAAGATAAAGATTTTTAGAAAACAAATTTAACAGACACACATTTTTGCCCTGGCTTCATGATGTAAACATGTCCACGTGCATCCTACAGCGATGCTTCTCTGATTAGAGCAGGATTTTAGAGTAACAGGAAAGTCATTTTCTAAAGAATAAAATGGGGAAGAACTTAAAAAAATGCTTGGGAGTTATATTTTTTATATTTCTGCTAGTCTAATCACAGAACAAATGACAAAAATTATAACAGCAAGCTAAAATCTACAGTTGGGGCAGTTAATTAGCTGTTTCTTTACAGAATAGACAGCTGAGGTTACACTAATTACACTAATCCTAGCTTGGCTGGATTTACAAGCATGTCAAGCGTGTCTAGGCCCGAAGTCAGGACACACAAGAGAGCTTAACGCAGTATTGTAGACAGAGAACATTCATGAACAAAAACAGATTGAGAGATGCAATTCTGCACTAGAGAATAGAGGTCGACCGATATATCGGTTTTGCTGATTAATTGGCACCGGTAGTTGATTTCCGAAACTATCGGTTATCAGCAAAAATCCATGCCAATAGTTTTTCCAGGTTACTTTTTGTTTCAGTTTGAAAGCATGTCTTTAATTTACCTCAATATTTATTAATATATTGATATTTATTTAATATAGCACATTTTCATGATTCAGTACTGTTTTTTTGTTTAAGATTCAGTAGTATTTTACATGGAATGTTGTGTTTTTATTTATTTATTTATTTTTTTTTAAATCCAGTATCCATTATCAGTTAATTAATCGATTATCGGCAAGTACGGACCAATCTAGCTATCGGTATTAGTAAAATTCAATATCGGTCGACCTCTAATTGAGAATACCGTCAGAGACCTCTCAGGGTCTATCCATTTAGTCCATTCAGTCTAACACAGTAGTGTCTAACTATGGTCCTGGAGGGCCAGTGTCCAGCACAGTTTGATAGTTCTTCTCCTCAAACACATTCACTAAACCTAACAATTAACTGGCAAGGTGAACCAGGTGTTTCTGAGTAGGGAAATCACCAGAACATGCAGGACCACAGTCCTCCAGAACTGGAGTTCGGCCTGGTCTACAACAACACACATGGGAACTCATACAAGAAAAGTCATTCAAGAACCTTCTCCGATCACTTTAAATAAGGACGATACATTTAGCATAGTTGGCAAACATTTTGCTCCTTTTTGTTCAAAAACGTACAAAAAATTATGTTGAGGATTACCATCTACTCCTTTATAATATCTGTGATATAATAATTTGTGTCTATGTGTTTGCATTTATTATTGCTGATTCATGCGGAAGATCACATTTAATGGATGATTTTATAAAAAGCAAGCAATATAAAAGGTATTGATTAAATGTTAAAGCCATGGGTTATTTATGTTTCTGTTCAGCTATAACCTCTAATCCCAGTATTGTATTTATAGACGATCCCAGAGATAAATGCTGACATATCAGCATAATAAAAATCTTTAAATGCAGAACACATTACTATTAAACACTAAAGTGCCCGAAGACTCCTGGCTCTATGTTTTGTCTTCCAACAATAAATGGGCCCACAGTTTACTCTTAATGATCCTTGTGAGGCCTACAGGCACTCATTACGTAACAGATAATGAGGATAATAACAGACCCTTTTTCCATGACATTCTCTCCCTGTATGGGGTCTCTATTCTGGGCTTTTCACTGGGGTGTCCATACCGTCAGCAGCACCTGCTCCTACAATCAGCTCTCAGCGCATTAAACAATCTCATAATATAAACAAAAAATATGCAAAAAGGAAAAACTTTGTTTGTGATTAAAGTATAACATTTAGCACGACAAGTGTGTGTTTTCATATTTCAGTAACAGCTAAAGTATTTTTACAGCACAGTAGCACCTGGGAAGCTTAATTAGTCAAAGAATATCTGGAGGGCAGTATAATGATCCTGAACAGATGTGAGTTATAAGCGCCTCGTTCGTGGAATCTCTCAGGGAGTGTCTTATTAATCACCATTAACAGTTAACATCTGCCCCAGCATGGAGGCAAGAGAAATAAAAACGGCATCAGCATAGCTAAGACTATAAAGGAAATAGTATTGTTACGTCAAAATGTTTCAAGATTCCTTTTTAATTCACTGCGTTGCAAAACCTGTGAACACCAAAATCAGGCAGTATAAAAAATATATTTTTAAAAACCCAATTTATTAAAAAAAAAAAGACCCACTTTTCCTATATTTGCCCCAAATTATGTAGATATTTAGATTTCTTTCACCTGTTTCTGATCAGGATGATCAATTAGACAAACAGCCTGAACGGTTCTAAAACACTGCTAATAATAAAGGACACCCTTGGGTTTACGCCAGTGGTTAAGAGTGACAGGGATGTCCTGAGGCAGATGTTAGCAGCTAAGCGTGTTTAAAGCATCACTGCCTGAGAGATTCCACAGGAGTCTAAGGTCACCATTTCCAAAGCTGACCATCACCTTGAGGGATAAACTTATAAAGGACCCCAGGTGTGACCCAGCTGGAGTGATGGAGAACAGTCTGAGAATATCTTTGGGATGAGTTGAAGTGACATTTGTGTTCCAGAATTACTCATATAGAATTACACTATAGTGATGACCGGTGGTCTCATTTGGGTGCATTTTATTTAACAAAAATTAATGCACGTTTGATTTATTTATAATGTACATTCTATTTATTTAATGTTTCATCTCACTTTGTACAAACGTGAAAGATCAGCCTATCAAGGCTGTTTTTTTGTTGTTGTGGGTCTAGGTTTTTCTTACTGATAAACTAAGCTGTTTTAACATTGCTAGCTTAATAATTTAACATCATATGGTTCTCAAACTTGGTCCTGGATGCCCCCTATTTTACACATATTAGTTTTCCATGCTTAACAAGACATTCCAGGCTGAAGGACCACTAGCAGTAACTCCAAGGCAGGGATAAAAAAAAAAAACAGTCCTCATAGCCCCAGAGGGGCTGTATCCATCCTTGTGTTGGCCTGGGAACCCTGCTGAATGGTTTGAAGACCATTCTCTTCGCCCACAATATTCCAGTGTCAAAATTTGGGCACAATCAGAAACACAGTCTAGGTGCACTATATGGTTAAAGTGAAAGAGAGGGACAATTTGAAGAAGAAATCTTCAGATCCATGCAAAAAAATGCTGCATATTCTCATTAGACAGAACCAGCTTGTTAAACAGTAGTAAAAAAACAGTGTGGGTGGGATCATGGATCAAGTTATAATTATGTCAGAATATAGTTATCAAGTCTCTAATCCACAAGCTATAGTAAAAGAGAGAGCTAGACTGACCTGCAGTGTTCCTGGCTCTCTCTGCAGCCTGCTGATGGATTCCGTTGGCAGGCTATCGTCAGGGGAGGCTGCCGGCTTCTTCTTGGTGACTGCTGGTCGCCGCAGTGCTAGCATCAACACTGCCGCCAGGCCCATCATGAACCCACAGGCCAGCCCCAGAAGCAGTCCAGTCAGGTAGGAGGACAGTGGGAGTACGAAGAAGCCATAGGCCAACAGGCCCACACACACCAGCCACCTGCCTGTGTCTGAGGATGTTGCTTTAATATCCTTTGGAGGTGGACGTCTGAGCTCTGGGCTGGAGTGTCCTTTAATCTCCACCACTTGCATGACATCCCCATAGGTGTGGATCTCGTATCGGCTGCCTTTACTGCTCATTTTGTGGCAGAGCTCAGGCGAATGATGTGGGTAAGGGCCTTTCCTTGGCTTCCTCAGGGGAGTCTCACAAATGCTTGGCAGAATACTTTCCTCAGTCCGAGCAGGTGTCCCTCCTCCAGCAGGCGAATCCCCTCTCTGAGCTTTTGGGCTGCCCCCCTCCTCGCCCATGATCTTGCTGAACACGCTGAATGGCTCCTGCATGGCCTCAGACAGCTTGCGCCGAGTGTCCTCCAGCTCAGCCAGCAGCAGGCCACCCGGCTCTGCCTCGACTTCCTCTCGGGGCTTGGGCGCCTGCTTCCAGGGCTGAAGGTGGAGTTTGGAGTCCGATTTGGAGAGGCAGACCTCAGGCTCCCGGCGGGACATCTCGGTGGAGAGGGATTTAACAAGGCTGAGCAGGGGCTTGGTCCTCAGCGCGGCAGTCTCTTTCAAAGCAAGTCAGTTTTACTAAACTTTATTGTCATTATACCAGAACAACAAAATGATAAACTTTCCTACTGTTCTTATTAATGACACACAACAGTACGAAAGTGTGAGACAGAGCAGTGTCAATAAATAATACAGGACAAGGAAACCCTGATAAGAAACTACACATGCAACACTATATAATACTGGATAGAGTAATGGAGAAAACAATGTCAAATTCTAGATTATCTACAGTATGATCAGTACAAAGAGTTAAACTGGAAATAGTCAGGCACCCTCTAGATCTTCATCTTTTTTACCAAGAAATTTCTGATTTTATCTGACTGAATGCAGTAATTAGGCATAAAAAAGCCAAATTATGCTTCACAGAAACAAAATATGGGCCAATCATAATGGAGCTTTTAAGGTTGGAATCCTTTTCATTGCTGTTAGTACAGACACATTTGAAGATGTTAAAGTGCATGAATGTGTGTAGAAAATCACTTAAAAATCTTGTTTTTAATCAACATGTTTCTGAAACGTTATAATTATCCCTTTCTCTACGAACGTTAATGTGCTATATCTCTGAAACTCGTTTAGCATGCACAAATGCGTCTTAATGATAATGTTGAACCTTTGAACATGCATTTACACTGTCTGTACCACCGTGAACAGGAATTTACAGTACACTTTTTCTGATAAGAAACAAATATAAAAAGAATATTTGTAAAATGGTAAATAGAGTACAGCTGTGGATGACAATGGTACCATAAGAAACACTATTCTTATATTCACTGCATAGTTACCTTTGGACTCCATGTCAGAGGAGGAGGAGGAGGATTTCATGATGCTGCTGGTGGACGATGAGGGACCATGGACCACGCTGCTGGGGGCTGAGGCCGAGAGCTCCCCCAGGGAGCTGGGGGTGGAGGAGGAGAGGGGGAAGTTGAAGGCAGAGGACCGGAGAGCTGGCCGCCCATCTCCTCGACCACGAGGTCCCTCTTTAGAGAAGGAGACGGTGGGACCCTCCTCGTCGTGGTCAAGGGAGAATATGAGCTCACTGTCTTCCATGACTGCAGGCTGTGGAACAGACTCAGGTCATGGCCACTAACATCTACAATTTTCGGGCTGATGTTCAGCTCCAGTGGCCATAAGGCTGGGTCTGTTGTCTTCAGATGTCATTTTCTCCATCCCAGACAGGAACACAGCTAAAGAGTCAAGAGAAGTGGTCAAGGCACAGACAGACACGGTCAAGACAAATCTGTTATCGATACATAAGAGAGAAGGTCAAATCCCAAATAATAATGAACAGTAATAAATAATTCACCATACACAATACACAGTAATACACAAAAATAAAACACAATGCTCAGCCTAAACCACAGCAACTGGGAAAGTATGACTTCTTAAAAGACCTTTTTTATTGAATAGTATAATTTACTATTGGAGTTATCTGCAAATGAAACTGTAAAAAGAAACTATTTTGAAGGTATTGTTTCTGTAATGTCATGGAAACAACCCATTTCCATATTCCATATTCCATATTCAGTCTACAGCAGTTTAACCTTCAGGCACTAAACACAATGCAGGTGACATTAAGGGACAGAGGCAAGAAAGTTCTGAACCCAGCAGGAGAAATATGTGACATACACAGAAATCCGGGATTTACTACTTAATGTGAAGACAATAACACACTGATTTCAGAACCAGTGTTCTCTATCAGCTGTCAGATGGAGGGCTGTCTGAACCCACACACTCTTTCTCAGACAGAGCAGTCAGGGGGGCTGAGTAATGGCTTTAGCCTTGCAGCAGTTCTTTCAGAGCTTAGAGAGAGAAAAAGAGAGAAGTAGAGAGAGGACAGAAAGAACACACTCCCAGGTTGACTTTGCTGTTCAGCTGGATAAGCAAAAGTGAAGGATGTAAATAAAAATAGAACAGACAAAGAGGGTGAGACAGGGCGGACAGGCAATGGGGCAGCTGCAGTCTATAGTGTGTGTGTGTGTGTGTGTGTGTGTGTGTGTGTGTGTGTGTGTGTGTGTGTGTGTGTGTGTGTGTGCGTGTGAGAG